>SJYA01002028.1:145463-225849 GCA_006410615.1 Neotragus moschatus
CTGCAGATGGTGATTGCAGCCATGAAATTAAAAGATGCCTACTCTTTGGAAGAAAAGCTATGACCAACCTAGACAGCATATTGAAAACCAGAGACATTACTTTACTGACAAAGGTCCGTCTAGTGAAAGCTATGATTTTTCCAATAGTCAAATATGGATGGGAGAGTTGGACTATAAAGAAAGCTGAGCTTCAAAGAATTGATGCTTTTGAACTGTGGTGTTGGAGAAGATTCTTGAGAGTCCCTTGGACTGCAAGGAGATCCAACCAGTCCATCCTAAAGGAAATCAGTCCTGAATATTCATTGGAAGGAATGATGCTGAAGCTGAAGCTGAAATCATTTGGCCCACCTGATGTGACTAGCTGACTCACTGGCAAAGACCCTGATGCTGGGGAAGATTGAAGGCAGGAGGAGGGGATGACAGAGGATGAGATGGTTGGATGGCATCACCGACTCTATGGACATGGGTTTGGGTGGACTCCAGGAGTTGGTGATGGACAGGAAGGCCTGGTGTGCTGTGGTCCATGGGACCAGAAAGAGTTGGACACGAATGAGCGACTGAACTGAACTGAAGGACATACTGTTTTCGACTGTCTTTTCAAGTTTCATGTTTTTATATGCAACTATTAAAATTTCTTTTTAAGTCAAAAAATAAAATAAATAAAATTTCATTTATGGCAAATTAAAAGCAAAATGGAAGATCTGCTGGCTTTAGGGTGAAACTCCCTGGTCTAGCAGGGAAACCAGCAAAGGCCTGCCAGTAAATAGAGGCTCAGTGTTCTGAAAAATTAACAAAGACCTAGGAGAATGACCGATATAGTTTCACTACACACTCATAGACTGATTCATCTATTCTGACAGTATCCACCCACCATGACAGGACTACAAGCCATTTGGCCCCAGTAACAAATGATAAGATACTTCTTGAAGAAAAGTTCACTTTATTATTTCAGCAAAACTTATCTGGATACTTCCACATGGTCAAACAACGATTATAACAATTCAGTCAGATTCCACTAATATTTACACTGAGGACCCTCCTCATTCCTTTATCCCTATCCTCCTTGTTGATCCAGAGGGTCTATGTGTGGTACTCATACTGTGAACTGTCTCAGAATCCATAATCCCAATGCAAGGGGGTGTGGGTTTGATCCCTGGTCGGGGAACTAAGATCCCACATGTCTCACGGCATGACCAAAAAACAAACAAACAAAAAACACACCAAAACTACAACAGCAATAACAACAGCCATGATGCTTTTGTGTGACTTAAGACAATTTAAACTCTCTGGACTTCAGTTTTCTCATTTACCGAGGGACGTATCAGTTCCCTTCTGGAGTTGACACTGATAAAAATAAAAACCAAGAGCAACCCTGGGCTGCAAAAAATGATGGATATTACTTTTGCTATTGTTACTTTTACATATCAACCCCAACAGGGGCACAAACAAATGCCTGTGTTTGTAAAAGCAGGCCACTTAAAGGAATGCAAAGCTGCATCACCAGTAGCCTCATTGCAAATGCTTCTGTGAAAAATGAGGCTGTGTGCCTGTTGGAGCACTGAGATGCGCCCTCCACCCTGGTATCTCCCTCCGCAGTTTCTGTTCACACCGGCTGCTGGACCTGTTGTTCCCACCTGATGAGTCAGCACAGATGGGGTTTCTGATTTGCCTGCATGGCCATGTGTCAGGGTTGTCAGTGCCAGTCTTTATGTCACCCAGAAAAGCACCCTTTGCAGCTAAAATGAAGGCTTCTTCTCAAGAGCCAGTACAGAATGGGATGCCATCAAAGGTGCCTGACACCTAGGGCAGCGGGTCCTCCTCCTTTTTGACTGGAGGCCGTGTTTGATTTTCTTCACATTTGTGGTGCTTGACTAAATGACATTGGGTAGAAGCAGGCTTGCAAGCTTCTCCTGCAGCTTGCAATGACAGGGGTAATTTAAAACCTCAGACCAGAAAATTTGCTGTGCAGTATCTCACTGGGGTGAAGGTCTCTGCAGACAGAATTTCTCTGATGGGTGAGAAATTTCTCTGACCCAGCTACGAGTTCCAAGCTGTCTGTGGTTAGGGGCCGGGTTGGAAAGCAAGCACAACTCACAGGTCTTTTGTGTTGAGAGGTCAGAGGCAAGGGATGGAACCCCAGAGCTTGTACCTCACAAGACCAGGTGTTAAACACTGGCTCATCTCTTATGAGTGACCTTCAGCAATTCATCTGACCTCTCTGAGCACTGGTTTCCTCATCTTAAAAATTAATGGTTGTGAAGAGCAAATGGGGCCCTATAGGGAGAGTGCACAGCACAGTGCATAAGGCATGGGAAGCACCAACTCCTTTTAAAATTATAATTGTAATTATTAAAAAATTACCTTATCTAGACGCTACTGTTGAGAAGCAGATGCATCAAAAGGGGAGATGATCCCCAAGACCACCAAGCTGGTTTGCAGAAACCATGACAACACCATGATAGAACCAGAGACTGCTCCTTCTGGCCCACTGTCCAACCCACTCTACCAATATATTTGCATACAATTTAATTCTAGGATATATATTCATATTAACTGACAAGGCCCTCTACACAGAGATGACTAAATTATCCTATTGTTGCTTTGAATGCTCCACACATATTAACAACAACCACAATATCATAGTAAGAATAAAGGAAGCATATTTCTTACAAGCCAGTCTGAGTCAGGCACCATACCAGATGTTTTATATGCAGTGTCACATTCTATTTGGATAATACTCATAAAAGGTGGTCATTATCTCCTCTACTATTCCTTTGAGGAAACTGAAGTTCATAAAAAAAAAAAAAAAACTAAACACTCATAGACCTATAGTTTGTAGCTAGAACTGAAATACAGACTCACAGCTATGTAACTCCAAAGATAAAAATATATTTATATATTTCAAATTAAGGTCAACTCAAAATAAAATGACACATGTACCCCAATGCTCACTGCAGCACTATTTACAGCAACCAGGACCTGGAAGCACCAAAATGTCTATCAACAGATAAAGAAAAGAAGATATGACACATATATACAGAGGAGTATTACACAGCCACAAAAAGGGATGAAGCTGAATCATCTGCAGAGACAGAGGCGGACCCAGAGAGCATCATACAGAGTGAAATAAGTCAGAAAGAGGAACACGGATATCACAAACTAATACATATATGTGGCTGCTGCTAAGTCGCCTCAGTCGTGTTCAACTCCATGTGACCCCATAGACGGCAGCCCACCAGGCTCCCCCATCCCTGGGATTCTCCAAGCAAGAGCACTGGAGTGGGTTGCCATTGCCTTCTCCAATGCATGAAAGTGAAAAGTGAAAGTGAAGTCGCTTAATCATGTCTGATTCTTAGCGACCCCATGGACTGCAGCCCATCAGGCTCCTCTGCCCATGGGATTTTCCAGGCAAGAGTACTGGAGTGGGGTGCCATTGCCTTCTCCACATATATGTGGAATCTAGAAAAAGTAGATTATCTTATTTTCAAAATAGAAAGAGACACAGAAGTAGAGAACGAACACACGGACGCCAAGGGTGACAGATGAGGGTCAGGAGGCATATTGATATTATTGATGTATATTGATTGATACCTTTGATACTATGTATAAAATAGATGACTAATGAGAACCTACCGCACAGCATAGGGAACTCTACTCAGAGCTCCGTGGGGACCTGAATGGGAAGGAAATCCAAAAACGAGGACAAATACGTATGCACATGGCTGATTCACTTTGCCATACAGTAGAAATTAACACAACATTGTAAAGCAGCTATACACCAATAAAAATTAACTTAAATCAAGGTCATTTCATATATATACTGGTCACCTGCAAATGCAAGTAGGGTGCAGTGATGGGTCATAATAACAGGAAGAATCCACACATTCCATCATGCCAGTGATAATAATGGTGAAAAAATGTGCAACCTTTGTGTCCACTTTATCCACATTCTAGCTACTCAGTTATGCTCAACTGGAAATTAACCCATGCCAAGTACAAAGCATCAAGACAGGGACTGAGGGCCCAGAGACAAACGAGAAAACAGTCCCTGCCCTTAAGGAGCTTACAGTCTAGCAGATATGAAAATTGATTTCACAGATTATTCTAATCATAGGGAGGCTCCCAGAGAAGATGAAATGAAGGGCAAGGTTAGCTCAGAGTGGGAGTTGTTGGCTCCAGTACAAAGCAGGGGTCCATCCAAGGTAGAAGCGAATTAAATCTCGTCCTTAAAAATAGCACAGTGTACTGGAGAGACTTCGTATGTCAAGAGACAGGAGTGCAAGCCAGGTATTCAAGCCCAGTGAGGACATCAGAGTAGCTGGAGCAGAGAGGGGTAACTCAAATGTCACCCATTTTCAGCATGCCCGCGTTATAATGCTGGTCTCCAGGAAACAAGGCTAGACCCTTGTTCAATAGAACCACAATGTGCTTCTTAGGTATTAGAGTGCAGGCTTTGCCCCAGAGCGTGACTGAGGTCTTAGCAGACAGAGGTGCTCTGGAACAGAATTGTGTTTGTGTTGCACGTACTGATGCAGCTATGCGTGAGTTCACCTGACTTCTGCAGGGTTTGACCCATCTCACAGGTGTAGGTTAGAACTGATGAAGCTTAGTGCCATGTTGGCTCACCCTTGAAGAATGGGTAGATCTTGGCCATGCTGGGAAGATGGAATGATATTTTAAAGTGGAAAAGCAACTTAGAGACCTTGCAGAGGGGTGGTTTCTGGGGAGCGTGAGTGAGAACAGTAGGGAGCTAAGTTTGGCTGGACTTCAGGATGGGGAAGGAGGAACTATAAATACATCTTTCCCAAATATTTACTCTAATGTGTGTGCTCACTCAGTCATGTCCAACTCTTTGCCAATGCATGGATTGTAGCCTGCTAAGCTCCACTGTCCATGAGATTCTCCAGGCAAGAATACTGGAGTGGGTTGCCATTTCTTCCTCCAGGGGATCTTCCTGAACCAGGAGTCTAACTCTTGCCTCTTAGTCTCCTTCAGTGGTAGAAGGCTTCTTTACTACTAGAACCACCATTTGCTATTATAAACAGCAAGATGCCCAAGATAACCTCCCCCACAAGAGGATGTAAGTGTCATGGCTAAAGATACCAACTGTGAAATCAGAGAGAGTTTGGTCCCTGGTCCCACATTCATCACCTCCCAGCTGTTTGACCTTAAGAAAGTTACTCAATGTCTCTGAGCTACCATTTCCTTCCTTGCAACATGCAGATAGACAATTAGACAGAACTGCTAGTGTTTCCTAAGGGTGACATACGATAGTTTAGCACAGCACAGAGTCAGTCCTCAATAATCGTTGGCTGAATTAATTATCACCATGATTATTCTAATCAGGTAGTTTTGTGGGAGGCATTGTGCCACACCGGGGAAGACCAATCTCTGGAGTTTAACCTGGGTTTGAATCCTGGCTCTTACACATGCTGGGAGTGTGACATTGGGAAAAATCACTGCACTTCTCCAAGCCTCCGTTTTTTCATTTGTCAAAGAAGGGTAGCAACATCCATTTGGTAGGTCTGTTGGAAGACTAAATGTGATAATGTATGAAAAGTGCCTCCACTCCACATTTACTCAGAAAATATAAAATCCTTCAGACATCATTTTGGATGATATTACCTTCTACTCTGCTTTCTTCCTGAAAAAAAAAAAAAAAACCCCACAAGGAATCTGGTGTGAGTCATATATCATGCATGGGCTATGATGACGAGTAAGTGGGTACCAAACCTGTGTTAAAAACAGCTTGAAAGATGATGACTGCACAGACAGAGATAGACGCATAAACACACTCGCCAACTGTTCTCTCGGAGGAACCCCTGACCGATTTCTAGCCCTTTCCAAGGAGAACGTGTCTCTTTTGAGAAGACACTGTCACTACCCTGCTTAATTTTCTTCCCTTGGCTGCTATGTCTCTTGATTGCCTTTTGCTATAAAAACTAACAGGAGTTTGAAGGCATCCTGGAGACTTCAAGGAATTTCCTTGTCTGCATAAAAACGTCCACTTCCTCACCCATCAGATCTTTATTACTGCAAAACCGTTCAGACAGAACCACCGCAAAGAAGTCCCTGAGCTCCACTTGACTGAGAGATGTACTCTATAATTACCATGGGGGAGGCATTTTGAAACCAAAATATCCTTCTATGAGGCCAATCATCTCTGCTGGCTGAGGAGTGGGGAAGAAAGCAAGGCCTCAGGGTGAGAAGGCCTCTGGGTTTGGCTGTGAGGCTCAGAGGAAGCGGGAGGTGTTTAGAAGGCAGCACGATGCCCAGCCAAGCCTCCGCTCTCTGGTCACAACTGCNGCAGCCTGCCGGCTCCTCTGCCCATAGGATTCTCCAGGGAAGCTCACTGGAGTGGGCAGCCATGCCCTCTTTCAGGGGATCTTCCCGACCCCGGGACTGAGCCCATGTCTCCTCAGTGTTGCCCTGAAGTCAGTTTTAAGGGGAAGCAGAAGTTCAGAGAGAAACCTGTATATGACAAAAGGAGGTGACCTACCACTCATCCCAGGTAAGGAGACTGGTGAAGGAGTGGAGGTAGATGAGCCTGGCCAGGTCAGACTTGGCTGTTACACGTGCTTCAGGAGGGGCGGCGAGGGTGTGTGCTGGGGCAGAACCCAGGGTTGATGGAGAGGAATCAGAGAGCATCTACTGGGCACCGGGCACCAGGATGGACACTGCCACATAAACGACAGCATTCACCCCTGGCAGTCTTGCTCTTGAGGTGCCACATCCCAATGCACAGATGAACCTGAAAGTCACGATCAAACCAGCCCATCTGCTGAGGAGGTAGAACTGCGATTGGGACCTGGACCTGGTTGGAAAGAGCACACTCATCCTCTGTACCACTCTGCCCGGCCTGAGTTCAGGCAACCAATGCATTATGATGCCATGAACCCTGACAAGTGAAGACCCGGGTGAAGGCGTGTGTGGTCTGTTACGGGGCTGGGAAGAGACCAGAGTGAACACAGAGCACAGTCAACCCGTGCCGGAGTCAGGAGGAGCCCGCTGAACTCCAAACCAATTTCACTGGACTCCAAATACACCAGAGGAAAAATGACCTCTAAATGAATGCAGCCAGCTGCAAGGTCACAAAAGGCACCGCCTCCCTCCAGATCTGAGGCAAGAGAAGGCACTTGAAACTGTGCTCGTGACAGAGTCCTCCAGGTGACTTTAAAGGGCCGGCGCCAATCACACGGCTCTTAGAACACAGCCACACAGACCCCTGGGAGAGGAGAGGACGTCCGAGAGGGCGGCTGAGCGGGAGGCTGTGACATCTGGCGGAGACTTCACTTTTAGCACAATGAGGTGGATAATTAAAGACTGACTCCAGGGAAGGACACAAGAAACGACAGAACCAAGGTCCCTGCTCAAAGTCCAGAGTCCCCCGTTCTGCATGACAGAGTTCAGATACATCTGCTAGTGCAATTATTTAAACAAGTATACATGTGTGCCCACAAACATGTGCACACAACCATGCATGTCCACAACTATGCACGTCAGAGACATGTGTGTGTGCCCATGCATGCCCACAAATGTAAGCATACATGACCAGAGGCATGGGCACATGGAAACAACCATGACCACAACCATACATGCCCACAACCATGGGCACATTCACTGCTGCAAACATGCATGCATGAGATTCAGAACCAACTGCACTGAAGTTTTATGTCCACAGACCAGCAATCTTTCCTTCTTTAAGTTCCATGCTGCAGTGACCTGCACTGATTCTTAAGACATGCCTGCAATTTTTTTTCTTTGAAAGTTTGGACCATAAAGAATAGTAGAAAAATGTACTCACTTGTAGGGAGCATCCTTTTTTTAACTGGAGGATAACTGCTTTACAATGTTGTGTTAGTTTCTTCTGTACAACAATGTGAATCAGCCACAGGCAGACATATATCCCCTCCCTCTTGAGCCTCCCTCACACCCACCCCCTCCATCCTACCCCTCTATGTCATCACAGAGCACCGAATGTTAGGGAGGATCTTAAGTACCGAAATGGAACAGTGAAAGGGACATAAAAATCACAGCAGCTATGCAGCTTACATTTTAGCAAGAGGATCAAATAAAGAAAGAAAGGACAAATGAGTTATATCCATGGTATGTGGGAAGGTAATGCAGAGAAGTTGGGGGGTTAAAGTGTGATTAAAGAAGGTGACAAGAACAGACTTAAAGGAGGTGAGAAGTTTTGCTCTGCAAACATACTAGGGAAGAATGTTCCAGATAGAGGAAGATACCCCAAAGGCCCCTGGCTGGTGGCCAGAGCAGGAGTCGGGGAGGGAGGGTAGTGCTGGAGGAACAGGCAGGTGTCCAGAGTAAATGGAGCATCAGGAAGGGGCTCAGAGGCCATCACAGCAACTCAGGATGCCATCCTGAGTGAAACAGGGAGTTGAGTCACTGGGAAGTTTTGAGCAGAGAAGTGACACTCCCTGACTTAAGTCCTAAAAGGACCCTCTGGCTCCCGTGCTGACAACAGAGGGAAGAGGGAACAGGGAGGAGGCACAGCCTGGGAGAGCAGTGGAAGGCATCCAGAGAGGAAGGACAGAGCCTTGTGGAGGGTCTGGGGTACCTGGTAAGTGTAAGTCCAAGGCACTGCCCGAGGCATAAGAAGCACCAGGAATAACTCTGAGGTTCCTCTGTGTGTGGCTGCCTGTGATTCTCCAAGACAGGATGCCTGAGAAGCTACAATGGAAGACCTTCAATGGTGCCCCGAGGCCATGCAGAACCAGGTAGTCTTTTTAAAAATATAATTCACATGGATATTTTAAAATCAAACACAAATAGAACATGGTTTAAGTACATGAATCCTTGGCTTCAGAAGAACAACAGAGGCTGTAGTTAGTAACAAAAATGTATACACAGCCCTGTAGCTTCTTCTGTTGATGAAACAGTGTTACCTCTACAGAGTCAAATACTGCAGTGGGAAAAATTCTCTATTCATTCGAGACTTTTTCCAGAACAGAGGTGATTATTGCACACAGAGAGAGACAGCCACACACACATTTGAAGGGCTTCCCAGACACAATGATAAAGAATCTGCCTGCCAGTGCAGGAGATGAAAAAGACTCAAGTTCGATCCTTGGGTCAGGAAGATCCTGTGGAGCAGGAAATGGCAACCCTCCTCCAGTCTTCTTGCCTGGGAAATCCCATGGACAGAGGAGCCTGGCCGGCTACAGTCCCTGGGATTGCAAAGAGTCGCACAGGACTGAGCAGACACACCACACACACACACATGCCTGAAAGTCCAAGCACAAGCAGTGACACGTAAGAGATTCTGGCCCTAGCTCACCTTTCCAGCAGTCACAGTGGCCTTATTTCAGCTTCTGGATAAAGCTGCTCCTTCCAGGGCCTCATACCTGCCCTTTCTTCCTGCTCTCTTTCCTCCCACTCGTACTTGGCTATTATTTTTCAAGTAACTTTCAAGTCTCCTTTTAAATGTCCCTTCCTCTACGAGATCCCTCCTGAGCCCTCCTCTATTAATAAATGAAGCATCTCCTGTAATACTCCTTATGGCCACCTGCACTTTACGTCACAGCACACGTTTCATACCGAACTGGCTCCTTTAGAAAACGGAGCTTAGATTCAGTGACTGTCTTGCCCAGTGGACTAACGTTCTGTGAGAACAGGGACTGCTTTGTTTGGGTCATCATCCTGAAAACAGCACCCAGAACTGTGTCAACTACACAACTGACCCTCACTGAATACTGTTGTACTGTTCAATACAGGGAAGAGGAGGGTCAAAATATTTCAACCCAAGTCATCCATTTGTCAATGGACGGGCTTCACTGTGTGCCAGCCCTGAGTGGCAAGCCTGGGAACCAGGAGTGGATGGAACCTGGATGGCGAGACCTAGCACGCAATGAGGAGGTGGTTGGCACTAGTGGTGGGACAAAGGGAGGGCTGAAGGATGCTTCTGATCAGGCTAAACTATAATAGAGTCTCCCGAGATAGGTGATATCTTAGAAGAGACGAAGACAATGTGAACAGGAGTTAGCAGGGAGACCACTGCAGACAGAACACTGCAGCAGCTGTGGGGCAGGTGCAAGGCTTGGATGCAACAGAACGTGCAAAGCTCCAGCTAATTTCCAGTGCACAGGGTGGGTGGGAGGCAAATAAGCTGCCAGAATCATAAGAGGACTTCCCTGGTGGTCCAGCAGTTGAGAGTCCACTTGCCAATGCAGGGGACATGAGTTTGATCCTCGGCCCAGGAAGATTTCACATGCTGTTTGCACTGTACTCACAGAAAGGGACAACGTGCCTCTCCTCCAGCAAACAGCCCTCTTGCAGTCTCCTGGGATTTTTGAGTTGCTTTTCAGATAATCCAGGTAGCAGCCCTCGGTCACCCACCATCCACTCTGCTTACACATCTACAAGGGCTGCTGGCTAGTCAGGACTGGACTCAGACATACCAGTTCTGGGAGAATCAGAGACTGGTAAAGAATTGGCATGACCTTAGCGACCCTGTGGTCCTGAGCCCAGCTGTGTCAACTCAAATGCGTCCCATCAAATGTGACCCTCTGTTCTTTCATCTGCATAACAGTCCACACAATCATAACCCTGACTTCATTAGGTTGTTTGAAGAACTGAATGAGATAATAAATATGAAGTCTAAAAGAATTTCAAAATGTTGAAAAAACATTAGCCAATTTACACATTTACTGGTGGTTTCCCAGTGGTTTTCAAACAGATCCAATGATACCCCCCCATGTCCTAATGAACAGCCTCGGAGGGCACACCTCAAGAAACGTTGACCAAACCAACTCTATGTTTCCCTTTTATATTTCAGTTTCCTTGAAGATTCATCCTGAGGAAAGGAAATCAAAAGCTTTTCACAAACGTTTGAAGGTTTATGATCGAATATATCATCACCCTTTCATCAAATATGTAGTTTTCCAAGATTCTCAACCATCTGAACCCCATCTTCTCTAGAAGGAGAACATTTGTGGTGGTCAAAGCAGCCTGGCCCACTGAAGACCGGTCCGCTAGAAAACATTTCCTGACATCAAGCACTTAAAATATATCTTCCCTTCGCTCCCACAGTCTCGGTTCTGGTCTCATTTGAAGAAACTATTGATGAATCTCTTTCATGTTCCTAGAAGACTATTAGTGATCCTGAAATGGTATCACAATCCTGAATCCTCCCCAGTCCATTTAATTACTCCTTGTTGGGCATAGCTGGGGCATCATTTGTAAGCTTAGAGAACTCAGGCTTGTCAACAGGCTGCCAGGTGTCCTGGATATGAGACACTGAGTGGCGTTCAAAGTCCCTGAGACATGGCCACAGCCTAGAGGAGGGAGTGATGCCCAGCCTCCCTCTGGCACCAGGACTGGACAATGCAAGCCAAGATGTCTGAGTTGGGCAAGTCCTTCCCAAGCTCACACTGGAGTAATGCCACTTGCGAAGTTACCGCCAACAAAACGAATGGTATCTGTGAGTTTCCTCAGTTCTTCAGTCCTCGGGAAGATGTGTGGATGTACAGGTCCAGGATATGGGTTTTGGAAGGGAAGCCGTGTGGCTTCTGAGAAAGCGTGTGGGGTTGGAAGTGAGACAGACTTGGAATGGAAGCTGTAGTAGTCTACATGGCTTCAGTCATTTTGTTTTACTGCTTGTCAAAGGCGGTTTGCTCATGTGTAAAATGGGAAAGATAATATCTGCTTCTCCAGGATAATTAAATGAAATGGTGGAGATAAAGTGCCTAGCTCAGTTCCCAGGATACTGCAAGGACTAAGCTCAGGCCAATTCATTTCTTTGTTTCTTTTCCTGTTTGCATACTTCCCCACCATTTGCACAGGTCGGGCCCCCCTTTACCCATTTGATATCTGCATGATGAGAGGAAGTATACATGGGGGGGATGAAGGGATGCATATGTGGAGAGCTGAACGGTCATATCTCCAGAGAGGCGATTCTGTGGCCCCTTCTGCAGGGTGAGATGAGTGGTGTGGAGTCAGCAATGCAAAGCACGCACAAGAACATATGAGCTCCGCAGCAAGCTGGAGGCGGGCTTAAATCCTGGGCTGACACCAGCAGCAGGGCTCCTTCAGGCAAACTGTGTAATAACCATAACGATGATAAGGATAAATAACAATTAGATAGCTCAACATCATCGAACACAACACACACACATGTAATTTTTTGTTCACAAAAACCACAGGAGGTAGATACTACCATTATCTGGCTTTCAGATGTGGAGAGATGAAGTCATATGTCCAGGACCATACTGCCCTGGGGGTTTGGGATCAGGACCCAGAATCAGATGCTCTGACACCAGAGCCCAAACATCAGCCACTGAGCAAGCCCCTTTGAATTTCCCTTGTGTGCTCATCTAAGACATTTCCTCAGTCATACGGTATCTCAAAAACGTAAACTAAAAATCCAATTAGACATTCTTAATACAAATAGAGGGCAATAAATGTCACCCCGGATCCTTCACCAACATCAGCATTCATATTGCTTATTCTTCAAAAGCAGGCTTCGGGACAAAATGGAAAAAAGTAATGTACCATCCTCCCCCCACCCCCCGTTAATTCCAACTTTGGACAGTTTTGCAAATCTACCCTTGTGATGGATGGACGACAGCATGAGGGGTAAAGCAAACTCCAAGAGATGTTCTTTGGAACATTAGTATCACACAGCCCATTCCATATGTGCGCACACACACACACACAAATATACATGTGTGTGTGCACACATCTGTGATATCATGAGTAGAGAAATACTGTTGCAAGGAACATCCCAAGAGAGGACTCTGGCGGGAGACCATGGAGGGATTAATGTTCCATGGAACACACTGGGGATTTTTTGGTTATGAGAGAGGAGTTATTGATTAGCAATCAGGAAATCTGAGATCCTGAGAAGATTTTTCCACTCCACAGCTGTCTATTACAAGGCAGAGCATCATTTCTCTGCACCCAGTTTCCTTATTCATGTATTAGGCAAACTTGAAAGAGCTGGTGGGAAAGCATTCCAGGCAATAGGAACAGACAGCACAAAGGCTCTAAGGCAGGGCCATGTCCAGTATAATCAAGAAACTACAGAGAGACTGTTGCAGCCAGAGGTAAGCAAAAGAGGGAAAGAGTAAACCAGCTGTATGGACTTTGGCTTCATTCGTAGCCAACTGGAGAACAGCGAGTTGGAACAGAGGAGCATCACTACCTGACTCAGGCTTTGCAAGGACCGTCTGGCTTCTGCGTTGTGAGGAAACTAGACATGGGCATGGATCAGTAGGATCAGCTGGGGAGATTATGATGCAAATCCAGGTGGAACTTGATGGTGGCTAGAACCAGAGAGCTTTAGCAGTAGAGGTGAGAAATGTCATGTTCTGTGTAACCTTGGGTGATAAAGCCAGCAGGATTTCTGGATAAAGTGGACATGAGCGGTGAGGTAGAGAGAATTCATGAGTTGCTCTACGATGTTGACTTCAACAACAAGAAGGATGGAGGTGCCATGAACTGAGATGGGGTTGTTTGCTGGAAGGGGTTTGGGAGGGCAAGAGATCGGGTTTGCTGTTTGGATAGATCGAGTTTAAGACACCTTAAGACAGCAAGATGACAATGGATGGAGGACACCTACTGGGCAAGTGTGAAGCTGAGAAGAGAGGAGAAACTGACGACCTAATAGGGAACTCAGTAGCTTATAGGCGGGCTTTCCAGGTGGTTTCCTCGGAGAAGGCAATGGCACCCCATTCCAGTACTCTTGCCTGGAAAATCCCATGGACAGAGGAGCCCGGTAGGCTGCAAGCCATGGGGTCACAAAGAGTCGGACACGACTGAGCGACTTCACACTTTCACTTTCCAGGTGGCCCTAGTGGTAAAGAACCTACCTGCCAATGCAGGAGATGTAAGAGATTCAGGTTTGAACTTTAGGTCCAGAAGATCCCCTGAAGGAGGGCATGGCAACCCACTCCAGTATTCCAGCCTGGAGAATTCCATGAGGGGCCTGGAGGACTACTACAGAGTCGGACACAACTGAAGGGACTTAGCACAACACAGCTTATAGGTGGTATTTAAATCCACTGGACCAGGTGACCCAGGGAGTGAATGTAGGAAGGCACTGCCAAATTGATTGGCGAAAGCCTGGGCTACTGAAAGAGATGCATTTTGATAATAGATAATAAGAGTTGTATTTTAATAATAGATAATAAATACCGAGCCCTGTGCACAGACTTCTGCTATTTATTCCTTGTATTCAGTAAGTACAGCTCAGTCTATGAACACAGGGCCCCTCCTGGGCCCGAGGTATCCATTCATCTTCTCTCCTTCCCTCTTCCTCCCCTGTCTCTAAACACTGGAGTCTAAAGATTTATTTCAGTTGGGGTAGACAGAGACAGGAAGAAATCCCATTTTGGCATGCAAGCCTATGCTTAATCCTTATTGCTCAATCTAGTTTCTCAATACCCTGCCCTAAGAGAGTATTAGGAACTTTCCCAGCTATAAATAAAGGACACCGGTTCCATTTCATTACTGTTTCTTATGGGTCTAGAGCTCACTAAGTCATCTGAAGACAGAAATCAGGGGCGGGATCTGAGCTTTATACAGGCCTCAGAAATACCAATCAACAGGATTTGGAGTGCAAAGAGAAACTTCCTTGTCACAAGGCTCAGTAAACATCCCCTTCATCATCAGGACTGGACTCAGGTAAGTAACCTCACCCAATGACTAGGATTCAAATGTATGAGTGTCAACTATCTGTCAGGCAGTGCTTGCATTCTCCATGCTTCAGCCAAAGGATGTTTTAACCCAAATCTGATCCTCTCTTAAAACATGCCATACTCTCCCCTCCTATACCATCCTTGGGGCTTCCCTGGTGGCTCAGATGGTAAAGAATCTACCTGCAATGTAGGAGACCCATATTAGCTCCCTGGGTTGTGAAGATCCCCTGGAGAAGGGAATGACAACCCACTCTAGTATTCCTGCCTGGACAGTTGTTTTTTTTTTTTTAATTGGCTTTGTTTAGCTTACAAAGCCTCCAAAAATTGTGGGAGACGCAGCCTATACGTCTGTCAAAGCCTCTGCCTGGACAGTTTCACAGACAGCAGTGTGGCAGGCTACAGTTCACAGGGTTGCAGAGTCAGACATGACTGAGCAACTATCACTTACACTTTTTTTTTTTCATGCTATCCCTAGAGGAGAAAGTTCAAACACCTTGGTCTGTATTTCCAGACCTGCCCCTCCAGCCAGGACCCTTCTCTGTGTATCTTCCCCAACCTCAGAAGCATGAGCTCAGACAGGCCATCAAGTGATAGGTGACCGTGCTCATCAGCCCATCAGCCCAATTTTGGCTTGATTACATTGAAGAGCAAACCTGCTTTACCATGTCAGCTTTAGGTGGTAGCTCTCCCTAGCACCTGGCGCAGTTTCCCTCTATGGGACCAGTTCGCATCCAGATTCGCAGACCATGTGCCCACCACACACACACAAGCAGCTCTGACAAAGGTTCCGTCTGTTTCACCAGGGGCCATCTGCACCACAGTTGCATGGGAGGGACGCCACACATTTCTTCTTGAGAAGGATGACCACAGGGAAAGCTTTAAGGGGTAGAAAAGGGGGATGGCATCATGCAGCTGGTAATGTACGTATGACTAACACAGGGCACCCAAAACTGGCACTCTGTGACAACTTGGGGTGGGGGGAGGGCAGTGGGAGGGGGCTCAGTATGGAGGTGATACCTGTATGCCTATGGCCAGTTCATGCTAACGTATGGTAAAAACCATCACAATATGCCAAAGCAATTATCCTCCTATTTAAATAAATTAAAAAGAACTAGCACATTCTTCAACTGAGGTTCAGCACAATAAATATTAACCATATAAAACTCAAAAAGAAAAAAGAAAAGGTGGGGGGGGATGGGCAAGAGATCATCTCTGAGGATTCCATTCACTGAAAGATCTTTTGTCAAGGAAATGTGAATAGATTTGGGTAAGAAAATGCCTCTGGGGCCTGCCAGTCATTGGCCAAGAGGATCTAACTCCCAGTACATCATCCTCTGACTATTCAAGGCAAACAGACAGTGTCAGGCAGCCAGGAAAGGAAGTCTCTGAGTGAGAGTTCCCCCTAAAAGTTGTGCTCTAAAGTTGTGTTGTTTAGTGGGAGTATTTAAAGAAGTGGTTGTGGGGAGTGTCTGTCAGAACATCTGAACACCTCTGTCTGCTCCAAGTGGAACAAAACAAGCCCAGCGGGGCAGAAAGCACATGTGTGGACTCTGAGGTGCAGGCCACCCCAGGAGAAGCCCTTCACCTGGCCACTTGCACAAAGTGCAAAACTGAACCAGACCTGGAACTCCTGTCAGTCTGGGCTTCCACACTCCATCCTTGCAGAACTGAGGGCTTATTGTGAGACTCTTTGTAATGGGCTTCCCTGGTGGCTCAGTGGTGAAAGAATCTGCCCTCAACACAGGAGACCCAGGATCAATCCCTGGGTTGGATTTTACAGTTTTCAACCCCAAATACATTGTTGTTGACTCTAGTGGGATGAGACAAAAAAGTTTCATGCAGTGGAACTAAAGAGACTTTTTTCAAAGAGAACAGAGAATTTCCCCCTTTCTTGGATCACACAGCATGCTGATGAAAGTTAAGTTCTATCTATGTTTAGAAGGAGCTGCAAAGGACTAGCCTTGCAAGGGTGTCTTTTCATTTTCCCAAAGTTCCCAAACAGTAACTTCAGGGACCCGAGTGTCAGTCCCTGGGACCTGTGGAGCCACCCAGACACCAGCGACATGGGAGATTGTTACATCCCTACTGTTTCTAAATGCTCCTCAACAGAAAGTGGAGATTTGCCTGATGCCATGAAGACTCTTAATCGGTGTTTAATTCCTCTAAGCTTTGTAAATGTCTTCTGCAGAAGTCTAAGAGGAGATGGAACAGGGATCTAGGGGGTAAGTGGGGATGGTTAGGCTGAAGATCATGCCCTCCCTCACCTCACTGGATGATAAAAGCGCTCGGTCAATTTACATTTCCATCAATAGGGAGAGCGAAAGTTGCTCAGTCGTGTCCAACTCTTTGCGACCCCATGGACTATACAGTCCATGGAATTCTCCAGGCCAGAATACTGGAGCGGGTAGCCTTTTCCCTTCTCCAGGGGATCTTCCCAACCCAGAAATTGAACCCAGGTTTCCTGCATTGCAGGCAGATTCTTTACCAGCTGAGGCACAATGGAAGTTCAAGAATACTGGAGTGGGTAGCCTATCCCTCTCCAGCGGATCTTCCCACCCCAGGAATTGAACTGGGGTCTCCTGCATTGCAGGTGGATTCTTTACCAACCAAGCTATCAGGGAAGCCAACAGCACAAGAGGGTTCCCTTTTTGCCACACCCTGTCCAGTGGAATCTAGAAAAATGGTACAGATAAACCTATTTGCAGGGGGGGAATAGAGATGCAGACATAGAGAATGGGCTTGTGGACAAGGGAAGTAGAGGAGGGTGGGATGACTTGGGAAAACAAGATTGGCATATATACACTACCATATGTGAAACTGATAGCCAGTGGGAAGCTGATGTATAAAATAGGGCGCTTGGCTCACTGCTCTGTGATGACCTAGGTGGGAGGGGATGGGGGTTGAGGGTGAGAGGCTCAAGAGGGAGGGGATATATGTATACACATAGCTTACTAGTATAGCAGAAACCAACACAACATTGTAAAGCAATTATACTCTAATTTTTATTTTAAAGGTGCTTGGTCAAAGAGTACGCATCTTCATCAACGTTACCAGAGACTTGGAACCAAGGCGGGCTTCCCCTGTGGCTCAGCTGGTAAAGAATCCACCTGCAATGTGGGAGACCTGGATTCGATCCCTGGGTTGGGAAGATCCCCTGAAGATGGGAAAGGCTACTCACTCCAGTATTCTGGCCTGGAGAATTCCATGGACTGTATAGTCTATGGCATCGCAAAGAGTCAGACACGACTGAGTGACTTTCACTTCACTTTCACTAGAACCAAGACACATGGGGAAAGTTCTTCATTTTCAGGGTGTACCGTTTATATTATTAAGAGTAAAGTGCTTCCTAGTTATTCAAGAACAAAAATGTCACGGTAACTTCTGAATAATGAAACGCATTTTAATATGTAAAAAAAAAGAAGCAAAACACCCCAAAATGGAGCACTGGTTAAATAACTTATGATGGAGTTATACCACGGAATTCTTTGCAGCTGTTAATCGTGTTGTAAAGAGACGTGTTGTACAGGTGATGAAAAATGCTCACCACACGGAAAGAGAGAAAATAGAGAACAAATTAATATCGCACTTTTTTTTTTTTTTGGCCAAGTGCACAGCATGTGGGATCTTAGTCCCCTGACCAGGGATCGAACATGTAGCCCCCGCAATAGAAGCACAGAGTCCTAACCACGGGACCACCAGGGAAGTCCAATATTTTACACTTTTGTAAAGGAAAACACATGTGTGTAGGAAATAACATTTGCCCAGTGAAAAAGGAGAAGAGGGATGGCGTTCTGATGACAAAAGCGATGATGTGTGTCATGAAAAGTAAGAAAAAGTACAAGGATGAACGTGTCTCCATAATTCTTTCAACAGGCGAAACTGCTTTATGTGTATGTGTGTGTGTGTGCCATTAAAAGTTTAAAATGAGAAAATGATGAAGTACATTTAAAATTGCTTTTGAGCAATGTTTGACAACTGATGGGAATGAAAACAGAGCAGCTAAGGCGCTCACTGTCTTACATCTACTCCTCTGACCCAAGATGCACTCAAAGACCCTTCCAGGAAAGAAACATGCTCAGTGGATCTCTATTTCCCTAACTGCCTGACCAGGTCAGCTCCAGCCCTGGCACTAACCAGCTGAGGACCATCTGGTGCAGATTTCAGTTGTGACCACTGAGAGAGAAAGGCTGGGATGGGCTTAGCCCACCTTGCCAGCACTGCCAAGCCTGGTTCTCTCTAACTAGATGCTTTACAAACATCACTCATGACTTCTGTGTGTGTGTGTGTGTGTGTGTGTGTGTGTGTGTGTGTATGTGTGGTTATTTATTTTTAATTGAAGGATAGCTTCTTTATAGCATTGTGTTGGCTTCTGCCATACATCAACATGAATCAGCCACAGGCATACATAAGATACTACCAAATTAGAAACTGAGGCCAGAGAGTCAGTGGTGCGCCCATGGGTTCCCAGCTTGTAACAGAAGATGAGGAAGCAGACCTGAGATCTCTGACTCTTAGACCAGACCTGTATCTCTGCTTTTTCCTCCACGCCAGGTTCATGACCACATACGTGCCCTTTCGTTCCCCTTAAGAGGCTTGAGTGAGCACCACAGTGAGCACAGAACTGAAGGGGCCTGCACCACTCACCGGCTTTCTGGTCCACCCTTACTCCTCCAGGAGGTTATGAGGCCCTGTGGGTGGCTCTGAGCTCAGAGATGTTTCACTCTCTGCAGGCCGACTCTCAGCCCCCCGGAAGGGTCTTTACTGTACAGATCTGCCTAGCGTATCCTCAGCCAGGGGTTAAGAGGATAAAAGGCTTAGAGCCGTAGGCTTATGAAGTCACAGATTGAAAGCGAGAAAAAAATGGGGGACAAAAAAGTGGGACAGGGTAATTGTTAACAGGAATGTGGATTTGCTAGAAAAGTAATCCGGACAGTCCAGCTGTATAAGCCCGTGGGTGTCTGACGTCTGTTCCCTCTCCATAGGAATAATTTTTATTTTAATGCCATTTCATGGGGAAAGAGAGATCAAATTTTTATTAAAATAATATCATGGAATTTCACAGAAAGAAAGACACTTAAAGATCACTGAGTCTATCTACTCTCCCTTGTGCTAGATGGAACCATTGGCAGCAAGTGATAAAAGTCCCAAATCAAACCTTTGTGTAATCCTTCCTCCCTTTCTAAAGGTGGGAAGGACTGAAAAGGACGGCAACAAATTTCAACAAGAAAAGTGAAGAGAAGGATTGTTTCTGGCAGAATCAGACAAATCAATTCATTGATCTCTGGTAAGCAAAGATAATTGTATTTTTGAGTCTATTAAGGCACATCAGGGCTAGTTAGCTAATTTCACAGGGAGCTTAGCTGTCACTGGGCATCAGGGTACAATGGGAAATGTCAGGGCAACAACACAAGATGGCATTTTCTTTCAGGAGCCACTTGACTTAGGAGTGAACTGTTTTCACTTCAGCAGAGATGAGGCAAGTGAGTTTTTTCAGAGAGGATTTCAACCCTAATATTTCTACAATATTTGGGCTTACACATCAGGCCTTGATTATGGGTCCTTTTTGTGCAACTCTTCTGTGGACAGGAAAAAATTTATATGTAAAATCATCTAAAACTTCTGGGCAGAAAAACCTTCTAAATGACATTGTAAAGAAGGAATGAAGGAAAGACAGGAAATGAAGCTCAATATCAAGCAATGAAAACCTTCCCACACATTATAGTCATGTGTGAGTGACTGGAGGACAGAAAAAAACATAAAAGATACACTTTAGAAGCAGGGGGAAAGAGGATTCACAAAAACTGGGCTGAACAGAGTAGGTGAATATCAGTCAACATACAGAAGTAGTCTGGAGAGGAGGTTATATCTGAGCTGGAGCTTGCAGAGGGTAGAACTGTCAAGGCAGCTATTACTATTAGGGGCAGGAGGGTCTGAGTGCAGACAATAATATAGTAGAAGTTTAAGATCAAACCACTGAGAGTCTGAGCTCTGGGCTGAGAGTGAGAACAGAAGGAGGCTGGGGGGTTTTTAAACAGGCAAGCAAGATGGTAGCATCAACCCTTTGGGGTAATAACTCCACTAACAGTGTGAAGGACAGACTGGAAGCTAGGATTCACAAGTAGAAGGGACTATTTAGATAGCTTCTCCTCGATACCAGTTTCCATGTTAGCTGCTTGCTCTGCATGTATTAACTAATTCAGTTAGTGCCCTACCTGATCAGATTACCCCACGAGATGGACTTTGTTATTGCCATTTTAGAATGATAGCTGGTTCATGTTGTCAGAGCCTATACCTGGCAGAGCCTGACTTCAAAGCCAGGTCTGACGCACAGCCAGGCTCCCCAGTGGGAGCCCCAGTGGGCCTCACCACCAAGCACAGAAGTGACCATTCATGAAGTGTTTGACTGGTCTCAGGAGATGCTTTTCCTTTGAGAATTCACCTTAGCCCTTAGCCCTAAATCCTTGAGCTCACCTCAGTGTAGACTTGAGATAAAGCAAGTTGATTGTTCAACATCACCAAAAAGAAGTATACATTCTGGAACTAGAAAAAACTAATGATAAACGTAAAAGTGCTGTAAGCAAGTAACTCCCTGATCAGGACAAATCCCTCGTCAGTATTCTCAGTTCTGTAGCCATGTGATTTCAACACAACATCCCACACAACACAGCATCTCACAGCAAACCAAGAGTGGGGGAGGTGGCTGGGACCTCTCTGGTGCTCCAGTGGCTAAGACCCCATGCTCCTAATGCAGGGGGCCTGGGTCTGATCGCTGGTCAGGGATCTAGTTCCCACACACCACAACTAAAGATAAAGATCCTACTTGTTTTAAGACCTAGTGCAACCAAATAAATTTTCTTTTCTTTTCTTTTTTTTTTTTTTTAAAAGAGGGTTGTCTATCTTGGCAGACAGGGTAAATGAACTGGCATATCTGGACAGAGGGTCAAGAAGCCTCTCATTAAGTGGAGAAACCAAGTGGAACACAGATTACCACAGTCAAACACAGTTCAAAGAAGGACACGTTCCTTCTTCTCCAAGCCCCAGCTCTATTCCCTACCATCCAAGGACAGCATGGAGCACACATCCCCCCAAGCCCACTTTCTCTCTCTTTGACGACATCAGGAGATCATCCGCCACCTTTCACCCAGGCCCCCACTGCGCCCACGAGGTCTGGAAGGCAGGCATCACATCCCCATGGAGTGCCTGCTAGGAAAGTAATTACATTTCACATACACAGAGTGCCTGGGAGGTTCAGAGCAGAAAAATCCTTAGCCCTTGAGCTCCAGGGGTCATGCCTGTCAGGAACTCCCCTGGCAGAGACAGAATCCTGGCTAGCATCAAGCCCAGCCTGTCCACAGCTCCCTGCTCACAGAGTCCAGGGGGCTGGGGACCATCTACATCAAGGTCTTCCTGGAGGTGGGATCTTAGTGAAGTGAAGTCACTCAGTCGTGTCCGACTCTTTTCGACTCCATGGACTGTAGCCTACCAGGCTCCTCCATCCACGGGATTTTCCAGGCAAGAGTACTGGAGTGGGTTGCCATTTCCTTCTCCAGGAGACCTTCCCCACCCAGGGATCAAACCCAGGTCTCCTGCATTGTAGACAGATGCTTTACTATCTGAGCCACCAGGGATGGGATCTCAGGGATCTTAAAACTCCTGCCATCCCCTCCTGAGAAGTCTAACAGACTTCATCTAAAAGTTGCCCTGGCCTGTTCCTGAATGTAGCTAAACTGAAACCTACTCTCAGCAACTCTGATCATACAATTATGCCCCTATCCACACTAAAGTGTGCCTAGATTTCCACACTCCTTGACTCCATGAAATAGAAGCATTAAGAGCTGAAAGAAAGCTGTGAGAGTCTTCCTTGCTCTGGGAGATGAGATGGACCAGTGGTCTCCAAGCTTCAGGATTTGTATATTTACCCTCAGCCATGCAGCCCCAATATATGTGTGTTTATTTAATCATATCATGTACAGTTCTACTCAAAAATGGTATGTGTTATAAATATAAGAAAGGTATTTAAAAGATAAGAAATATGATCATTGATGGTTTAAAAATAATTATTTTATGTGTTAGTGGAACACGTAACTTTTTGTGACATACACAATAATCAAAATATATATAACCTATATAACACAGATATACAGTGGTAAGTATACATATGGTGATATACAATTATAAAAATTATATGTATTATATATTAAAATATACATATAAAAAATGTAGAATAGTGATTCAAAGTTCTGGTTTTAACTTGGCCAATTCAATATTAGGTTTTCTCAGTGAACCTGGCTAACTAAGATGGCTCCCAAACCATGTAGCTATGGCAAGAAGAGTACCACAGACTTATAGGATAACTCGTGCTTTCCATACTCATTTCCAGCCAGTTTTACCACCTGCACAGAGCTCTCTCTGGGCCCTGGATGTGCCACTTTGAAATGTCTTGCTAACAATAATGATTTCACACAAGCCTCAGTCAATATCTGAAGGTCAATATACAGCTCAGATGAGGCACAATATTAATAATTAGGGCTACAAATCCAACTGTAAGTCCACATGCCTCAGTCTACTAAATGCTGGCTCTGATGAACTGGTCATTCTTGGTCAGCGTGGGATTCAAATGCCAAAGTCAGAGTACATCCTCAAAAAGCGAATCCAGCTGTATTTTAATTGTGTATTTTTAAGACATTGTAAATTCTCAGTTTCTGAGCCATCTGGGTACAGGTGTATGATATGTGGTTTGGTGACCTGGCCTCTACAAATATCGATCCTATAGACACCTTTTTTATCAGAGTTACACAGGCAGGCTTCATTTCCAATAAATTCACCTTCTTTAAATGCTGACTGACAGATGTAATGGGAATAGTGAGTAGGTAGAAATGCAGGAGGAAGAGAGAAATTAGCATTTTTCTGGTCTTTGTCAATTTATGGCTCATTTTCAAGTGCACTAAAAGTCTGGGTTTTCCACTTGGCAAGGAAAAAACCATACAAATTCTTTTCTCGTGAATCCAAAATTCCCTCTGACCTCTCTTCACCGCCATCATCTCCTGCCAGAGGAAAAACAAAACAAGAAAAACGAGCAAACAACAATATAAAGAAGCACAATTAGTGAGAGCAGACTCACCCTCTCTGAAACAGATGCACATTGTAAAATTTATGTAGCTCTACAGAAAACTCAACCGTTCCTTGTACTTCAGACATGATCTTCTTGGTTCATTACCTAAAAAAAAAAAAAAAGAGGGAAATGAAGAGCTTGAGGTCTCATCAGCCAAACACAGCCAGCCTGGGCTTCTACAACTGGACCCCAAGCAGCGCTGATGCAGACGGACAAGAGCGTTTGGTCAATGGACCATAATGTGTCCACTGGATGTCATCACTCAGGGGGGTTCCTTTCAGAAGACAGACATAGAGAGATGAGATTACTTACGTGATGCCAAACAGCTCACACTTCCAAGAACTAGGACTCAGNCCAAGCAGCGCTGATGCAGACGGACAAGAGCGTTTGGTCAATGGACCATAATGTGTCCACTGGATGTCATCACTCAGGGGGGTTCCTTTCAGAAGACAGACATAGAGAGATGAGATTACTTACGTGATGCCAAACAGCTCACACTTCCAAGAACTAGGACTCAGACCCAGATACCCTAGTTTCTAAAGCTGGGCTAGTCCCCTGCCCTTCCTTACCTGTCGGTGCCTGGAGGCACTACCATCTGGCCATAAGCACGTGCATAATGACCAACAGAGCAACAATCCCTATTCTACTTGTGTGACCTGGAGCAGGTCACTGAACTGCGCCCAACCTCAGTTTCCTCATCTGTAATGGAAGGACTGGCAACAGCATAGAAGTCTCATAGATGATGGGGAGATTAAATAAATCTGCCACTTTGCACAGTTCCTTGTTGTTGTCCATGCCTAAGTCATTCTCACTCTTTGCCACCCCAAGGACTGCAGCACACACCAGGCTCCCCAGTCCTTCATTTCCCCCTGGAGTTTGCTTAAATTCATGTCCATTGAGTCAGTGATGCTATCTAACCCTCTCATCCTCTGCCACCCCCTTCTCCTCCTGCCCTCAATCTTTCCCAGCATCAGGGTCTTTTCCAATGAGTTGCCTCTTCCCATCCAAAGTATTACAGTTTCAACATCAGTCCTTCCAAGGAATACTCAGAGTTGATTTCCTTTAGGATTGACTGGTTTGATCTCCTTGCCGTCCAAGGGAGAGTCCCAGAAGAATGCTGGGATAAAATTTCTTGGCCCATATGGCAGATAAGGAAAGAGATCAGGACGTCTCTAACCTGAAGTCCCTTTGTGACTTTAGAAAGTTCTAGTGGTGTGTGCTTTCATCAGCAGCCTTTCTTTACTACCATGTGTAACGGGACAATACAAGCTACCTAGTTCCTCCTAGGAACTAAAAGGTAATTACTTAAAATTCCTTGCAATTGAGCAGGTTCTGGGGGGAACTGTTGCTGCTGCTGCTATTTAGTCACTCAGTCGTGTCTGACTCTTTGTGACCCCATAGACTGTAGCCCACTAGGCTTCCCTGTCCAGGGGATTCTCCAGGCAAGAATACTGGAGTGGGTTACCAGGCCTTTCTCCAGGGGATCTCCAAGGATCGAACCTGTGTCTCGTGCATTAGCAGATGGATTCTTTACCACTGAGCCACCTGGGAAGCCTCAAAGAACTTGATGTTTCTAAATAGGTCATAACAGTAGCTGGCACGATCTTGGCAAGGGGAGAGGATAAGGACGGAGTAAGAAGAGATTTGGTCTCTCTTGGCTGGTGAAGGATGATTGGCACCTAAGTTTCATTTCAAAGGGCCCCCTCTTTCTGCCCCCAAGTTGCCTGCAGTACCAGACCACCATTGCTGGCACTCAGAATCCAACCTCACTGCAGGTAATGGGGTCATGCTATGCCAGACCCAAAAATAAGAGCACAAGGGATTAACTAGGCTTTAAGACTTAGTAACTATACAACGACAGCTTTGTCTCAGCTCCGGCCAGAGTGCCATCTGGGGCACCGTATCTGAAGATGCAGGATTCCACATACTCCGTTAAAATGCAGCGGATCTTAGGACCCAAGCTCTATAAATTCTGCAGGGTGGAATTTCAAGCTGATGAGCCTGAAAGGCCAAACTCAGAAAATGTGTTAAAAACCTATTTCCCTAATGGGTGAGGCATTGAGGCATGCCCCAGTCCTACAAAAGGCATCAGAGCCCGTCAAGGTCAGAACCCACTGCTCAGTTTCAAGGCATTTCTAGTAAAAGCTCAGTGGAAGGACCAACAAATAAAGCCATTCTGAGCTTCATTTCGTTATGACATTAAACAGGAACCATGCAACTTCCCCTCTCTCTCATCACCTCTCTCAGTCTTAATTCTCGAAATACTGCAGAGCTGGCAAAGGTGTCTGATACCCTTGCTTGTAGATATCAGTTCCAATAATGCCTGAACCCTCTGTGATCTCTGCTCCTGGGGTGAAGGATCGGGGGAGGGCAGGAACCAGACACCCCAACACCCACAGGCTCAGGGATTTCCGTTCATTATTTCATACCCTCTTCACATCCTCTCTGAGGCAGGTAATACTGACCCCAGTGCACACGGGTAATTATCCACCCCACACGAGGGAAGAACACTGACCCAGGGGGCCACAGCTCTGGTTTCCCAGGGCCATGCCTCACCTGCAGAATAGCTAGTGTCTTGTCTTAGGGCGGGGAATTAACATTTAGAAGAAAAAAATAATAATACATAGAAAATATCCTACAGAATATTTTCTCCTGGGAAGTCACACCCTATCCTCCTGCGGTTCAGGACTAATAGGATGCAATCCTGGAAGGTGTAGACACAAACACAGCTTCTTGGTGAGAAGCTGCCTTTTCTTTTTTGACATGACATGGTTCATTATAACCCAACACCCAGCAATTCCATGAGGGTGATGAGCTCACGTTCAAAATATCAGCTTTAAAACTCCACATTGATTGTGCTGGTAACCACTAGGTTCACTTTGAAGGAGGTGCAGGAATCTGCAGGAATCCAAAATCACTGGCTCTGTTTCCAACCCCCTCCCTGATCTTTCTGAGGCCTAGAGAGAGCTCAGTGCCAGCAGTGGTTTACAGGGCTGGCTCCCCAGGCCCGCAGCACCTGGTTAACCAGATCATCATCCTCTTTTGGGACTACTCCCACGTGCAAGTGAAACGGAGCAGGACTCTGTGGTTCTTGCCCCTCCCTGATCTGCCCCCATGTCATCTGCCTGCCTTTTGTCTGCGGAAAATTTTAATCAGAGATTAAATTTAATCAGAGAAGTGGGAAATGGGGAAACCAAGGAAATCAATCACAGGAGCCTAAATAATAATGATGTGATCACTAAGCACAGTCAGGGCCTTTAGTTCTTTCTCAAGGGCTATAGACACTAGCCTAGGCCATATCCTGTGAGCTGTCTTCTAGATGCTAAAACACCAGGTGGAGAAGTTACCTACATGATGACCAGGACATAACTGCCACAGTTCTGAGAACTGGCCACAAAGAAAGGGAACAAGTGCGCCCCATTAGGAAGTGATTAGGACTACTGACTATACTAATTAAATATTAACTAGGAAGATTGTACCTGAAACCACCAAGATGATGCTGGTCAGGCCACTGATAACCAATTTGAAGATGACTGTTAGAGATGACTGTGCTGTTTCTGCACTTTGTCTACAGAACTCTCACCCCCTGCGTTTCGGGGTGGAGGTAGGGGGAGATCGGAGTTTGGACAGATGTCTGCCACCCTCCTCCCGCCCCCCCAGCCAACATCTGAAATAAAGCAAACTTTCCTTTCCACCCACCTGGCCTGTTTATTGGCTTCTGAGCAGCCAGCAGCCAGACCCCACACACACTCTTTCAGTAACATGGGCACAAAACTCTCCTCCCCCTGCACGTC
Source organism: Neotragus moschatus (assembly GCA_006410615.1). Classification (NCBI taxonomy): domain Eukaryota; kingdom Metazoa; phylum Chordata; class Mammalia; order Artiodactyla; family Bovidae; genus Neotragus; species Neotragus moschatus. The sequence continues at coordinate 173,024 of SJYA01002028.1, forward strand.
AGAGCTGAGTCTGAATCCCCTCCCCTTAATTCTTACACCCTGAGACCCTGCCAGGCCCCATCTTTCTCCATGGGTATGGTGAAATAAAGTCAGCGCATTAAGGAGGTTCACAGGATTGAAGATTATCAGGTATATAAAGAGCTTCCGTCATTTTCTGACAAATTGTCAATCATTCATCAGTGGAAGCAGCAAGTATTTTTCTTTCTGCCTTCCACACCACTGGAAGAAATTCATGCAATGTAGACCCAATGAAGACTCATTTTCTCTCCTTTATATTAAAGGTTCTGGGGTCCCTGGAGGCCTGGCCTCCATGTCAATTAAGGTGGAAAAATTGTTTGCACTTTTCACTGCAATGTTTCTTAAATGTTTCATTAGTGACTTACACTTTCAGAAAATGTTTCAGAACATCCTCAAGAGCCTCTGAGGAAATTTGTTAAAAATATTAAGGCTATTTTGGAGAAATACCACGATGTCAAAACCTCATTAGATACTGCTTGGAAACAAATCCCTTTACAAACACGTCTTCCTTTAAAATGTAATCTTTTCCTTAAAACATCAATCTTCAAAGTGTGTGGCCTTTGAGAGATTAAATGAAAAAAGGCATGTTGATCTTAATGGGCATCAGCATTGACTTTATGGAAAGGGCATGCAAAGTTACTGTGCTCAAAAGATTACCCGCCGTAGAATTACAACATGGCGAGTGGAGACGGTTCAGGAAAGGACCGTCTGATGCTGCAGAGCAGGAAGTGAGGACAGAGAAGGCATGCCACAGCACAACCCAGCACGTTCCAGGGGGACCTGAACACTCTATCAGATCCTGCGGCTTCCTCTGGTCTGAGAGAAGCAGCAGAAATGGTCCTCTGACCTCCCGTAACTGCATTTAACTGCATTCACGAGTGCCCTTCTCCCCAGGGCAGTTTTCTCCTGGCAGCCGTTCTAAGGAGGTAGATAGCTCCACTTTTCTGCCCCATCACTGCAATGGGAATCAGCTCTGCGTTCAAAGAAAACGATCTCATTGGGAATGAAGACCAGCATCTCTTCATGGGAAAGGGAGCTTCACCTATGAGGAAGGCTTCTGCGCTGCTTCAAGAGCACCCCAGCTGCATTATATGACAAGCCCGGGCCTCACCTCCAAAAGGGACCTTCGACCAGGCAAGCAGCATCTCTGGGCCTCTGTATTCACACCGGGAATGTGGACCAACACCCAGCTTTCAGGCAGGATTGCTTAGGATCCAAATTGGAGCATCTCCTGGAGGTGTTCATTCCTTTCAGACACTGGGAGCAGAGTTGAGCAGAGGGACCCACCCAGAGCACCAGGGATAGACAGACAACCGTGTCATCAGAGGACATAGGCCAGAAAGGAGAGAGCCGGGTCACAGCTGTGGTCCATGGGAATAGGTACCCTGACATAAAGGTGTACAGAGAAGACCCAGCAGGGCAGCCTGCAGGAGGCTGGCCAGTCTCTCAGGTACCAAGCTCAGCCCCTCAGAGCCACAGGACCTCAGGCAAGACCTTGGGCACTCTGTGCCTTGGTTTTCCCAACTGGAAACTGCCTTGCAACCAGCCTATCATACATGTTTAATAAGTATAAGCCATTCTGATATGGAAGAAAACCTAAAAACAATATGATGAGCATGGCAAGAAAGAAATTATAAATGCTTTCCTCCTACAAGTTATTGGACCCCCTGGCAGACTGTGAGCTTCCCTGGGGTCTCCCAGCTGGCAGGAGGCAGAGGGGCGGTTGGAATTCATGTCTCTGATTACCACACATCACAGCAAATGCAACCTCAGCCACTTGGCCCCCCTGATGTTAAAAAATAGTATTTTCTTTTCTTCAGCATAGAAACTAAAATGGGCTGTATATGTCTATTATTTTTCATGTCTGAAGACAATGCCAACTGAAGCATCCCACACTGCACTGAGGTCTTATTTCCCATGGGATGCTGAGCTCGCCTTAGGCAGCATCTGAAAACCCAGGCATGAAGGCACATAAGGTTCACAACCTCGGAAAAGGATGACAGAATTGTAAACTCAGGTAGAGTCTAAAAGCACCGAAAGCAAGGGAGCAAACACCATTGCTCTTGGCAGCTCCCAGCGCAGAGCCGGTCCCTTCCTGCCAGTGCTGGTGGCGCTCACCCAGAAGTTACGCATGTAGCCACAGTGGGCAGCAACGCATCTCTCCTTCTACCTTCTGAAATGCAGGTACACAAATGGGCACCTAAGTGTGTGTGCGCACACACACACACACACACACACACATACTTAAAATGCATGTTGGAAGTGACCTCTTGGAAAGATAACACAGAAGCCTACAAAAAGCAGCAGCTCTGATCCTGCCAAACATGGGTCATGTGCAGACCATTTTAAGGACTAGCAGGAAATGCAACCCACTCCAGTAATTCTTGCCTGAAGAATCTCATGGACAAAGGAGCCTGGCAGGCTACAGTCCACCGGGTCGCAGAGAATCGGACACAATTGAGGCGACTTAGCAGCAGCAAGGGCCTGTTAAATCAGGTTTTGTCCTCTCAGCTTCCACAAATGCAACCCTAAAAAGTAGTGTCTATTTTGCAGTGACTGTTTTTTTAAATGGACACTAACATATTTCCAGCAACATTATAGACGCTCAATAAATAGTGGGTAAAGCTAATGTTAGCATAGTTAATAACAAAAATAGGAGTTTATACAGAGTAAAGACAAGCTTGAGCACCCAAAGAAGTTCACCCTGGAGGGTGGGGGAACCAGCAGGAGAACCCGGGCTGAGCCCAAAAGACAGACAGGCCCTTCAAACTCTGGGGCACTCTGCCCTGCCAACCTGTCTTCCCCAACCCTGTCACCCACCTCCACCAGAAGCTCCAGGGCCAGCCTCATCGAAGCACTCCACCTCCTCTGAACAAGGCTTACCTTTGGGTGACTGTGATCCGCTCTGTCCACCAGGTGGCTCACATATCTCCTCCCTCCCTGACCTGCTCCCAGCGCTTAAATGTCCAGCCCAGCTCCCCCCAGGACCATTCCTCAACAGTTATGCCCCCAACAGGCTGTGCCACAACTGCCCTGACCAGCTTGTGTTCTGGAAGTACATCTATCTTTCAGGTTATACATGTAAGTTCCAAGGGCTTCCCTGGGGGTCCAGTGGGAAGGAATCCACCTTGCAATGCAGGGGACACTGGTTCAAACCCAGGTCTGGGAAGATTCCACACGTCACAGGGCAGCTAAGCCTGTGTGCCACAACTACTGACCCTGTGCTCTAGAGCCTGGGAGCCACAACTACTGAAGCCCAAATGCTCTAGGCCCGGGCTCTGCAACCAGAGAAGCCACCGCAAGGAGGAGCCCGAGCCCCCCAGCCAGAGAGTAAGCCCAACTCCCTGCAACTAGAGAAAAGCTGGAGCAGCAAGGAAAACCCAGCACAGATGGGGGAAAAAACGTGAGCTCTTTAAAGGAAGGACATTCACTGAGTTTAGCAGAAATCATGGTACAGAAGAACATGAAATAGCATTTGTGGGACCAATCAGAGAAGGAATAAAACAAAAATAAATGCAAGAGAAGTTTACGTACACACTGATAAACAAACGAATCAATGAGTGGATTCTCTTATTTCCAATCAAATATAAAGTTTCCCTGAGCACCTGGCGGCAGCCCTGACTTAGGACTTAAGAGTCTGAAATGATTCACAGCTCTTGGTTTCAATGCAAGCCTGACTTCCTTCTGTGCAGGAAGCGCAAGGCAGTTCAATCCATCCTGTTTAAGAAAATTCCAGAGAGAAGCCAATATCCGAGAGCGAGGCAGTCACTGATGGTGGCCCCACAGCAGAGGACACTCTATTTATCCTTTCAGAAGCCACAGTGTAAACAGGGGAGGCGGTGAATGCCAGCCGCGAGGCTCCCACCCAACGCGTCGAGGCTGGCATTTCAGACGCGCTATGTGTTGGTGCCCCGTCCGCGGAGCTTAGGGATCCGATTCTGCTGACATCCGTCACTAGCTTCTCAAAGGCAGCAATGACTCAGCCTGAGGCGGTGTTCCCACGTGGACCACCCACGAGATCTGGAAGCCCCCACTATCAACCTTCTCACACATGGATGGCCACCCTCTTCCCAGCCACCCTTTCAGCCAAAAGTAGAGAGGAAAGGACTTAAAAACGATGGGAAATGATGTTTTGTGGAGCCTCCGGGGAGCCAAGAGGAAGGGGAGAGCCAGCCTGCTTCGGCACTTCTATTTTTTTTTTTTTTGCCACACGGCATGTGGGATCTTAGTTCCCCAACCAGGGATTGAACGTGTGTCCCTGCATTGGAAGCACAGAGTCTTAAACACTGGACCAACAGGGAAGTCCCAGCGTCGGCTCTTTAGAACTGATGCTGCAGGCTCCTCCTCCTCTGGGACCACAGGTACCTCCAGGGGTCAGCGCGTCCCACCAGGAGTGGTCTCTGCTGAGGCTTAGGCTGTTGGCTCACAGACCCACAGAGCTGCACAGGCTTTGGCACTTAGAAAGCCTGATCCTCTGTGACACAGAAGAGGAAACTGAGGCCCCAGAGTAAAGAGGCAGCCAGATGCAGAGGACGCAGCGGAGTGTGGTGACGTCAAGGCCATGGACTGTCACAGCCACGAATCCTGGCCTTGATTAGTTCCCGCTTTTGGGCAGGTTTCTTTTTCTCCGGTCCTCAGTGTTACCATCTGTGGATAGGGCTCCTGACACCTTCCCAGTAGGCCTAGTTTGAGGAATGGAAGAATTTATATGTAAAGTATTCTAAGTATGTACTGCGATAGCCAGCCCTCAGAAAACACTCCAAGTAGCTGCTACTGTTATTGACACGATCTCTATAGTGACAATAAATACTCAGTGAGCAATGATTGAAGGAAACAATAAGCCTTTCATTCAAGGTCAGCAGTTCCTGTTGTGCAGTTGCCAAGTTCTGTCTGACTCTTCACGACCCCATGGACTGCAGCACGCCAGGCTTCCCTGTCCTTCACCACGCCCCGGAGTTTGCTCAGACTCATGTTTACTGAGTCCATGATGCCATCCAACCATCTCATCCTCTGTCATCCTCTTCTCCTCCCACCTTCAATCTTTCCCAGCATCAGGGTCTTTTCCAATGAGTCAGCTCTTCCCATCAAGTTGCCAAAGTATTGGAGTTTCAGCTTCAGCATCAGTCCTTCCAATGAACATTCAGGGTTGATTTCCTTTAGGACTGATCTCCTTGTTATACTCCAATAAAAAGAAATGCCCAGATTTTTGTGGGCTAGTAAATGTTATGATGCTTCTACAATAGCACCGCCTCAGCTGTGAGTCCCTGACCGGTGAGAAGGGGATGATAAGCATCTTGGAAAATGGAAACCAGGGTTGTGCTGANTCTCCTTGTTATACTCCAATAAAAAGAAATGCCCAGATTTTTGTGGGCTAGTAAATGTTATGATGCTTCTACAATAGCACCGCCTCAGCTGTGAGTCCCTGACCGGTGAGAAGGGGATGATAAGCATCTTGGAAAATGGAAACCAGGGTTGTGCTGAGGACATGGGGTCACAGGGAATAAGGATGGAAGGTAAGATCCCAAAGGAACAAACACAATTCAAGACCTGGCGGGGTGAAGGATTAGGCTAGTTTTCAAGTGTGATATAGAACAGACTTGAAATAGCAACCTTCACACTGGCGTGAATATTAATCTTTACAAAAGGATGATGACAATGTGTTTTGGGGCATGAATTAATCATGAGCTTATACTTTTTAATTTTTAAAAACAAGCTTCCCTTTATAAACATCTCAGCAACACCTGCTCAGACTCCCTTTGTGGCCATGGTGAGACCACTGGTTCAGTTATTCTGAAAATGCTGATCCTAACTAAAGGCTTCGCATGTGTCAGCAAAGGCACTAGGTACCAGGGAGACATGCATGTGTAAGTCAGGAGTTGAAGAAAGGAAGAAAAGACAACAGAGGACTAGTCTGTTGATTACAGTAAGTGCTGACGATTACAGTAAGTGCTACAAGGGGACCATATAGGAAGTCTGTCCCAGGGCCATGGGGCCTCCCATCATTGTCTCACCTGTGTAAGAGGGGAGGGGGATGGAGATCACGTAACAGGACGCACACCTGTGAGGGCTGAGCACACGTGAAGTGCTACTGCCAAGGTGAACGTCTCCCACTTAACCTGACATGCTTAACCACATACGAGGTGTTAGTTGATATTTAAGGATGAAGGATGGGGGATTCTCTGGTAGCCCAGTGATTGAGAATCCACCTGCCAATGCAGGAGACAAGAGTTTCAATCCCTGGAACAGAAGGACCCCACACGCCCGGGGCAGCTAAGCCGGTGTACCACAACTACTGAAGCCCTCACGCCCTAGAGCCTGGGATCCAGGAAGAGAAGCCCGCACACCACAACTGCAGTCCCCCACTCCCATCTAGAGAACGTCTGTGCAGCAATGAAGACCCAGCACAGCCGAAAATAAATCAATAAGATTATATGAGAAAGGAGAAGGACAAATAATAAACAGTTCACACAAATAGCACGCTGGATTAGACAGAGGGGCACGACAGAGCTGTCCCCACAGGGAATGTAGGGGTAGCACCAGAGCCAGCCTCTCTAAGTCCTGCCTCTAAAAGACCATACCCAGCTTGAGGCCAGGACTCACCCCATCCATCTCTCCCAACCTGCCAGCAGCACACAGACCCCACGGATTTCCAGAATATTTGAGACACTTCGGAATTCTCACCTCCCAGTTAGGGGAGAATGGATACATATGGATGTATGGATGTATGGATATGCACGGCTAAGCACCTTCGTTGTCCACCCAAAAGTACCACAACATTGTTAACTGGCTATCACTCAGCTCAGTTCAGTCTCTCAGTCACGTCCGGCTCTTTGCAACCCCATGAATTGCAGCACATCAGGCCTGCCTGTCCATCACCAACTCCCGGAGTTCACTCAGACTCAACACCCATCGAGTCAGCAATGCCATCCAGCCATCTCATCCTCTGTCGTCCCCTTTGCCTCCTGCCCCCAGTCGCTCCCAGCATCAGAGTCTTTTCCAATGAGTCAACTCTTTGCATGAAGTGGCCAAACTACTGGAGTTTCAGCTTCAGCATCATTCCTTCCAAAGAAATCCCAGGGCTGATCTCCTTCAGAACGGACTGGTTGGATCTCCTTGCAGTCCAAGGGACTCTCAAGAGTCTTCTNCTTTGGCTGCAAAGAATATAATCAATCTGATTTCAGTGTTGACCATCTGGTGATGTCCACATGTAGAGTTTTCTCTTGTGTTGCTGGAAGAAGGTGTTTGCTATGACCAGCGCATCCAATATAAAACAAAAAAGCTCAAAAATAATTCATTTATTAATTAAAAAAATAATTCTTATCTCCCTAACTTTGCACAGACTATTCCACCACCCTGACCTAACCTCAGAGAATTTTGAGCATTACTTTGCTAGTGTGTGAGATGAGTGCAATTGTGCAGTAGTCTAAACAATTTCTGACATTGTCCTTCTTTGTGATTGGAATGAAAACTGACCTTTTCCAGTCCTGTGGCAACTGCTGAGTTTTCCAAATTTGGTGGCATATTGAGTGCAGCACTTTAACAGCATCAAACTGCCAAAATCCTTTGGATCATAGAAAAAGCAAGAGAATTCCAGAAAAACCTCTGCTTTCCTGATTACGCCAAAGCCCTTGACTGTGTAGATCACAACAAACTGGAAAATTCTTCAAGAGATGGGAATACCAGACACCTTACCTGCCTCCTGAGAAATCTGTATGCAGGTCAAGAGGCAATAGCTAGAACTGGACACAGAACAACAGACTCGTTCCAAATTAGCAAAGGAGTATGCCGAGGCTGTATATTGTCACCCTGCTTATTTAATTTATATCCAGAGTACATCATGTGAAATCCAGTGCTGGATGAAGCACAAGCTGGAATCAAGAATGCCAGGAGAAATATCAATAACCTCAGATACACAGATGACACCACCCTTATGACAGAAAGTGAAGAGGAACTAAAAAGCCTCTTGATGAAAGTGAAAGAGCAGAGTGATAAAGCTGGCTTAAAACTCAACATTCAAAAAACTAAGTTCATGGTATCCTATCCCATCACTCCACGGTAAATAGATGGAAAAACAATGGAAACAGTGAGAGACTATTTTCTTGGGCTCCAAAATCACTGCAGATGGTGATTGTAGCCATGAAATTAAAAGACATCTGCTTCTTGGAAGAAAAGCTATGACCAATCTAGACAGCATATTAAAAAGCAGAGACATTACTTAGCCAATAAAGGTCCATCTAGTCAATGCTATGGTTTTTCCAGTAGTCATGTATGGATGTGAGAGTTGGACTATAAAGAAAGCTGAGCGCCAAAGAACTGATGCTTTTGAACTGTGGTATTAGAGATGGGTCTTGAGAGTCCCATGGACTGCGAGAAGATCCAACCAGTCAATTCTAAAGGAAATCATCCTTGAATATTCATTGAAAGAACTGATGCTGAAGCTGAAACTCCAATACTTTGGCCACCTGATGTGAAGAAGTGACTCACTGGAAAAGACCCTGATGCTGAGAAAGACTGAAGGCAGCAAGAGAAGGGGACAACAGTGAATGAGATGGTTGGATGGCATCACTGATTCACTGGATGTGAGTTTGAGTGCCTCTGGGAGTTGGTGATGGACAGGGAAGCCTGGAATCCTGCAGTCCATGGGGTTGCAAAGAGTTGGACATGACTGAGCAACTCTCACTCACTCCTTTCACTCAAGAAGAACTTAAGCGCCAGTTGCCCTCTGACATCAAAACAGCCTACCTGCTTGGCCCTCAGTCCCGACCCTGCTCCCCTCATTTACTACAGTCATTCTCTAATTATTAGAGCAGCTAATATTTACTGAGTGCTCCCTGGGTGTCAGGCCCAATTCTAAAATTTCCTATATAATTAATATAATCCTCCCAACAGTCCCACTGGCAAATACTGCTATGGTCATTCCCATTTTACAGATCATAACCAGATAGGTTAAGAAACCTGCCTGAGGTCACACAGCTAAATAGAAAGCAAAACTTAGATTAGAATCAAAGCAGTGTGGCGGTGGGCCAGCATCTTACCTCAGTGCTTCCTACAGGCACCACGCAGGAAGGAAGGTTGCTCACCAGTCTGACCCAGAACCAAGCCAAGGAGGCAGTGCAGGGTGCTCAGTGAGTAGAACGGGATGTTGTTGTTGAGTTACTAAGCTGTGTCTGACTCTTTGGGGACCCCATCAAGCTCCTCTGTCCACGGGAATTCCCAGGAAAGAACACTGGAGTGGGTTGCCATTTCCTCCACCAAGGGATCTTTCGGACCCAGGTATAGAACCTGTGTCTCCTGTACTGGCAGACAGATTCTTTACCATTGAGCCACCAGGGAAGCCCGAATAGGACTGGGTATTAATTCATTAATTGAAAGAAGTTGGATCACATATGCAAACCACCTTGCACAGTCACACATTCAAATACAGTTTGGAATGTAAAACTCTCATTTGGATAAATATTTGCCTTTTCTGTCTCTGCAACAGTCTTTGCAAACTGCTCTTTCATCTCCTGGCCCCCAACCCAGGAAGCCCTCCCACCCATTTGAGCTTCTACTCCCAACTTGCATGCACCTCCAGGCCTGTTTCAGAGAACTCTCTAGGCCAGAAGACTAAGCAGCAGTTTGCTATGTGTGAAGACATTAGCTAAATGGGGTAATTCACACTAAAGTGTGAATGAAGCCAACAGTGGGAGGGGAGCAGGGAGGAGAAGGCATTCTAAGGTGGGAGCTGAGTAAATCCTCTATTTGTTGCAAGCACCTCAACTTTCTGGACCTCGCGGTCACCATGGACACTCCTTATCAGCCTGCCCACCTTGATCCTCCCCCTCAAAATCACAGAGCCAAGTTACTCAGTTGTCCACTGGCATCGTATTTTTCTGAACCAAATGGGAAAAGAACAGTGCTTTAGAATTAGACCTGACTTTGAATCCCTCCACTTTTGAGCTTTGCAACCTTAGACACGTAATCTAACACCTTCCAAGCCTCTAGTTTCTTATCTGTAAAATGGGTCTGGAGACACTTAGATCAGCCCAAGACAGTCCCAGCACAAGAAGGGGACAGCGTGGTGAGCATTGATTTCTCTTCCCTGTGCCAGCCTCGCTCCTCGTCTTTTCCCTTTCTCCAGGTCTCTGGAAAGGACTTTGAAATTGTACTAAGTCAGCTACATTCGAACCCTCGAGTTGTGGACTCTCAAAATTTGAACGTGTGTCCGGTCATGTAAGTTAGTTCACATGTCTGGCATACACTGTCACAGGTGCACGTCATCTACAAGTGGTTGTGCTTTTGTGGACTTCACTGTACACTATGCATAGAGAACAGTAGAACAGTATCTGTATTTCCAGCCCAGGATGGCCAGTAGCAAGGGTAGAAGGAGCGGTATATAGACAATTGTGTTAGCTGGGTACCTAGGCTAACCTTATCGGACTTACAAACAAATTGGACTTAAGAATGTGCTCTCAGAACAGAACTTGTTCGCACATAGGGAACTTACTGCACCTCCCGGACTATGTTCTAAAGATATTCTTACCAGATGTTTCTTCCCAAAAGAATCTCTTGGTTCAATAAGCTTGGGAATCACCAGATTTTGCAAGGTTAATTCTTGAGCCTGAAGAACTTCTCACAACCTTTAACACGATGCTACCTGCAGCAACTCTTCAAGGCAAGGACTATGATGCTGATTTGTCCCCAAAATTACATTTTAAGAATATGCTACATGTCATGAACATTGCTATCTACCAACAATGAAGTTACTTCCTGAAAGTTCACTTATAGGCTGGAGGGGTATGTGCATTAGCAGAAAATCCCCTTTTGCCATAAGGATAATTATGATTTCAGTGTGGGGACCTCTGCATGGGAGTGACAGCTCAGTGAGTATACAGGGGCTGGAACCTTCAGGTGGTTTACTTTCCAGTCCCCACTAAGCACATGCCAGGCATCTGCCCTCCTTCATGCCCACCCTTTGTCCTTTTGCATTATCTCTGTGTGTGCCTCTCAGAGTCTCTGATGTCCTGGGAAGCAGAGCAGAGTGTGAGACAAAGTAAGTATCCACAAAAACGATGCTTGAAAGGATGGATGGAGGACTGAATGGGTGGATGGATGGACAGATGGGTAGATGGATGGATGAATGGGTGGCTGGAAAGATGGGTGGATGGATGGACGGACAGATGGATGGATGGGCAGATGGGTGGATGGATGGATGGGTGGCTGGAAAGATGGGTAGATGGATAGATGGACAGATGGATGGACGGACAGATGGGTAGATGGATAGATGGATGGGTGGCTGGAAAGATGAGTGGATGGATGGATGGACAGATGGATGGACGGACAGATGGGTAGATGGATAGATGGACAGATGGATGGACAGACAGATGGGTAGATGGATAGATGGATGGGTGGCTGGAAAGATGGGTGGATGGATGGATGGACGGATGGATGGATGGATGGATGGATGGATGGACAGATGGGTGGATGGAAAGATGGATGATGGAGGACTGAATGGGTGGATGGATGGACAGATGGGTAGATGGATAGATGGATGGATGGGTGGCTGGAAAGATGGGTGGATGGATGGATGGACAGATGGCTGGATGGATGATGGATAGATGGATGGGTGGCTGGAAAGATGGGTGGATGGATGGATGGACAGATGGATGGATGGACAGATGGATAGATGGATAGATGGATGGGTGGCTGGAAAGATGGGTGGATGGATGGATGGACAGATGGATGGACGGACGGATGGATGGATGGATGGAAAGACGGATGGATGGAAAGATGGATGATGGAGGAAAGAGTGGATGGGTGGATGGATGGATGGATGGATGATAGGTGAATGTATGGATAGACAGGTGGATGGAAAGATGGGTAGAAGGATGGATGGACAGATGGAAGGATGAAAGATGGATGATGGAGGAATGGATGGATGGGTGGGTGGGAGGATGGATGGATGGATGATGGATAGATGGATGGATGATGGATAGATGGATGGATGGTGAAGAGACAGTGATATGAGAGTCAAAGTGCTAATCAAGGATTCATACCACCCATACTGAAACCTAGATCTTCATGAGCACATATATACCTGTGATTCCACCTCTTCATTTATGAAACAAGTGACCTGCATGAGTCAGCAGAGACCACGGGGCATGTGAAGGGCCAGAGAATAGCACCCCAAGCCCCAGTGATGGTGGCTTTTGAGCTACATAGACCTGGAGCTGCCCAATCTATTTTCCAACAGAAAAGACAGACATCTTCCTTACTAGGTGAAATCTCCTGACATCAATTGCTGGAAATAAATTTAACAATTTTCAAAACCATCTGCAGTCTAATCAAAGACCATCTGTGGAACGTGTTTGTCCCAAGGGCCACCAGCTCATGAGATGTGGAGCAGATAGTGATGAGCCAGTGTTTATTCAGTGGCCGCCAGGGGCCAGGAGTTTATGTGCTTTACCACAATATCAACCTTCCACCAGTTCTGGGACTGATTATGATCATTATCCCCACTTGACAGATGAGAGAATAGAGGCTCAGGGAGGCTAAGTAACTTCCCTGTCATCAGAGAGCAGGGTCCGGAGCTGGGTGAGAGAGCCTCCTCCTGTGAATGGCACGGAAGCTCATGTTCCTTGTCCTTGGCATCAGCTCTCACTCAACCCTATAGCAGCCCTGAGAGGTTCCAATTTTCCTGGTGAGTCCACTGAGGCTCAGAGAGTCCCCAGTGGAGTGCAGGCAGGTCCCAACTGAGGTCTGTGCAACTGGAAACAGCAGGACCACAGTTAACTGCAGGCTTTGTACATACAGGGCATCCCTGGGGCTCAGCTGGTAAAGAATCTGCCTGCAGTGCAGGAGACCCTGGTTCGATTCCTGGGTCAGGAAGATCCCCTGGAGAAGGGACAGGCTACCCACTCCAGTATTCTTGGGTTTCCCTAGTGGCTCAGCTGGTAAAGAATCTGCCTGCAATGTGGGAGACCTGGGTTCAACATCTAGGTAGGGAAGATTCCCTTGGGGAAGGGAATGGCTATGCACTCTAGTAATCTGGCCTGGAGAATTCCATAGACTGTATAGTCCATGAGGTTGCAGAGTCAGACACAACTGCACGACGTTCACTGTGCACATACAAGGAAGCTGGTACTTCATGCAATTTCCTGAAAGACGGGGGAAGGAAATACATACAACCATTCAAGGAAAATCATTTAACAGCGTGGTACAATTAGGTCACTGTGACCCTTCTCAAGACTTTCATTTTCCCCTATTTCTCTGCCTTTCTCCACCCTACTCTTTTTAAACTACCCCCACTGACGCAGCAGGACATTCCTGATGTAGTAAGTTAATGCCTTTGCCTTTCTCTGTGGGCCCATGTGTACAAGGGAAACATGCCCCGAATCCCAAGCACTATTTATCTAATAAGACTGCAGTTACCTTAATTATATTTCAATGTCTCCACTTGTCTAAGAAATTTGCCTGCACCGCCCTGCCGTATCTCTGCTTCTCTAGCCACCTCATGGTCTCTGGGTCCTCTAAGGAATTCCCCGCAGAATTGCCAGCCCCCAAACAGAAGGAGCCTGGTGGGGAGAAGGCACACTGCTGGGTTAGCGGTTAGCATGGAAGGCCTTCTCCTACTTTGCATTGCAGATGTGTTCCACAGCAAGCCAGACAGAGCTCAGAAGCCAAAGGAGCACTAAGGTGGGGGTGGGGCGGGGGCAGGTGAGGCTCAGACCCACCTGAGCTTCTGCATCTAGTCTCTGCCGCTCACCACCTGGATGGCCTTGGTGCCATCACCCGACCTCGTTGAGATTCAGTCCTGTTAGATTTCAGAGTCTGGATCAGTGCAGGTATAATGATGAATGTCATCCTCCCAAGTCCCAGGTGGGTCTCCTTGGGATCAGGTCTCATTTACTCAACAAACATTTACAGAGTGCACATTCAGTGCCAAAGCGTACGCTTGGCACCGGGCACTCGGACATGAAAGCGGATTGTTGGTCTCTGAGATTTGTGGGGAGAAAGCAGGAAAATTCTGACTCACAAAGACTTGTGTGATCTTAAACCCTCTGCTGCTTAAAAAATAGACAAGTTTAGGCAGATGATTTAACTCTGAAGCACCTCATTTTCATTATTTGCACAAAGAGAATAGTTACCTTTTCCCATATGTCTGTGATGACTAAAATAATACAGGCTAAATCCCTACCATGGTCTTTGGATCACAGCCAATGCTTCACAAATCAAGGCAGTTATTCAACTGATAACCTGTGAACAGGATGCAGGGTATCAGGGATTCAATGTCAGTATCCCTGGCAAAAAGTCATGTCATTTATTCTTCTGTTTAAGGACCTCAATTTACTCATCTGTGCAACGGAAGGGCAGTTTTGCCTCCTGAAAAGAACCCAGGCTTTGGGGGCAGACTTGCACCCGAAGGCTAGCTCTGCCCCTTACTGAGCAGTGTGACCTTGGGCTCTGGGACCTCTGAGGGCTCCTTTCGCAGGCCTCTAAATCCTGTGTGTACCCTTGACCGTGCATCCATAAGGGAAGAACGGTGGCCAGCACGTGGCAGGCTCCATTATCACTGAGAGTGAATAAAGGAGAGAAAGTGATAAAATTAAAGACAGCCACTTTACAGCTCTGCTATAAAAGACCATATGAAGTAGCGAACGCTCATTCTTGACTCTTTTCAGTCTCCATCTAAACTACCAAGTCCCCAGCCCACGGGGATGAGGTAGGGAGGATGAAAAAGGGACTAGAGCCTGAGCAGATTCAACTTGATGCTGCCCAGCATCAAAAGTCCTTAGATCCTGTTACTGCTGCTACTGCTGTTTAGTGGCTAAGTTATGAGCGACTCTTTGCAACCCCATGGACTGTAGCCCGCCAGGCTCCTCTGTCCGTGGAATTTCCCAGGCAAGAATACTGGAGTGGGTTGCCATTTCCTTCTCCAGGGATGTTCCCAACCCGGGGATCCAACGTGCATCTCTCTCTTAGGTAGACTGTTGACCACTGGGCCACCTGGGATTCCCAGATACTGTTAGTGAGGGCTCCGTAAATAGTCTGTGGACGCACTCAGTCATTTATTCAAACCTCACAGCAACTTTCTGGATGACAACTGTGGTGCTGGGGAAGTTGAGGTACATGGCAGAAGTGCAGATTCGAACACAGATTTTCCTCCACAAGCTTCGACTCTGTCCACCTTGGCACACACGGGAGAACCTCACCCAGAACTGAAGGTGCTCTGACTCGGCTCGCCTGCTCTCCCAACCCAGAAAGCATCAGCGGGAGCCCGTCTGGTTCCCTGGCCTGGACCTACTGCCAGCCAGTACCTGCCTCTGCCCCAAAGGACGTGCACTCCCCTCCCTCACAAGCATCTGTAGGGGGCACGTGGCTCATTCAGGCATGTAACCAGAGTATCCGTGGAAACACACCAAACATGTATCCAAGGAGGTGTCCTTGGCTGAGTTGCCCCAGATCCTAGCTCCCTTGTGCCTGAGCCAGGGTATACAGTCCACACTCAGGTTTGGAGAGCAGGGTGGTTACTCACGCCCGATCTTGAGCTGCCCAAGAATCGGCAGGCTGTTCCAGCATACTGAGATCACACGTGTGCGTCTATCATTCTACACGGGGCCCGGCTCTGTGACAGGTGAAATGTTTCCGGGAAACCTGGAGCCAGAGAGCTGGAGTGCCGAGCCCCACGGTGGGGATGGATCTCAAAAACATTAAAGCCAGACACAAAAAGGTCACATATCGAATGACTCCATTTATAGGAAACGTTCGGGACAGGCATATGCACAGAGAAGGCAGTGTGGGGTTTCCAAGCCCTGGAGAGGGACGTGGCGGTGAGTGATGCTAAATGAGCAGAGGCTGTCCCTCTAGGGCGGTGACGGTGTTGTGGCACTAAAGGGGATGCTTGCACGACCCTGAAAGTGCTCAGGGCCACTGAATTGTACACTTCAAGTTGTAACGTTGATGTTTTATGAATTCTATCTCAGTTGAAAAGATATCATCTCCAATAGCACACACGCTTGTACTAGGCAACTCACCTACCCAACAGCTCAGTAAACACTTCTTCATTCTGAAAATAACCCATATGTTTCTTATGTCTTAGCTCTGATGTCAAGGCTGCCTGCCCCTCCTGGATTCCACCTGCTGTGGTTTAGAATCCATAGATTAAGCCTCCTTCTCTCATAGGACAGGGCTTTAAGAGTCTGACACCAGAGTTCATGTCCCAAGAGTGTTTTCCTCGGAAGATGGCATGTGCTGGGATCGTTCAGCCCCAGACAAGAGAGAGGTGCTGTCAACAACCCTTGCTCACTGCACCCCCAAGGTGTCTTCTGGACCAGCCGGGGCAGCCCCCTCCCTCCCCTGGACATGGCATCTAAGTGCACCGCAGCCCCAGGGGCCACTGCCCATCCTTGGCTCAGCGTGGGGTTCTCCTGGGCCTCAGCTTGCTCGTTTTCATCAGCTCCAGACAACACAGCCTGGGAGTGAGGTTCTGCACCTCTGCTCTTCAAGGACTGTGTGATGCTGGGTCAGCTACTTGACATCGTCTATAAAACAGGGAAAGTCTGCCATCCTGCACCCGCCAGGGTGGTGAGGAGTCACAGCACAGACACTCCAGCGTGTAAGTGCAGAGGCACCGACTGGCTTTTCAAGGGTATCAGGGACATCCATAGCCCAAAGGATGCTGCTGAAAATATTAACAGCAGCTCTCCTATGGGTTCTCCCATTAAGTCTATTCAACTTAACCTCGTTACCTTCCTTCCCCATGCCTGTAGGCCTCAGGGAACTAGTAACAGATGCTCTCAGTACACAGGAGAGGGAGCCATGGGTTTTACTAGGAATCAGTCAAGTTCAGAGACTCCAGAGGGAGGGGTCCAGCTTATTAACCTGCAGACGCAACCTCAGGGTGTGGACTGAAGGCTTGACTGAGGGACAGGGCAGATGTGAGAGGGTCAGGCAGGTGGGGTGGGAGAGAAGGTGGTGTAGGGAGCAAAGGATGGGGGATGACATCCCCCCAAGTGTGGGGGCAGGGCTTTCATTCATCTTAAGGCAGCATGTTAATGTGACCATTTTAAATGTGTAGTGAAAGGCTTTCTGGAACAGCCATGGAAGATGTGCTATTGAGACGTCTGCACTCAGACCCCAAGAGAAAGTGGTAAACTTTCTGTGCTCAGTGCCCACCCCCACCAGCCCTGTCGCCAGCCTCTGCTTCCCTTGAGTCATCGTCCAGTCAATTCCTTGGGTACTCATCCAGTACTCTTGTTCAAAGACAGACTAGGAGCACACTATGCACTTTCTTACTAGAACTTGAACCTCGTTCCTCCAGACTCTGGAACAGTTCATTCTACCATACTCCCTTGCTGTGGACATTTGGTCTCAAACCCCCTATTGATAGAAGAAGAATAGGAGCAAACTGATGCTAACTAAATAACAGAAGAATTGATGCCTTCGAACTGTGGTGTTGGAGAAGACTCGAGAGTCCCTTGGACTGCAAAATCAAACCAGTCAATCCTAAAAGAAATCAACCCTGAATATTCATTGGAAGGACTGATGCTGAAGCTAAAGCTCCAATACTTTGGCCACCTGATGAGAAGAGCCGACTTATTAGAAAAGACCCTGATTCTGGGAAAGATTGAGGGTGGGAGGAGAAGGGGATGACAGAGGATGAGATGGTTGGATGGCATCACCGACTCAATGGACATGAATCTGAGCAAACTCCAGGAGATAGTGAAGGATAGGGAAGGCTGGTGTGCTCCAGTTCATGGGGATCCCAAAGAGTCAGACACAGCTTAGTGACTGAAAAACAATAACAAATAGAAGCAATAATAATATCTGTTTAAAGAAACACCCATTTAGGTCCTATCACATACCGTCATCTTAAGGAACCTGTGTGTCTTTATTTTCCAGGGAACATCCGAGTTGACATCTACTGTCCTGGCAGAATTGTTAACAGGTCCTCACTCAGGCTCAGAAGTGACCAGATATGAACAAGGCATCTGGTCCATGGCAACCCCCTAAGAGATACCTCATGATCGCATGATCAGTGCCCATTTACAAAGAATGCAATGGAGGCTCAGACAGATGATTATTTCAGCCAAGTGTCAGAGAAGGATTCAGTCTAGCTGGTCTGAAACAGAGGCTGAGTGCTAATCTCTCCCCCAATCCTTTTCTCTCAACATGAGTGGTTTTCAGATAGTACACCTAAAACTCCAGGGCAGGGAAGAACCCATTCTTAGAACTTATCAAGAAAATTCAAGGTAACCAAGTAGGTGGAACTCAAAGATTCTCCCACGCCTATTACCGTCAGCAGATCAAGCCTCTTCTCTGTTTTACAGAGGGCGAGGGAGGGCTTTTGTAGGAGTTCCTTGGGGTGAAAGTCTATTATTTAAAAAACTGAACAAACTCCCCTCCCATCCAGGATGCCATATAACATTGAGTAGAGTTCCCTGGGCTATACAGTAGGGAGGGGAATTTGGGTTTTTTCCAGTAGTCATGTATGGATGTAAGAGTTAGACTATAAAGAAAGCGAGGGCTGAAGAATTGATGCTTTTGAACTGTGGTGTTGGAGAAGACCCTTGAGAGTCCCTTGGACTGCAAGGAGATCCAACCAGTCCATTCTAAAGGAGATCAGTCCTGAATATTCATTGAAAGGACTGATGTTGAAGCTGAAACTCCAATACTTTGGCCACCTGATGCAAAGAACCGACTCACTGGAAAAGACCCTGATGCTGGAAAAGATTGAGGGCAGGAGGAAAAAGGGACGACAGAGGATGAGATGGTTGGATGGCATCACTGACGTGATGGACATGAGTTTGAGTAAACTCCGGGAGTTGGTGATGGACAGGGAGGCCTGATGTGCTGTAGTCCATGGGGTCACAAAGAGTCGGACACGACTGAACGACTGAACTGAACTGGGGAGTTTGGGCAAGAATGGATACATGTATATGTATGGCTTAGTCCCTTTGCTGTTCAGCTGAAACTATCATATTATTAATCAGCTATACTCCAATACAAAGTTAAAAGCTTAATAAGATAAATCAATAAAAAATAAACAGAATTTCAGTTTTGCTTATTGAGGGCCTGGAACAATGCTGGGCACACTGGGTCCCCAGTAAAGGCTTACAAAACAAACAGATGAACTATAATCAATATCGAATATCTTCCCAGGCTGATGGCTACTTTGAACATGACTGACACAGACTTCACATTCATAGCAAAATTCACTACCAAAATATTCAAATCAGACTCATCCAATCCCAATTGTAGAGGGTATCACATGGAAAAACAACGGAAGTCCTAATTACAAAGGAATCCTTGAGGTAACCTGACCTTGTAGGTAAAAAGTATGCCCTTGGCAAGGTTATAAAGCAAAGCAAAGCCATGAACACATATCATTATCTGCTGAAACTACCTAGCAAACCACATACTTTTTATTTTCTCCTGAAAACCGGCCTTTAATCAGCATCCATCCTCTCTGATCCCCCAGTGCCTGGAAGTGCATCATTATATTTATCCAGGGCATAGATAATTCCTCGTTTGCTTGTCTTCTCCATCAGGCCAGAAGCCTCGGGGACTTGGTTTTTTCATATCTAATTCCTCAGGGGCTCTGAAGAGTACTTAGTGCTGTGTAAAGATTCAATAAATATCAGATGGGCGGATGGAGGTTTGGGGCTTCCCAGGTGGCTCAAGAGGTAAAGAACCTGCCTGCCAGTGCAGGAAACATAAGAGACGTGGGTTCAGTCCCTGTGCTGGGAAGATCCCCTGGAGGAGGGCATGGCAACCCACTCCAGTATTCTTTCTTGGAGAATCCCATGGACAGAGGAGTCTGGTGGGCTACAGTTCTTGGGTTGCACAGAGTCGGACACAACTGAGGCAATTTAGCATGGACGCACAGACGGCTGTTTGGGGTGAAAGATTTCCCCTGTGCTGGCTCTCTTTGGAACGTGGGTTCAGGTGTTCTGGCTGCATCGCAAGACTTGGCAGGGATTCTGTGTGCTGTGCTGTGCTTAGTCACTCAGTCGTGCCCAACTCTTTGTGACCCCATGACTGTGGCCCGCCAGGCTCCTCTGTCCCTGGGATTCTCCAGGCAAGAATACTGGAGTGGGTTGCCATGTCCTCCTCCAGGGGATCTTCCCAACCCAGGGATCGAACTCAGGTCTCCCACATTGCAGGCAGATTCTTTACCGTCTGAGCCACCAGGGAAGCCCAAGAATACTGGAGTGGGTAGCCTATCCCTTCTCCAAGGGGATAGTCCCGATCTAGGAATCGAACTGGCGTCTTCTGCATTGTAGACAGATTCATTACCAACTGAGCTACCAGGGAAACCCAGGCTGGCATTCTGCTTGAGGTCAAAAGGAAGGCTGGCTAGTGCAGTGCTGAAGCCAGAGATATCACAGCTAGGNAGGGGATAGTCCCGATCTAGGAATCGAACTGGCGTCTTCTGCATTGTAGACAGATTCATTACCAACTGAGCTACCAGGGAAACCCAGGCTGGCATTCTGCTTGAGGTCAAAAGGAAGGCTGGCTAGTGCAGTGCTGAAGCCAGAGATATCACAGCTAGGCTGGGACTTGTAATGCTGAAGCCGGAGATATCACAGCTATGATGGGACTCGAGGAGAACTTGAGTGTCCCAGACCAGGAGACCATGTGGCCATTTACCAAGAGCCGGTCTAGAATGGCATGCTCCCTGTTATCAGTTCTGGAATGGCTGGGGAGCAGGATACAGTTCTGGGGCTCACAGAGCAGGTGGTGGACCTGAAACCTGGTCATTTCCACAAGGCTGATGCGTATCCCTGGTTTATCCCAGGCTCACCTGCCACCCACCACCTCTGGATGGAAGTAGGAGGAAGCGAAGAAAGAGAGGAGGAGGGCAGGGAGAGATGCATCAGGGAAAGTAGGTCAGACGCCTACTCTTCCAGCAGAACCCCAAATGTGGAGACGAAGCTCCACATTCCAACCCAAGGAATCCCCTCTGATTCCTTAGCAAGCCGCCGCTCACCCTGTGTTTAAACCCCCCAGAGACGGGGAACTTCTACCTTATAAGGCTGCAATGGCCACTTTCCCCCAAGGCTACTCAGTCTCACTCCACACTTATGGGCAAGGACTCTTTCCCCTGACTTTAAGCACCTCCCTATCCCACATTCTAAGTTGCCCTGGACATGGGTCCCTGTTCTAAGGTTTGAGAAATGCTTTCTAAGATGAAGAATTGAAACACTGGCGGACTACGTGCAGTTTGCTGTCAAATGTCTGGTGAGTTTGCAGAAACTAAGCCATCAGTCATATCGAGACATTTCACAGTGCTGAGTGGGCAAGCTGGCAATTTAGGAAACTCACAAAATGTTTGAAGTCCAAAGAAAGACCTCTTAGTCTTCTAAGATTATCTAACAGGGCATATTTTTATAAAATTTTGAGCCTGGATACTCTTTTATATATGAAATATTTGTTGGTGTTATATCAAAGGAGGTCTCCATGCTCACCCAAGCTTAGGAGAAACTGGGTTAGGCAGCTGTCAAGACTGCAGGACTTCTCAGAGCCTTTAATAAAACAATTTCCTCTGTGACAATCCAAGCAAATCTAGTACAAGGTATCTCTCTACCTTCCTTGATTGTGATAATCCTATTTTGTAGGTTATCACCTGGACTGATAGACTACAGCCCACTTCTTGAGAAAAGCTATTAAATAATATGATCAAATTCCCATTAAAGATAAGGAATTCTCATTTACCAGCTCTGCAACCGGAGCACATCACGGACACTTTCTGAGCCTTGGCTGCTTCCTCTGAATTACCACCTCCAGCTCCAGACAGAAGAGTAATAACTATAAAATCAGAAGCAAGCACATGGGAGCCCTATGGCACTCGCATCACCCTTCTTCCCTGAGTGATAGCCACACACTTGCAAGGGACCCATCTGTTTACCAGCCCAGGCTCTGAGCCAAACCCAGAGACATCTTCACATCTATTTTCCCAGCCTTCAGCAAAAAGAAAGAAAAATGGCCTTTTAACCCCAGCTGACACAGCGCTGGGACCTGGAAAGTCTAAGGAGGCCAGTCTTTCTAGTGAATGCAATGTTTTTTCCCTTCAGAGGTCATGACCAATTGCATTTCCTTTCTCAGGAGCTGGGTGGTGAATGTGGCTGGTGGACAAGAAGTATCACCTCTGGGTGACACGTTTTAGGGGAAAGTGAACTCACAATCATCACTTTTGAGTACCGCCTGGCTTGGGTGGATCTTCACAGAAGGTAGAGCTCTGGGAAGCTAGCCTTGGTTTTCCTGGGTGAGCTCTCTCTTTCACAGATATTTATATTGTTCACAGGCCAGTCAAGAGGCTTATAAACAGTGATTGAGCGTTTACTATGTGTGTGTCCCTGGCATGAGTGTGTGTGTATGTGTGTGTGTGTTAGGGAGAATTGGCAGAAGCTCTCCAAACAAAAGGGTTCTTGTGCACAGAGAAAAAGAAAGAACAGTCAAGGGTAAGCTCCTAATTCATGGGGGTTTTAGGAGCCTGCAGACTCATAATTACCTGGAACATTTCCTTTCAGACACAAACAACCTGTGGGTGTGACACAAACAGGATATTTCTGGTATTGTTCTAGGTCCTGCAAAGCCTGGACACTTACAGATCAGAGATTGATTATTTTATTTGGAAACAGAATTCACATTCAAGAAGCAAACATGGTGGGAATGTAAATAGGTGCAGCCATCAGGGAAAACAGTAGGGAGGTCTTTCAAAACTTAAATCCAGAGCTAATATATTATCTAGCAACCCCACTTCAGAGTATTACTATGAAAAGGATTGTGCTGCTTTGAAAAATAAACTTTCTTCACAGTGTTATATACAGATTATTTGATTTAAATCTTACAACAATCCAAAAAAGGACTGTTTATAACAATCCAAACAAGAATGGGTTCTACAGGTGATGAAAATGGACACCAAACAGCAGAAGAGGCTTCCCAATGCCAGTGGAGAGCCAGGCCACAGTGCTCAGGACAATGACCCTGAAACACTGCCCCCTTCAGCCCATTCCACACACTGTTCCGCAGCTCTCTCTACCCATTCCTTTCCCAGAAGACAAAAACCCTCAACATCCATCCAGCCATTCATTTTTTTAAAATTCCTGAGTTTTGATTAGCACAGGGCAGAAGTCCTCAACTGGAGGGAAAGGCCATTTTTTCTGGCAATATCTGGAGGCATTTTGGGCTCTTACAACTAGAGAGAGTCACTAGCATGTAGTGAGTAGAGGCCTGAGATGCAACTGACTTCAATACAATCGTATCAAGGTTGAGAAATTCTGGGTAGAGTGTATACAGTGAAAATTATAGGGAGTTCCCTGGTGATCCAGTAGCTAAGACTCCAGGCTCCCAATGCAGGGGGCTCAGGTTTGATCCCTGGTCAGGGAACTGGATCCCAGATGCCTCATGTAAGAGTTCGCATGCTGCAACTAAAGATCCCACATACGGCAACTAAGACAGAGAAGCTAAATAAAGCAATACATTTTTTTTTTAAAGAAGAAAATCATATGCCAAGAAAACTCTGCATTGTTTCATGTTTTTATATATTAAACTAACCAATCTTCAAAATGGCATTATGAGATGAGTAAAAATACTATTCTGTTTAAGCGGAGGAAATGGAAAGCTGAGAGTTGACTGCAGTTGCTCTGCATCACAGAATGGAGATTTACACCCTAAAGTCTAGCCTCAGGGGCGCACACACTCTAAACTGCCCTTCATGGTAGAAGGAGACACTGCCTGCATTTTCCTCTGGTGGTTGAAGTGGGAGGTTCCGCAGCAGACACCGTAGAACCAAGGCCAGGATGACTGGGCTGTCACCTGGTACAGCCACAGTGCCCACAGCATAGCTGGAGAAAGCAGGGCACAATGAGGCTGAAGTTATCAGGATGCGCTCCGGGCCCAGGAAAGGTTGAAAGGGCTGATGTCCTCAGTGGCATAAGAGGATCGTGTTCCCGGGATGACTGTAAATGTTGACTGCAAGAGTCTGTGTAGCAGGCAGCCTCTAAGATGGCCCCAGGAACCCCATCTCCCAGGATCCATGCCCTTGTGGATCCTCTTCCAAGACCACAAACATCCTGGTTCCACTCTGCTTGTCCTCTCCTGTTCTGCCAGGGTCGTAAGCTGCCCCACAGCAAGGGCCAGCCATAAAGGGACTTAGGGACATCCCCAGCCAACAGTCTGTGGGACCCAAATCCTGCCAATGACCCCTTGAGTGAACTGGGCAGGGGACCGTCCTTAAAAGGACCAGAGCCCCGGACAGCACCTTAGTGGCACCCGGGTGAGAGACCTGGGCTAGACTACCCGGCTGAGCCATAACCACCTGAACCACGGGCACTGAGAGATAACAAACGTTTGCCCTTTCAAGCTGATAGTCTTTGTGCTAATTTATTTCACGCATAGAAAACGAATACAGCATGCCTATCAGATGCTTTCTGCAGGCTGTTTCAGACCCTCTTGACCTCACCCGGCTCTGATTCCAGCCAATTCAGGGCAGACTGAACTGTTTGGGCTCCAATCACCTTCATGCATGTAGGTGGAATCTGATCTCATCTTGCCTGATTCTAAAAAAAAAACAAAAAACAAAAAAAACTTTAATTTAATAAAGGACATGGCTGTAATCAAACTCAGTAAGTAAACCCTGAAAACCTTCTCTACACAGACATGAACAAAAGAAGGATGCCTGCTTTTGCCACTTCTATTCAACATAGGACAGCAATTCCTAGCCAGAGCAATTAGGCAAGAAAAAGAGATACGAAGGCATCCAAGTACGGAAGGACAGAGTCATATTTTCTGTTTGCAGATGTCATTACCTTGTATGTAGAAACCACTACAGTTCATCACACATATAAACACACACACATACACAAACAGCAGGGTACACACACATTTTTAGAGCAATTAAATGCATATAGCAAAGTTGCAGATACAAATCAACATGCAAAATTATTTCCGTTTTTATACACTAACAATGAGCAATGCAAAAAGGAATAAAATTCATAGGAATAAACAGAACCAATGAGGCAAAATGCCTTTATATACACATACATATAAAGATACATATATACACACATATATACACATACAAATAGACACATGTATACATATGAACACATAGACACATACATGTATACACGCATGATGAGACAGATCTTTGTTCACCTTGCCTGATTCTTACCACACCCCTCCCTCCTCCCCCCTGCTTGACCTCATGCATGTCCAGTTTGGACGCGCAGGGGAGCTACTTTGCTGGGGAACAAACCTTGACCACAGGCAGGCAGGAACAATGGATAAACAGTCTCCTCTCTCCTGCCACCTGGGATGGGCATCAGAGATGCAGTGTAAGCTGGCTCTCAGGTGAAGCTCTATGGTGCCCGTGGGAGTATGGAACCACTGTGGGTAGAGTTGGCTCCAGGTAGCCCCTACACAGACTGGCACTCCTTCCTTGGAACCACTCTCCCCAGAACTATGGGCACACAGGCCTTTGTCTCTAGTTCTGCTTTCCGGACCAGCTGGGCTGAGATAGACAATATCTAGCACAGGGAGGTGCAGTCAATGGGAACTATTGAGCCTTCTCTCTCTATGGCTGGGTGACCCCAACTGTGCTCCTTTGACTTTGAAAGTTTTACAAGTCCACAGCTTCTTATTTCATTCTCACGGCCTCTCGCCTTCCTGGGGCACAAAGCTCTTGGGCAATGAACAGGTTTTGCAGTCACATTAATGAAGAGCTTTCTTCTTAACTCTCTCCTTCCTTCGTCCCCGCCTTCTTTCCGCACCACCTCCCTGTCCTTCCTGCCTTGTTGATACTTCCCAGCTTAGGTTTCCTCCATCTCACCATCTGTTCATACTTCCAAGTCTTTGCTCATCTGTTCCCTCTGCTTCCCTCCCACCTTATGCTTAATTCTTTTAAGATTTTTTTTTTTCTTGGATGGACCATTTTTAAAGCTGCTACTGAATTTGTTACGACATTACTTCTGGTTTGTGTTTTGGTCTATTTTGGTTCAAAGCATGTGGGATTTTAGCTCTCTGACCAGGGATCAAATTAGCACCCCCTGCATTGGAAAGTGGACTCTTAACCACTGGAACTCCAGGGAAGTTCCTAGTTAATTCTTTTCTTTAATTTTTAACTTCAAGACAGGTAGTTTACAATATTGTGATGGTTTCTGCCACACCTCAACATGAATCAGCCATAGTAGACATATGTTTCCCCCCCCCTTGTAAGCCTCCCTCCCACCTCCCTCCCCATCCCACCTTTCTAGGTTGTCACAAAGTGCCAGCCTTGGGTTTCCTGCGTCATATGGCAAATTCCCACTGGCTATCTATTTTACATATGGTAATGTATATGTTTCAATGCTACTCTCTCAAATCATCACTCCTTCTCCCTCCCCCACTGTATCCAAAAGTCTGATCTGTTTCTGTTGCTGCCCTTGGGTAGATTCCTCAGTACTATCTTTCTAGATTCCATATGTATGTGTTAATATATAACATTTGTCTTACTCTTTCTGACTTACTTCACTCTGTATAATAGGCTCTAGGTTCATTCATCTAACTAGAACCAACTCAAAGGCATTCCTTTTTATAGCTGAGTAATATCTCATTTTGTATATGTATGACAACTTCTTCACACATTCATCTGTTGGACATCTAGGTTTGCTTCCAAGTCCTAGCTACTGTAAATAGTGCTGCAATGAACACTGGGGTCCATGTGCCTTTTTCAATTATGGCTTCCTCAGGGCATATGCCCAGTAGTGGAATCACTGGGTCGTATCGTAGTTTTATTCCTAGATTTTTCTTTATTCATTTTTTAAATATTCCTAGTTTTTAAAGGAATCTCCATACTATTCTCCTTAGTGGCTGTACCATTTTCTCCACATCCTCTCGATGTGGAGAGGATATTTGCACACCTTTTGATGATGTCCATGCTGATCAGTGTGAGATGATACCTCACTGTAGTTTTGATTTGCATTTCTCTAGTAATGAGTGACATTGAGCATCTTTTAATGTGTTGGTTAGCTATCTGTATGTCTTCTTTGGAAGGCTTCTGCTCACCTTTTGATTGGGTTCTTTTCTTTTCTAGTACTGAGCTTCATGAGCTGCTTATATATTTTGGAGATGAGTCCTTTGACAGTTGTCTAATTTGCTATTATTTTCTCTTATTCTGAGGGTTGTCTTGACACCTTGCTTATAGTTTCCTCTAGCTAATTAAGCATTCTTTAAAACAATTTTTTGTTTCATATGGAGTACCATTGGTTAACAATGTTGCATTCAGGTGAACAACAAAGGTTATACATATATATGTATCTCTTCTTTTTCAAGTGCTTTCCCCAATTAAGTTGTTACAGAATGTTGAGCAGAGCTCCCTGTGCCGTACACTTGCTCCTTATTTTTAAAAACCCATGTGAAAGGGTCTCCTATCCTGTAATCTAGGACATCTGCCCCAAAGACCCCTGTTCAGTCTAAACATCCTTTCTTCTAGATCTTGGAAGAAACTCAAACATTAGTCTGCCTTAAATTATTCATTTTTCTCCAAAAATGCCACAAACTCAACTAGGAGAAGGATGAAATCTTCTCTCACCTAGCTTTTGAGTGTGTCACGCGTGCGTGCTAAGCAGCTTCCGTCACGACCCACTCTGTGCGACCTATGGCTTATAGCCCCCCAGGCTCCTCTGACCACGAGGATTCTCCAGGCAAGAATACTGGAGTGGGTTTCCATGCCCTCTTCCAGGGGATCCTCCCAACACAGGGATTAAACCTGTGGCAATGCTGTCTATCTGTCTGTCTGAGTTTTGTGGCTACCCCTGGACCAGTGAGGGCTCATAAATATTATGGTTTTCTGATTGATCTTGGGGTTCATCTGTGATATTTCTTTGTGCCAAAAAAGAAAAAAAAAGTGGTTCAGTTTGCTAAATGAACATTGAAATGCTTTATCTGTGTTTTCTGTAAATAAAAGAGTGCTAGAAAAATTAAAAAAAAACTGTGGCTCTCTTGCATTGGCAGGCAGGTTCCTTACCACTAGGATCACTTGGGGCACCCTCGACTATGTTACTCAGTTCAGTTCAATTCAGTTCAGTTGCTCAGTCGTGTCCGACTCTTTGCAACCCCATGAGTCGCAGGACGCCAGGCCTCCCTGTCCATCACCAACTCCCAGAGTTCACTCAAACTCATGTCCATCAAGTCAGTGATGCCATCAAGCGATCTCATCCTCTGTCGACCCCTTCTGCTCCTGCCCCNCATGGATGGAGGAGCCTGGTGGGCTACAGTCCATGGGGTCACAAAGAGTCAGATACGACTGAGCGACTCCACTTCACAAGGCTCAGTTAGCCGTAGTTTGTTTACTCCACTGATTTGCTTCTTACTTTACAAGACCATCACAAATGCGTCCCAAAGCTATGTAGAGCGAAACACGTGGTCATCACTGTCTTTTACTAAATCTCAAAATTTCACACTCTAAGGATCACCATTAATAACAAGATCTGTCACTAAGTGAGTGATCAGTCTTTGCCAGGAGTTCTCCCAAATATGTCATATTCATGGACTATTTGACCCTTACAATGACCTTGGAGGTGGGGGATATTAACCTAATGTTAAGCTGGAAAAGACTCAGAGAGGGCAAGTCATTTGACCACAGTTCAAGTGGAGTAAATGAAAACTGTAACTGGATCCCAAAGCACGTATTTTAGGCACTGTATTTCAGCCATAAGCACTTACTTGGAAGCATTGAGTGTAACTGGGGGATCAAGGGTCACTCTGAGTAGGCTCCATGTAAATGAGATGTGGCTGTGGAGGGAGATGAGACAGAGCCCACTCCTGTATCCACAAAACTGTTGAGAGGGAAGGCAGGTGTTCTCCTGACAGTGGCCATATTAGAATGTCCATTGTTCAGGACTCCACTCATTGGCTTTATTGAGCATTCCATTTGGAAAGGCTCCAGTGCAATGGAGACGAAAGGGGCCGCTAAGCCTTCTTAATGCATTCTCTTTAGAGCACAGATTAGCATCCTCCAGGCTTGGCTTTCCATCCTGGTTTCATCTCTTTGAAGAAGAACCTTATTTGGACCCTGAGCTTTCACGTGAGCTTTGGTGAACAACTGGTCTGGTAGGCACTGTCCTTGGTGCTGAAGCCACACAAACGAGGCTTAGTTCATGGCATCCAAGAGTTTACAGGAACTGGAGAATTTTAGTACAATTTGGTAAGCACATCACAAAAGGAACATATGCCTCGAACTATACATCAATACACTGCACCAAATGACTAGTAATCAAATGTAAAGGTGCTTAACTTCACTTACGAATTAAAAATTGTAGTATGATATTATTTCACACTGACCAGATGGCCAAATGAAAAAGGCAGATGAAGCCAAGTGTAAGAGGATGTGAAAATGTCAGTCACTCAATCGTGTCTGACTCTTTGTGACCCCATGGACTGCAGCCCACCAGGCTCTGCTGTCCATGGAATTTCCCAATCAAGAATACTGGAATGAGTTGCCATTCCCTTCTCCAGGGGATCTTCCTGACCCAAGGATCCAACCTGGGTTTCCTGTATTGCAAGCAGACTCTTTATCATCTGAGCCACCAGGAAAGCCCAATAATCAAATGTAAAGATGTTTAACTTCATTTACAATCTTACAAACACAAATTAAAAATTGTATTATGACATTACTTCACACTGACCAGATGGCCAAAATGAAAAAGGCAGATGATGCCAAGTGTAAGAGGATGTGAAATAAATGAAATTTCTCTGTACAGATGGGGTTAGTGTAAATTGATATGACCACTTTGAAAAACTATGTAGCAGTATCTACAAAAACTAAATGTGCACATACCCTATAATCTAAACTAGCTATGCCAGTCTTAGCAATATATTCAATGGGAATGCACACTCATATACATTAAAAGGCAAGGATACAAATATTATCATTACCTATAATACTTCAATACTGGAAATTATACAAATCTTAGTAGAATGAGTAAGTTAAATGAGGTATATTTATACTTTAGACACTAAATGGTAAAATACAACTATAAGCAGGAAAATGGATGGATTACATAGTCATGTTTGAACAAAAGAAGCCAAATGAAAAAAGAATGCATTCTGTATGATCCTATTTCTATAAAGTTCAAAATAGTCAAAACTAATAACCTATAGTGTCAGAAGTCAGGACAGTATGTTCTTAGCAGTGGTTTTCAGTACCCAAAGGGAATCAGGCAGAGTGTATATGATGCTTGTTTGTTTGACATAGATGCTGGTTAAACTGAATTTCTGAGTTTGGGAAATCCATTGAGATTATACAAATATTCATTATTTCAATCATTTTTACATTTCCTTCCACAATATTAATATATTGCAATATGCCTTTTAACTTTTTTTCAAAAGGCTCATGTTTTATCCTGAAACAAAAACACACATTCATATCCATTGAGTTAGTGATGCTATCTAACCATCTCATCCTCTGTCATTCCCTTCTCCTTTTGCCTTCAATCTTTCCCACATCATGGTCTTTTCCAGTGAGTCAGCTCTTTGCGTCAGATGGCCAAAGTATTGGGCCTTCAGCTTTAGCATCAGTCCTTCCAATGAATATTCAGGATTGATTTCCTTTAGGATTAACTGGTTTGATTTCCTTACAATCCAAGGGACTTTCAAGAGTCTTCTCTAGCACCACAATTCCAAAGCATCAATTCTTTGGCACTCAGTCTTCCTTATGGTCCAGCTGGGGATTCAATAACAAATAGCTAATGAGGTCATGGCTTCCCTTGTGGCTGAAACAGTAAAGAATCTGCCTGCAATGCTGCAGACCTGAGTTCAATCCCTGGGTCAGGAAGATGCCCTGGAGAAAGGCATGGCAACCCACTTCAGTATTCTTGTCTGGAGAATCCTATGGATTGAGGAGACTGGAGGGCTACAGTCCATGAGGTTGCAAAGAGTTGGACACAACTAAGTGACTAACACTTTCACACTTTCACTTTCAAAGAGGTTATACCTTCCTCTTAAATTTTCAATATTTTTATATTTACTTTTGTTCCTGTTACAGATGCAGACTTCTATTCATCCCTCAAAACCTAACTTAAACATCGCATTCCCTCAGAAGTCTTCCCTGATCTCATACTCCCTTATTCCTTTCTACAAACTGTCCCTGAATGCCTACCATGCAGACGTCACCAGCCCAGCTCCCAAGGATTCCATGGTGAGTAAAATGTCCTGTCCTTCCAGCGCTTACATTGTTGAAGCAGGACTCATGTGCAGGGCTCTCAAATGCAATTTCCAGCTGTCGTAAATGCTATGAATGAACAATGCACAGAGCTTTAAAACAGGGAGCATCAGGGCCAGTCTTGGAGGTCAGGGAAGACTTCCTCAGGCAGAGTTAATTAACCTGGTACCATCTGGACCTTCTCTGTTTGCACTCTCTTCACTGCACTGTAATTCATTTTCTATCTGTCTCTACTATCGTCTATGAGCAACACAAGGTCTGGACTGTGCCTTATTCATGCCTTGATTTCATGTCTGAGGAAACTTGGGTGGCCTCTTATAGGCAGTCAATAGCTCTCTCCTGAATTGACTTGTATGATCTTCACCATTATTCCTGCTCTCCTTGTGGCTGCCACCATTACTGGAGAAAAATGTAGGAAGCATCTAAGTGAGCACAGACCCTGTGTGATGAACTCTATATTAACCATAACTTCTTGGCAGCTAAAGGAAGAAAACAGCCATTTGCTGATGATGAAAGAGAAGAGGAAGCTGAGGAACTCAGACTGTTTCTTCGGAATGTTCATTTGTTTTCAGCATCTCCTCTCGAGTTCCTTGTAGCACTGGTACAAACTTGCAAGGGGACAGATTTCCCCCCATGGATGACTATGGGCAAATCCCATATCATGATTGTGTTTTCCAAAAAGTCTGGCCAAAACCTTTGCTTACAAGGAGGACAGCAGACAGAGGTGGCATCCGGACCAGAGCAGAGATCAAAGAAACTGTCCTGGCATGAAACAAAATCTGCTCTTAAGTACTTTAAATATTATAGCTGGATTTTTTAAATATATATATACCTGAAAGGCCCCTTTCAGAAATCCTCCCCCATCATAAAAGGACAAAGGCACTGACTGAGACCTGGGAAGATCAATTCCAGGACATGAGCGAGCAAAGGGCAAAACCGTGTCTTAGGTCCTAGCTTTGAGGGTTTTATATGCAAGAATCCCCCCACTGTGCCTGGTTATTTTAATATTTTTCCTTGTACTTTGTGACATATTCCGTGCATCTTTTTAAAAAATTGTGGTAAAATCATTTAACATGAGATCTACCATCTTAACAAAATTTTAAGTGTACAATGCAATACTGTGAACTATAACCATGACATTATACAACTGGTATCTAGAATCTACTTTATCTTGTATAACTGAAATTTTATATCCATTGCACCCAAAATATGAAATTCTAGCTAAGAGAGCACTTTCTAGACAGCAAAGTTTACAGAGATGGCAAAGTCAGTATTTTCACTGTTTTCATTTAATCCTTTCAACATCTTGGCAGCCTCACCCTCCCCTGGCCAACTTTCATATGCACCTGACTTGGCTCCTGTGGTTTCTAATTCCATCTGTGCCAATATGAGCAGCCACTACTTACTGATCACCCATGAGCCACACACACCCAGACACTTGACATACACCACTTCTCATGCTAGTATGGACACTGAAAGGGCATTTACATGTGCCTTGGATATCCTCTGATGCATAACAAGACAACCCTGAAACTCACAGTGCTGTTGTGTCGGCTCCCCATTCCCTGGGTCAGAAGTTTGATCAGAGCTCAGCTTCCTGACCCTATATCCAGCCTGGGGGCTCTGAGTCGTGGCTGGGATGTGCAAAATGGCACTTGGCCTGTCTGTCCTGAGGGGCAGTCAGAGTTCACATTGGTGCTGGTCTCCATGAGGGAACAATCTAGAAGGTGAGAGTAGAAGCTGCAAGCCTCTTAAGGCCCAGGCTTGGAAGATAAAGGACAGCACTTCAGTCACATCCTACTTGTCAAGCCCGGTGAGATGGCTGACCCAGGTATAGAGGGAGGAGAAAGAATTTCTGTCTCCACGGGGGAGAGCTAGGTCACCTTGCAAAGGGAGGGATATGTCATTACAGACATCCTTGGACATGAAATCTACCAGAATATAATGGTTAGGGCCATGTTCCTTGGAGTCAGACATGTCAGCTCTGCCATTGCTGTGTGTCTATGAACATGTCATTTCTCCTCTCTGAGCCTCGGGTTTTTTGTTTTTTTTTTTACCTCTAAAATGGGGATAACAGCAACCATTTCATAAGATTCCCTAAGGGAATAGATAAAATAATAAATGAAATGAGCTTAATACTCAAAAGATTTCCTAAGGGAGCAGACAAAGTAACACATAAAATGAGCTCAACACTAGGCCCCATGCAGAGCAAGACTCTATAAACAGTTACTGACACTAAAGGGACCATGCAATTTATCATCCAATCTGGGATAGTTTTGAGAAAGGAGGAGGGGGCTGCTTTGTGTAATCACGTTGTATCAGCAGGTATCCACTAAGGTTTATATTTATATAAACCTCCAGGTTTATATTCACCTCCAGCTACTATTATCATTCACCTTTCAGAAAGGAGGAAATCAAACTGAAACTCAAAGAGATGAATAAGCTGGCCCAAGTTTGTGTGCTTGCCTGCACGCCCCCTCATGCACTCATGGAACTCCCCTTCTGTGCCGGGTGTTGAACAAGAGAATATACATTCCCGTCACCACAGAACTTATCTTCCAGGGACAGAGACGGGATTACCAAACAAGTGAATAATCCGATCGCAGTAATACTGGCATCTATGGAAATGAGTCAGGGTAAAGGGAGAGAAAATGCATTTGTGACATGACTTCACAGGAAAGGAACAGACAATCCTGATTCAATGATTAAACCCACATTGGCTCACAGGTCTGTTCGGGTATCCCTTTTCATGAGAGTTTTGCTGGAACACAGCCATACCCTTTCGTTTGCATATTCTCACGGCTGCCTCACGGTGCAACTGCAGTACCAAATACTTCAACAAGTCACAAGCCTGCAACTCATAACAGACCTCCTATCTCTGGCTTAAACAACACAGAAACATAACAAATGTATACTCATCCCCCCACATACATACACACAGTAAGTGAAGAGTCAGAGGAAAATGACGTCACGCCCCGGGCTCTTGCTGTCCTGAGGTTCTCAGGCTCTGCCCATCTTTTCATTCTGTGGCTTTCAGGTTATAGTTTTATCCAAGCCTGAAACCTTTCAGGTTTGCAAAGTGGCTACAGTTATTCCACATATTGACATAGCATCAATATCAAAAGGAGAGATGTCTCCTAAAATTGCCTCTTTTGGGAGAGAAAAAAACAGTCCTTCCCAGACGTCCCCATGATCTCCAGGCCTCACTGTCCAGGACTGAGTCACATGCCCTTCCCCAAACCAGCCACTGGAAGGGAAGGAGGCTAAATGGATGGATACCCATCAGGAGAATCCCTGGGATGTGCAGGAAGACTCCTCTCTCCTAAATCACATTTCAGAGAAGTACACACGTGAAGAACTGGGGGCCACAGAGGAAAGAACTAGACACCAACGGCATCTGACATGAAGAGCCATTGCAGTGGGCAAAAGGGTCAAAGATTCCTTTACAAAGGGAGTTCAGTGAAGGACTCAGGATATGACATTCAAACACAGACCTGGATGATTAAAAAAAAAAAAAAAAGCAGCTCTTCAAAAGATTGTATAAAAGAGCTTCTCAGGTACAGGGACTGCTGGTTAGGAGCAGGGCTGGTATTCAGAGCCCCTCTCTGGATTCAAACCAGTGTGTTCCTCACCACTCCCAGCTGCCTACTGAATTTGTCCTTGGTTCTTCACCAACTGTCACTTATCTGATGGTCTTCCTTAAAGTCTTCAGTCACATCCTCTGGAGCAGATATGTCCCCTTGTCTCATTCAACCTGTACTGCCCAGCGATTCTTGGAACTTTTCTCATTCTCTTTGGTATACATGGATTAGCTCGGCCTTCTCTTCTCCTATTATGACATAAGGTCCTGAAGGTCAGTGGCCAATTTTGACTCAGACTCATAGCGACTCTGACAGTATTGAACAGTGTGAGCACACAGCACAGAAACAGAGCCGGACTCTACAGTCCTTCCCTGACCATGTCCTCCACCTGCCTTTTGCAATGGAAAAGCTTTAGCCAAAGAATAAGTTTAATTAGAGAAGTGAGAACACGCAGAAGCAAAGAAATGCAATAAAACAGGACAAAATAATAACAGCTTCATCAGTAAACAAAGTCAAATTCCTTCTCCAGAGCTGTACCTAATATTCTGAGCCACATCCTGTGAGCTGCCTTATAGATACCAAAACCCACACCAGGTGGAAGAAGTTAACTGCATGATGACCAGACCGTAGCCATGACCTAAGCTGCCACAATTCTGAGAATTGGCCTCAAAGAAATGAGAACAAACCAACCCCGAAACTGAAAACTAACTGTACTGAAAACAATCAAGATGACGCTGGTCAGACCCACTGCATGACCAATTTCAAGATGACTCAGAGCTGATTGTGCCGTTTCTACACGCAGCCTCCTCCTTCTGCCTATAAAACCTCTTGCTTCTTGACTGGTGGTGAAGTGTGGGGGAAGCCGGCCCTTGGACAAGCATCTGCCCTCTCCGCCCTGCCCCCTCCCATTGTTAGCATCCAAAATAAAGCAAACTCTCCTTTCCAGCAACCTGGCCTCCTCACTGGCTTCCAAGCAAATGAGCAACTGGAGCCTACTTTTGGTCGCAGTGCGCACAGTCTTGGCGAGTGAACGTGTCTTGTATTAGACACAGTATGGATCTGCGCTGCTCTCTGCTTCACTCCCTTGGGGTTGAAGCAGCCCCACAAGAACTTGATTTTCTTGCAACAGTCTAGGTACTCAGTCATCAACAGATAAAGACGATGTGGTTCTACATACAATGGAATATTACTCAGCTGTAATAAGGAATGAAATTGAGTCATGATGTGGATGGGCCTAGAGTCTGAATACAGAGTCACGATAACCAGAAAGAAAAGAGCAAATATCGCATATTAATGCATATATGTGGAATCTAGAAAAATGGTACAGATGAACCTATCTGCAAAGCAGGAAGAGAGACACAGATGTAGAGAATGGACATGCGGGCACAGTGGGGGAAGAAGGGGTGGGATGAGTTGGAGGGTCAGGATTGACGCATGTACATTACCATGTATAAAACAGAGAGCTAGTGGGAAGCAGCTCCGCTCGGTGCTCTGTGATGACCTGGACACATGGGATGGAGGTGGGACGGAGGTCCAAGAGAGAAGGGATATATGTACACATAGAGTTGATTCCCTCAAGTAGGAAATGGCAACCCACCCTAGTATTCTTGCCTGGAAAATTCCATGGACAGAGGAACCTGGCAGGCTATAGTCCATGGGGTCACAAAGAGTCAGACACAACTGAGCACGTAGGCATAGCTGATTCAGGTCATTGTACAGCAGAAACTAACACAGCATTGTAAAGCAATTATACATCCATAAAAAGGCACACAGAAGAAAAGACAAAGGAATGGTACCCATTCAAGCATCAGTTCCTAGAAAACTCCGATGGGAAAATGCAAAGTCAGAAGAGGAAGCAAGGAAGCCGTGTGCAGTATACAGCCAGCAAAGGGAGGGCACATGAAGGGCCTCAAAAAGCATAATAAAATTAGGTCTGATTTTTCCAGCAATACAAAGCCACTGAGGAGCAAACAAAATTGACTGATTACCTATTGTATTTCAGGAACGGTGCAAGCTATTTTACACACGTTTCATCCCCATCAAAGAGACCGCTAAATGCATGTCATTTCTGTTTCATAGATGATGAAATTCATGCTCGGCAAGGTGAGGTGGCTGAGGGTCACATGGTGAGAAAATGACTAATGCCTGATCTGTGACCTTTCGTCTCAGCCACACAGTTGACCGCTGCTTCAATGATGCTTTAAGCACTCACTTTGGTAGGAAGAGAGAAAACAGGTATGCTGGAGAGGGGCGGATACAACAGGTGGGGATACCCATTAGGAGCTGCTGCCATAATCCACAGCAGAGAAGACGAAGCCCCGCTCTGGGCATCATGAGCAGAAATCAATCACCCTTGGAAGCTCAGTGGGTGAAGAAAAGGGAGCAGCTGCAGCTAAAACAGATGCACCCACCTTGGGGAGGTGGGTTACAAGGGAACAGCAGTCTCTCCTGCCCTTGTCCCTGTGACTCAGTCAAAACATGGGCAAAACTGCCCTCGGGATTCTTTGCTCTAACTCTGGGTCCGCGTTCTAAGCTTGGACGAGCTTTAGTCACAAGGACGAAATATTATTAGTTTAGCTGTGTTTTAGCTCCAGCTTTCTCTCTGAATCATGTGTGCATGAATCATAATCACCACTCTTCATATTTTAGAAGCAAATGCATAATTTTTCTTACCAAGGGAAAAAATCAATTGCTGTCTAAATATGAATCTAATGTTGTTTCTGCAGCTCTTGAATTTTTTTCAACTCTGAACCTTCATTTTCTTTGGAAGGGAGGATAATCAGGAAAGCTAAGGAAAAAGAAAAGAAAAAATGACATGTATCATCTGCCCTGTATGAATCCAAAGCCACGGTGGATATAAATGGTTCCATTTTACAGATGAAGAACCTAGAGGTTATAAAGCAATGTGTCGGCCCAGCATTGCACACCTAGTAAGAAGCAGAAGATTAGGATTCATTTACAGACTCCAGATACCAAATCCTACACTTCAGTGCTCCTGCCCACCTCACCGGGTCACAGCATAAAGAAAGGACGTTAGAGTGGCCCTGTGACATGGTTCCTTTGGGAAATGACGTTCAATGCTCTTTTTAATGTGGCTATGACATTTCTTATCCACTGTCACTTTGTTGTCATTTAGTAGCTAAGTCATATCTGGCTCTTTATGACCCCATGGACTGTAGCCCACCAGAATCCTCTGTCCGTGGGATTCTCCAGGCAAGAATCCTGGCACGGGTTGCCCTTTCCTTCTCCAGGGGATCTTCCTGACCCAGGGATTGAACCTGCACCTCTTGCAATGGCAGGCAGGTTCTTTACCACCGAACGACCAAAGAGGCCCAACTATCATCTTAGGACCCTGTATTAACAGTTGAGAAGCAAATCAGCTCAGAGCCTCTTAACTGTGCATGAATTAGAGATACCAACCAAGCCTGGTTCTCAGAGTTCATGTGAAATATATGGTTCAAGTAAGGACATTATTACTGAAGAGGGGCTGTAATCAGCCTGGCCATCTCTCAGCTCCAGGACAAGCCCTGAGCAGCCCCACCACCTGCACTGACCACTCCAGGCACAACCTCTGCTCTCCTCTTGGAACTTTTGTCTCCCAAGTCTGGCTGAAACCAAGCTCCCAGGCTTAGCATCCCACCGATACCTCCTCACCACAGGGGAAGCAGAGGTGTTACCTTCATTTTACGGGCGAGCTGCTTTACTATGTAGTATCACTGCTGGTTTCAAATACAGTAACACTAGTATCGCCTTACTTATTAAAAGGCATCAATAACATTATTACACTAAATATTAATTATCAAGTGCAACAACAATTATAATAGTTATAAATAGCTTAGGCATAAGAGTTTTGAAACCTTTTGTGTATTTTCAACATTATCTCACCTATCTCAACATTAGGTCCACGGAAAAGTTTCTAAATAAACCCACAATGGAATAGTACTCAGCTATAAAAGAGTGAAATAATGCCATTTGCAGCAACATGGATGGAACTAGAGATTGTCATACTGAGTGAAGAAACTCAGAGTAAGACAAATATATAACACTGCTTATATGTGGGATATAAAAAATGGTACAAAAGAACTTATTTACAAAACATAAATAGAGTCACAGATACAAAAAACAGCATTATGGTTACTAAGGGGGAAAAGAGGGAACGATAAGTTGGGAGACAGGGACTGACATATACACCCTTCTATATATAAAACAGACAACTAAGAATCTACTAGATAGCACTGGGGGCTCTACTCAGTACTCTGTAATGACCTGTATGGGAAAAGGACCTAAAAAAAAGAGTGGATACATGTATAACTGATTCACTTTCTGTTCAGCAGAAACTAACACAACATTGTAAATCAGCTATAGAAGTGAAAAAGTAAAGGTAAGTCACTTCAGTTGTGTCAGACTCTTTGTGACCCTATGGACCTGTAGCCCACCAGCTCCTCTGTCCATGGGATTCTCCAGGCCAGCATACTGCAGCGGGTTGCCATGCCCTTCTCCAGGGGATCTTCCTAACCCAGGGATCAAACCCAGGCCTCCCACATTGTGGCCAGATTCTTTACCACCTGAGCCATCAGAGAAGCCAAAATCAACTATACTCAAATAAAAAATAACTTTAAAAAAAGCCCCCACATATGTAAAGGTCACAAACTACCCTCTACTCTGAATATGATTTTTCTAAACCACAGTTCTAATAGTCCTTTTGTTTAAAAACTGTAAGAGAGACTTCGTAATTGGTTCCCCATTGGAATTGAAGCAAGCTACCCCCGTGTCCAGCTGGAAGGCTAGGATCTGGATTTAGCAGATATTGCAAAACTACAGATGTGTTGCACAGGGCTGTTTCAGCTTTCTACCACCTGCATCTCCTGGATTTCGGACCACACCATCTGTGATGATCGGCATGCCCTATTGTACTGGGAGGGTTGGGTACCCCACTTTGTAATAACAGTGTCACTAAAGAGGTGGGGCTGGTCTCCTTCCCCTAACACGGGGAGCACTTAACCTAACACATATCTTAGACGTGACAATTGGTCACTGGAGAGGGAAATCATGGGACTCAGCAATATCCTTGGTAATAAGATGACGGGAGAACCTATTTCACAAGTAGAGTTCCCTGGGCGTAATGTAGGAGGCCCAACATATCTGATTTGGTGAAAAGATCATATTTACATGCACATCTCTTCCATTTCTCTGCAAAACACTCCTGCACTGTATTTTTATGTTATGTGTGTTGTTACTGTGATGGCAACGCCATGTGGAGAAGTGGCTTCCTCCACAGAAATATTTGTTGAAAGGCATTAATTTGAGTTGGACAGCAGGGATCGAAGTGCCCGTGGGTTTTGCCAGTGACCACTGTGTCCTAAGTACAGCTCTCTGTGAAAAGAACATAGTGGTCTGGCCTGTGTGCCCATCCCATCTGCTTTGTGTGAAATCAAAGACTGAGGCACAGGGGGTTAATCCTGGCTTCATAAACAACTCTGTGAACACAACGGAGGTTAGAACACAGGAGCACCCCCGGGCTTACTCTGGGCAAGGCTGTCTGTAACATAAACACGCCAGGCTGGCGCAGGGACAGGGAAAGAACACTTTTGTATTTTGCTGGTATGAGCAAGTCATAAAATCACAATAGTCTCCAAATACAAACTTGGCAACCTTGTCTCCACCTTGAACAGAAAATCCTTACATAGTAACGTCCACACAGGGCTTCCCAGGTGGCTCAGTTGTAAGGAATCTGCCTGCCAGTGCAGGAGACGCAGATTTGATCCATGGGTCGGGAAGCTCCCTAGGAGTAGGAAATGGCAACCTGTTCAGTTGCCTGGGAAATCCCATGAACAGAGAAGCCTGGCGGGCTATAGTTCATGGGGTCACAAAGTCAGACACATGGGCAACTAAGCAGACTTGCAGAGTCCACACAGGAGGGCATGTTGGATTCAGATGGGATTGGCCATCAGATCAGATTAGAGTGTGACTTTTTTAAGTGTATGTTTTATTTTATGTTGGAGAGGAGCTGATTGACACCGATGTGTTAGTTTCAGGTGTGTGGCCAAGTGAGTCAGCTCTGCGCACACATACGTCCATCCTTTTGCAGACGTTTCCCTATACAGGACACTGCAGAACACAGAGTACAGTCCCTTGCGCTGTACAGTAGGTCCTTGTCAGTTATGTATAGAACACGGCTTTTTAAACAGCATGAGTGGTAGGAACCTGCCTTGGTAATTAGATAAGTTGGTGACATTACCTAAGGGCTATGTAACCTTCAGAAAATCCTTTCATCTTTCTAAGTCTTGGTCCATGGCTCTATATGATGAAGATAAGAACCTATCTCATAAAGCCGGTGGGGGCAACACTTAGTAATGTGTTTCCTAAAGTGTCTGCCCACAGTATGTGCTCATGAGCATGGGTTGCTGCCTCCCTTTGCCTCTGGGATGACTGACCGCTGAAAACTGACCCTGACAAACGGATGACACATAAGGTAGAATACGGTCCAAGGCATTAGCCTGTTCTCCAAGCCCCTCGCGGTCCAACTTTTATCAACAGCCTCTCAGCTCCTTTAACCCCCAATTCTGAGCTCCCACTCCGAGTCACCCAGTCTGTAATGAGCTGCTGTTTCTGATGAGACTGCATTAAATTCCTCAGGATTTTAGGAATAAGGGGGAAAGTCTTAGCATTTGGGAATGATATTGGTAGAGAAAGAGAGTCTAGGCAGAAGAATCGGACAAATAAGCCAAACTCCCAGGTTTGCTACCTCCTAGCTGGACTCAAGGCAAGTGGCTCAACTGCTTTGAGCCTAGTTTCCTAGACTGTAAAGTGAAGAGAAGACCTAACTTGCAGCAGCAGAAAGCAAAAGGAAGACCTACTTCCAGAGGCATGGGGAGAAAGCAATGCATGACTGCCAACCGTGGGCCAGGCTGACCGGCAGGCGTTTGGCCAGTGGCAGCACAGAGACTCTGACAAGAACATCAGTGTTCACAAATTTCATGAATCACTGACATTATCATTATCATTCTGGAGAGCAGTGGACTCTGGCAACGTGGTTGGTGTGCTCATGCTGAATTCACCCGTTCTCAGAACATCGCGGTTTGACTAGTTCAAGAACTTATTGGTGCCTCAACTCACTCACCTGTACAAAACACACTTGAAAGTACAAAAACAGTCACCTTCTCTGTCTGGGAAATCTGCTCATTTTAATTAACCTAAAAGGTTTCCAGCAATTTGTGTTTGTAAAGTACTCTGACATCCTAAGAGTAAGAGGTAATTTAAATGCAAAATTTTATTATAACATCTTTTATGATTATTACTCAAGGGACGCTCAAGTAAGGAGCTCCTACAATTCCACACCTCTCATCTCAAGAAGGTGCTGTATCTTTTAGCTGAGGGTAGGATCCTCTGGATTTCCCAAGAGTTCTTGGAACTCTACTTACTCAGTAAAAGTGTGGAGTACAGTTGGCATCCATAAAAGACAGTAAGAGAAAGGATATTTTGAGTGCTTTTAAACACCAGCTAAATCCTGATTCTGCCTAAATCTACAAATCAAGTTCAAATCACACTCCTCTTACTATACCACTGTTTCCTTGTCAAATGGCTTTAGCGTGCAGGCAGGGCACCGCTCTCATAAAAGATGGTAGTATCTTCAGCCTAAGGGACTGGAGGACAGAATTTAGGGCAATTTCAGCCCCTACAAAGTGAGGCAGAAACCTAGAAATGAAAGAGACAAAAAAAGGAACCACATATTCTGTAGACATTCTGTTCTAATCTCTGACTGCCCCCAAAACCATGCATGTGTGGGGCAGACCCCAAGCATCCGGACTAAGGTTAAAATTTTAAAAGTAAGAGGTTGACGTATTACCAGGTGCATTTTCTGTATAGGTTGAAATGTTCACTTGGCTTTCCTCTTCTAACTTATTAGTGTGATTAATTACACTAGTAGAGATGTCTCCGCAGATAAAGAATCTGCCTGCAATGCAGGAGACACAGGAGATGTGGGTTCAATCCCTGGGTCAGGAAGATCCCTGGAGGAGGAAATGGCAACCCACTCCAGTATTCTTGCCTGGGAAACCCCATGGACAGAGGACCCTGGAGGGCTACAGTCCATAGGGTCACAAGAGTTGGACATGGCTTAGACACTAAGCACAACAAGACGACTTTCTAATGTTGAATCAAGCTTGTTAGAATAAACTCAACTTAGTCGTGAAAAAACAAATAAATAACTGAACTCCGACTTGAGCTGCTGCCCCAAAGTCAGAGGATGCCATTGGAGTTCAACCAAGTTAATTTCACTCTAGA
This sequence comes from Neotragus moschatus, assembly GCA_006410615.1. Classification (NCBI taxonomy): domain Eukaryota; kingdom Metazoa; phylum Chordata; class Mammalia; order Artiodactyla; family Bovidae; genus Neotragus; species Neotragus moschatus. The sequence goes on from SJYA01002028.1 coordinate 216,089, forward strand.
CAAACAAACCAACAAATAACAAGGATCACATCATTAAGAATGTTAACAAAACACCCTCGTTGGAAGAATATTATGGACTGTAGCACAATGTTCACACTATCTAAGACAGAGTCCAAAAGGGTTCAACATGAGAAGAAATATAAAATGGTGACCCATTCTTAAAAGACAATCAATGGAGACTGACCTCAAGAGGTTCCAGATGTTAGAATTAGCAGTTATTAACTCTGCTCAATGACATAACAGAAAATATGCTCAGAACTAATAAAAATTAGCTATAAAGCTTGCATATCCCTTAGACTTCAAAAGGAAAAAAAATAAGCAAAGACTCCTATATGACTGGAAAGTTTTTATCTCAGAAAGATAACCGTTTCAGAAAAGTTTCCATTTTTTCCATGGGTGTGGGAAACAAAGTATTTGAATAAGCCAGCTACAAGAACTTTTGTACAATCATTAATTAATTAATTGCTTAATTATTCAGAATATTATTGAAAAGATTCTAGGCTTCAGGTAGAGTTCTAGAGTTGACCTAAACAAGCTACCAGCTTTCTTGGGCCTGCTATTAAGTATTCATCATAGGTGATCCTCACTTTGTGTGAGACAATTAGCTTACACTATATAATTGACCATTGAAACTATTGTATCTGGGTCTTCTCAAATCTTATTTCATGCATCCTGTCCTCACAGTCTCCACAAAAGTCTTCATTTATTGTACTAGGTATTGCCTCTCCCTGTACTGTGTATGTGTGTGTGTGCATGGGTGTGTATGTATATGAATATATATAGAGAGAGAGAGAAAGAGAGAGAAAAGTGTCAGTCACTCAGTCATGTTCAATTCTTGGCAACCCCATGGACTGTAGCCCCACCAGGTTCCTCTGTCCATGGAATTCTACAGGCAAGAATACTGAAGTGGGCTGCCATTTCCTTCTCCAGGATACTGTGTGTGTGTGTGTGTGTGTGTGTGTGTGTGTGTGTGTGTGTGTATAGAAAGAGAGACAGAGAGAAAGAATAAAGCAATTGTGAATTTTGATAAGTAGTATGAAGACAATAAATAAAAGAGAAGAAAGTATGGCAAGAGTAAGAATGGGTGATTTGCTTGCTTCCTTCTATGAGTCTATGATATGGGATTTATACTTTCCCTTGGCAATTAGGAATCCTTAGACACTGACATAGCATTCACTTCCTAAATGATGGCCCATCCTCATCTCACACCTATTTTATATGAAACTGTGGGTCATAATATGCATTGAGATTTTATTTCAGATCTTCTTCTCACTCGACAATAAAAAGGCCAGCCCTGTGAACATGGAGGACCAGGCTTCATCCCCTTGGGCGCATGCCTAGACAGACGCCTGGCAAACCGTGCTAAGTCACTTCAATCCTGTCCGACTCTTTGCAACCCCATGGACTATAGCCCGCCAGGTTCCTCTGTCCATGGGGATTCTCCAGGCAAGAATATTGGAGTGGGTTGCCATGCCCTCCTCCAGGGGATCTTCCTGACCCAGGAATCAAACCCGCATCTCTTATGTCTCCTGCACTGGCAGACAGGTCTTTACCTACTGAGCTTCCAGTAGGCCTAAGCAAATACAGATCCTGCTGCTTAATGAAATGTAGCCATGATTCAAGCCGAGCTTGCAGTGGGCTACATTTCACTCCTCAGCATTTTACGTCTTTTAATGGGATGATTTTCCCCCTCTAGTGGCCATGGAGACTTTGTGGGTGGAGGAGGAGAGGCCACTGTGCAAACAGGTTAACAGAGACAGATGGGAATTCTGTCTGATAATTGGTACCTGAAAAAACAAGGGCACCATCACATGAGCTTGACTTAGGACATCTCTCACCAGATCGTTAGCCTTTATAAAACACAGATCTCAATTAACTTTCAAGGAAATTAGATTATTCCCTGTCAATCTGAAGGATTTCATTTATCCAGGGGGAGCTTTACCAGGCAAAGGTTCCAGCATTTGTGTCCACGGAAATCTCTGTGGAGGGCTGCAAAAAGATGGCACCCTTTCAGATTACAAGCTACTCTCACAGATTACACACTCGCTATCACATGAGCTGTCATCCTGTGATAGCCCTGTGTGGTCACCATAAGGGAAATCCACAGCACACAGGACCATAAAAGAGGCTTGAGGGTTAGGTTTAGCTCCGGTCAGTCGCTCAGTCGTGTCCAACTCTGCAACCCCATGGACTGCAGCATGCTAGGTTTCCCTGTCCATCACCAACTCCTGGAGTTTGCTCAGACTCATGTCCATCAAGTTAGTGATGCCATCCAACCATCTCATCTTCTGTTGTCCCCTTCTCTTCCTGCCTTCAGTTTTTCCCAGCATCAGGGTCTTTTCTAATGAGTCAGTTCTTCGAATCAGGTGGTAACTAATCACAAATGTTGCCATGGTGAGTCAGCTAAGGCTTGATGATCACGAATCCCATTCTCTCCTCACTACATGGCATAATCCAAATGCAGTCTTATGTTCAATCTGAAATAAAATGCTTCACACTAACCCACATCACATTAGAGGAGGATGTAATCTAGAGAGAGAGCGTGTTTTGAGCTTCCCTGTGGCAGGAGATCATCAAGGGATCCTCCAGATTCTGTGGATGGGGTGCCAAAGAGTGACCAGAAAGGAGCTGACTTGTCTTGGTTCAAGCTCTCCATGTGCCAGGCACTCTCCTAGGTGCTTCACCGCTGCTCCCTGTTGTTCTTCAGTTGCTAAGTCAGGTCTGACTCTTTGCGATCCCACGAACTGCAGCACACCAGGCTCCCCTATCCTTCACTATCACCTGGAGTTTGCTCAAACTCATGTCCATTCAGTCAGTGATGCCATCCAACCATCTCATCCCGTCAGCCCCTTCTCCTCCTATCCTCAATCTTTCCCAGCATCAGGGTCTTTCCCAATGAGTCAGCTCTTCACATCAGGTGGCCCAAGTACTGGAGCTTCAACATCAGTCCTTCAAATGAATATTCAGGGTTGATTGTCTTCAGGACAGACTGGTTTGATCTTCGCGCAACCCAAGGGACTCTCAAGAGACTTCTCCAGCACCATAATCCAAAGGTATCAATTCTTTGGTGCTCAGTCTTCTTTATGGTCCAGCTCTCATATCTGTACATGACTACTGGAAAAACCATACCCTTGATTATAAGGACACTGCTCCCTTACTCAATCCTAACACCTGTCCAGGTATGCATTATTGTGCCCCAGCTACTCTGCCTCCCAAGGAACAGCATGGACCACACAGCACATCAATCATAGGGAAGACAGGACAACTTCTGAAACTATATGTGCATTTATTATGTACTGTGTGCCAGACACCTTTCTAGGATTGCCAAAATCAGAGTGATGATGACGAATTTGTTCCTGACTTCAAGGAGCTTAGAGTCTACTGGGGTTGCAGGAGGGGTGAAAGGCTGTATGCAAGTCAGAGAAAAACACTGATGGTTGTTGCAAAAGTTTATTATGGGGACTTCCCTAGTAGTCCAGTGGCTAAGACGCTACACTTCCAATGCAGGGAGCCCATGTTTGATCCCTAGTCAGGGAATGAAGATCTCAGGCAGTACAGCAAAAAAGAAAAAACTAGACTGGATCATCAATGGGCCTTGTGAGCCAATATGCAGGAGGTCTGGATTTATCCATGTGCCACAGTGAGCCATTTAGCTGGAAGAATTATACATTTTTTTTTTTTAGAAGAAAGATTATCTAGCATCAATAGGAAAGAATGTTAAAGGACAGCACGTGGGATTAAAAAATAAATTAAAAAGAAAAGGACAGCACAGGAAAGGAGGGAGATCAAGTACAGGGAAGGAAGCAGACCAAGTAAGTCCTTTAGTAATAGAAGCAAAAAGTGGTGCAAAACTGAAGCCATGTTGTACCCGAAGGAAAAAGGAGACAGGGCTGTCAGAATACTCAACAGGTAAGTATTGCAAGTATGAGCTTCCCTGGTAGCTCAGAGGTTAAAGCATCTGCCTGCAATGCAGGAGACCTGGGTTTGATCCCTGAGTTGGGAAGATTCCCCTGGAGAAGGAAATGGCAACCCACTCCAGTATTCTTGCCTGCAGAATCCCATGGACGGAGGAGCCTGGTGGGCTACAGTTCACGGGGTTGCAAAGAGTCGGACGCGAATGAGTGATTTCACTTTCACTTTTCATTTTCAAGTATTGCAAGACTTGATTAGATTAGCTCAAGCTGGAGAAGGCAAAAGATGAAATCAAAAGAGCCCTACTACACAAATAAAATTGGGTGGGTGAGTATGTACACATATGAACCTTCAATAAATAGAAATTACCCTTATTGACTCCCATGCGGTCATCACAATATGATGGGGGTATTGAGTCGCCAGCACTCAGCAGAGAGCCTGGAACTGCAGGCTTGAGTTCTGCCTCTCCGTAGCTCTACATGGGTTATTTACTTTTTGTCACACAGCCGCAAGCCCACCGCTTTATGCTGTTTGATTCTGAAGCTAGGTCTCTGCAAACCACATTACCAGTCACACTAGTAGGCTGACTTCCTCTTCTCTGCTGCTAATGGAGATACCAGAGGGAGAACCAGAAGGAACAAAAAGGGACAATGAACTTCTTTCATCTTTCAGACCCTTCTATGCAGCACTAGCAACAGAGCCCAGCTCCACTTCAGACATAGTTCCGTTTGGCACTGCTAGCCTCAGCTTTTCAAAGCTGCCACCAACAAAAATGGACTGGGCCTCCCTGTCAGTCAAAATATCACCCACAGAGAGCCCTCCCCAGAGGACCATGCAATAGCTTTGCAACAGCCCCTCTTAAAGGTCTGAGCAAGGCCTACACGAAGCTCCACCTAGAGATCACAGCGATTACATTCTGCGAACACAAATTCCTCCTTTTAGTTCCTCAGCCCGAGCAATCACTGCCTCTACTTACAACAGTGTTGATCGCTGTCATTAATAATTATTATCAATGATAATTATTAACCATTAACTGTGAAGTCATCCCAATGTCCCCTTCCTGCTCTGTCAACCTTCCCACAGTTATATAATCAATTGCCTCTATTAAATACCCTCTGCTTGAAATAGTTAACTGTGGATTCTGTCTTTCTGATTAGGCTTTGAGGACTACTTTGCTTGGTACCAGAATTACTCCGAAGATGCACACCCTCAAATATAGGAGTCAAAGAATGGTTTGTTTATTTATGTCTTTAGAGTTGAATGCAGTGCTGAGCTCCTTATCAATGAAAAAATGGAATATGGATGACCCACAGCAAGAAGTAGCATGACAATTAATTCATTTGCTGCCTAGACAGGCATTCTTGGGAGAAAGTTCCTGTTCTAGCAAGTGCCAAGCAGCTGGGTTACGGTGTTAAAGGTGACAACAAGGACATTGGTGGGATGGACCCTTCTCACGGCACTGCACAGGCAACAGGAAGAAAACAGCAAGATGCAGGCTTCAGACTGTTGCATCAGCTCAACTCTGATCAGAGAATATGAGTGTGTCTATGGTAACCTTAGAAGTTCTTATTTCTTATAGAAAAAGAGCAGACATGGCTAGAACTCGGAATGAAATCCTATTTACACAGCTTGCATAATGACAAGGAATACTGAAGTCCCATACTCATCAAATCTCTTGTGTGAACTTGAGATCATGAATTGGGAAGGAGTACCAGTCACTGACACTTTGAAAGAGGGTATTTGGTTGGATTCAGACTAGACTGGGAGTCTCGAACTATCATCCATCACCACCATTATCATGCAAAGAACTAACACACTGCATTTAGAATAGCCTGGCATACTATTTGCTTATTCTTTTTTCTTCATTTCCTCCACTAGCAAATACACTCTGTGAGAGCAAGGATTTTGTTTGCTGTGTTTTTCAGTATCTAAGACAATACCGTCACATAGTGTGGCCTGACTAGAATCAGCTTTTCTAAGTCTTTTGTATTTCCCGTTTTAAAATAATCAGGTTGAATTTAAAGTGAAAGAAGATGGAAATTGTAACTGCTGACAGTTGAGCATCTCTCTTTGGTCACAGTATGTGTGTGTGTTTCTGTGTTTAATGTTTCTCTTGCTCAACACATATTAACTGAGCACCTACTATGTGCCAGGCACACACAACGCCCCCCATGTAGATGCTATTTATCATCCCTTTTCAACGGGCTTTAAAATAAAATGACGGGGACTCAGCTTCCATCGTTCAGATCTAGAGTTGATATATCTTTCCATTATATTACCTCCACCTAATCTCCACTGCCAAACACAAAGGGAAAAAGAAAACAAAGCTAAAAAATAAATAAAGAGAGAGAGAGTGTGTATATACTGTATGCGTATACATATATAGAGAGAGACAAAAGCAATCAAAATGATTCTGGGGAGTAGCCAGAACTTTACAGCGGGCACTCCACAGAAAGTAAAATGTAAAAAGTAACAGCTCCTCAGTTCACCAAGTCCCTCAAGTAATGGATTCCAAGCAAACCAGACTGTGTCAAAGAGCCTTGCTGTGCAGGAGAGTTCCCGCTCCTGGGGGAAGGGCAGATGCACCATAGGAAGTGCTTTAATTTGATGAGTAAAGAACAGTAATGGAGTTTGGGAAGTGAATCGACTTTAACGTTTTGCCACGACAAATCAGAAAGAACTAGACAATGGTTCTCAGGAGAACAAGTCTGCATCACCTCACGCTTTAACTTAAGGACGGTTTACCCTTAATAAATTAGTAGATTATAGCTACAGGGCAGCTTCTCTTGATGATAAGTCGGGACTCCTTCCAAGGCTTGCATAACGTGGACAGTAACGAACCCACTAGGTCCTGGGTCTAGACAGATTGTGTGTTTGTGGAGAATCCACCCACAATGCAGGAGACCTCGGTTCAATCCCTGAGTTGGGAAGATCCCCTGGAGAAGGGAGTGGCAACCCACTCCAGTATTCTTGCCTGGAGAATCCCACAGACAGAGGAGCCTAGCGATCTACTGTCCGTGGGGTCGCAAAGAGTTAGACACGACGGAGTGACTGTAAACCTGAGGTGGAGAAAGCCAGTCCATGATCTACCAGAATTCCAGGCAGTGAATTTTTTCATCTCGATTCTCATCACATCCAGGTGAAGTAGACTGCGTTAACCCCAAACAATAAAACAAGAAACCCCCTTCTCCCACTTAGGTCCAAGTAAAAAAATAATAATAGTAAAACAAGTAAAATGATGCCCTTCAGTCTCATCGTACCTAGGACCCCTCAGCTCTGCAAACCAAAGGAGCTCCTCTCTGAAGTTTGGGATTTACTCAATTAGCAGCATTTGAACTGAAGATCAGTTTGGAAAATGAGCAGAAGGAAGAGGACTTTCTTTAGCTAAAAGGCAGGGTCCATGGTCAAAGTTACCCCTGGAGATGAACAGGGTCCCTGCGCCATCCTGAGTACCTTAGGAGCAGCAGAGTGTGGTGGTTCGGAGAGCAGGTTCTGGAGCCGGGCTGCCTGGGTTCCGCTGACAGCACTCAGCACACATTAGCCTTGTGACATCTGCCAACTGACCTAAACTCTATGGGCATGATTTCAGCATCTGTATAGTCAGGACAACAGCTGTACAGGCTCCATCAGGTGAGGCACAGACTAAATTCACTAATCTAAGTATGAGGAGCTTCACTGCTCTCTTGGCAACCTTACACTCTGTTCATTTCACTAAGGAGAATCTGATTCCCAGGGAGGTAAGTGGTTTCCCCGAGGATAACGTAGATGGGCAAGCTACCTCCAGGACTCATGAGTCCTAACCTCAAGACCTGGGGTAGGGCTTTCCTGGTGGCTGAGTGGTAAAGAATCTGCCTGCCAGCGCAGGAGACACGAGTTCAAACCCTGACCCTGGAGGATCCCACCTGCTGCAGAACAATGAAGCCCTTGTACCACAACCACTGAGTCTGTGCTCTGGAGCCCCAGAAGCACAATTACTGAGTTCCCTGAACTACTGGAGTCCATTTGCCCCAGAGCCTGTGCTCTGCAACAAGAGAAGCCACCACAATGAGAAGCCCGCACCCTGCAAATAATAGAGCAGCCCCTGCTCGCTGCAACTAGAGAAACGCCCGCGCAACAGCGAGGACCTGACACGGCCCAAATTTAATTACTAAATTAATTTAAAAAACCAGCTGGGGTAGATGCTGAGTTAGTATCGGCAGGTAACAGAAGGGGAGAATAGTTCTGCTGAGGCAGGAGAAAGGAGAGGTAACCGCGGGATAGTCCCTTTTAAGTCCACTGCTTTTAAAGTGGGAAGAATGATTTTGAGAAGATTCTTTTGTGACAAGCAGCCAGAGTTTAAGCCATCGCACTGGCCAAGTTTCTCCTCAAAGGTCAATTCTCCTGGCCGAGAAATGGGCTGAGCTAGAGGGAAAGTGGATTACTGGAACACAGCCATGTTTCACTGTCCCAATTTTTCCCTCATCCATCAAATGGAAAATAACTGCCTTCCACGCCTCCCTTGAATGATGGTTTTTGAGGGATTTATAGTGTTAGTTCCCTTGGCAGGAATGACAAAATGGTGGTCAGATTCTGGTGTCTTCCCCTGGAAGGGACCAGGGAGTTTATCTACCTGAACCACCTCATTAAACAGAGGAAGGAACTGAAGTCAAACATGTTATAAAATTGTCTCAATATTATCGAGCAAATAGGGCAGAACCAGGACAAGCACTAAGGTCTGACTCTGCACGCTTTCTTCCTGTCACTCAACGTGGACAAACAAAAAGGAAAGGGTCCTTTTTGTTCAGAATTCAGTTCTGAAATCAAGTTGACTGGAGAAGGCTCCCTGGGATGCTGTTGTAAGAGCATCACTCAACCTGGACTCAGCAAGGGTGAGAACAACTCATTGCTGTGGACCTACTGTGTGCCGAGTGCTCTACTACAGGTCCCGTACAGAGCCTGTGTTCCCCACAAGACTGTAGTCTCTACAAATACAAGACCTTCATCCACCCTTTCTGGCCTTTGTATTATTCGCCATCACCCAGAAAGCTTGGCACGAAGTAGACATTCAATGGACATGTTGAGTCTATGAATGATCTCACTTCAATCTAAGAAGCCAGGGACTTCCCTGGTGGTGCAGTGGCAAATACTTCACCTTCTAGTTCAAGGGATATGGATTCAATCCCTAGTTGGGGAGCTAAGACGCTACATGCCTCACAGTCAAAAGACAAAAACATGAAACAGAAGCGCTAATGGAACAAATCCAGTAAAGACTAAAAAATGATCCACATCAAAAAAAATCTTTAAAAAAAAAAAAACACATAAGAAACCAGATGATAGGAGAGATTGAAGGCAGAAGGAGAAGGGGATGACAGAGGAGGTGATGGCTGGATGGCATCATCAATTCAATGGACCTGAGTTTGAGCACACTCCAGGAGATGGTGAAGGACAGGGAAGCCTGGCATGCTGCAGGTCAAGGGGTCACAGAGATTCAGACATGACTTAGCAACTGAACAACTACAAAGAAACCAGATAAGGACTGAGCTTAAAATGACAGACTGAGCTTCAACCAATGTTTGGCCCAATCAAGGTATAAGTGTGGGAACGAGTAGTAACTGTCTGACCTTCAGAAAGAGGAAGTCCTTTGGGGATCTATCTTAATGTAGAAGTAAGACTCCTTTTTGAACAAACTCCGGATAGCGAAGGGCAGGGAAACATGGTGTGCTGCAGTCCATGGGGTCGCAAAGAGTTGGGCACGACTGAGTGACTGAACAAGAAGACTGCTACAAATCCAGCAAAACAGTGATGTTGGTATCAGATCCTTTCAAAGTGCTTTGGAGGTTAAATATGCCCACCCCCCCCTCCCCCCCCGC
>SJYA01002028.1:225944-264880 GCA_006410615.1 Neotragus moschatus
CCAAGCAGTTATGTTTTAGTTTCGCCTGTTTGCTCAGCAATCTATTGACCATCAGTCAAAAACCAAAAACCACAATGGGACCATGGTCTGCACAGCTGTCAGATGTCAGTCCCTGAAGGCCAAAGTAACCAGCATCTCATTCTCCATAAATCCCAAGCAGTTGGTGGGACTGGTTCTCTTAGTTTCTGCCAGTTATGTGAAATTGAGTATAATGCAGTTGCGATAATAATAATAAATAATAACACTATAACAACAACTACAAAAAGCCAACCACTGTTCTAAAAGCTTTGTATCATGTATCACCATATTTAATCCTCACAGCAAACCTAAGAGGTAGGTTGTTATTATTATCATCCCCTTTTTACAAATGAGGCAACTAAAGCAGGAAGATATAATTAAGCACAACACACCAACGACATCTAAATGCTGATTCTGCTTCTTCTTGTCTGGCGTCATTCATCTTGTGAATGGATGGGTAGGTGGGTGGATGGGTGGATGGATAGATAGACGGATGGGTGAATGAAAGAATGGAAAGAGGCAGGAAGCAACCAAGGCAGTGTCACTGTTATGGATACACAGTCTCCAAGTAACCCACCGAATCCATAATTCAGTGTGGATGACTGTTGTGTGGGCTGAGTCATGCTGGATTGTTGGGGAGGCCAAGAATAGTGGTTGTGTATGCAGGCTTAGAAGTCAGATACGCCCATCCATATGCCAGCTCCACAATTACAAACTCTTTGCCCTTGTGTGTGATTTCTCTGAGCCTCAATTTCCATCTCTATTAAATAGAGGAAATACATTATCTACTCAAAAAAAATGTACATGGATCAAAAATTATACTGGCTCATAGTAGGTGCTCAGTAAGTGTATATTGAAAGGCTATGTAAATAAGTTGACAATATAATAGCATCCCACCCATGAAAGTGACCTGGATGAAAGTCACGATTCAGTGGGTCTCTCTTATGTTATGGTGTGAGCGACAAATCACAGAATCCCCCAAATGCAACAAAATCACCAAAGTCTCCAGATTTATACTGTAAATCCTCATGCATATTATTAGACTTGTAGTAGAAATGCTCTGCCTTTGCTTACATTTAAATCATCAGGATGGACCGACTGCTAATTGTGATCCACAAAGCCAGGTAATCTCCCTAAGGCTTTGTATTTTTGAACTGCAGATTTCCACTCTGCCAAAAACAAGTGTATGGTGTGAGAGTTGGACTATAAAAAAAAGCTGAGCACCAAAGGATTGATGCTTTTGAACTATGGTGTTGGAAAAGACTCTTGAGAGTCCCTTGGATTGCAAGGAGATCCAACCAGTCCACCCTAAAGGAGTCCTGAGTGTTCATTGGAAGTGTTCACTGATGTTGAAGCTGAAACTCCAATACTTTGGCCACCTGATGTGAAGAACTGAGTCATTGGAAAAGACCCTGATGCTGGGAAAGATTGAAGGCAGGAGGAGAAGGGAATGATAGAGGATGAAATGGTTGGATGGCATCACCGACTCAATGGACATGAGTTTGGGTAAACTCCAGGAGTTGGTGATAGGGAGGCCTGGTGTGTTACAGTTTGTGGGGTTGCAAAGAGTCAGACACAACTGAGTGACTGTGATCTGAACTGTGAAACAAGTGCATTTCTGAAGGCTGTGAAAAGAGCTGGGAGGAAGGACTGCACTGAGAGACTGTAAGGTTAAGACAAGGTGTTAGCCTTTCTGGGTCTGGCGTCTGTTTAGCCCAGGCACTCAGCCTAGGGAGATGGTATCTCTTGGCTTCAGGTAGCCCCCATCCCCAGAGCATGGTGAGCTTGTAATGGGTTTATCTGGGTCTCCTATGAGCAGCTCCACCAATTCCTAGGTAATAATTATGCACCAGCTGGAAAAACAAGATCACGTTAAAGCCTCCCTAGCCTTCATCTTTAGAATGTACACCAAAAGGTGTTTCCCCCATATTCCCTTGAAGCTCTGTAGAAGCACATTGTTCCCTATCAAAGAGAAGATTAAAAGGATGTTCATGTTGTGAGAGTAATGCTCTACATAGATCAGCACTTAGCAAGATGAAGGGGAAGCTGGGTGGTGTAGATGTGAGCCACACTCCCTTCCTTGAATCATCCCCAGTTTCTCTCATCTCTGACGTGGAAAGATGAAACAAATGAAGGGCCAGGAAAATCATTTTGGGAAAGCTTTGGGGAGAATAAAACTGGGACACACAGAAGATGTCAAAGGGAAAATAAAAGGAACACCAAAGGAAGCTCTAAGGCAGAATTTAAAGTACAGGGTAATAAAAAAAATAGCCAGGATGTGTCTGGAAAGGGGAGGGGGCTGTACCCAAGTGTCTGGGTCAGACCTCGGAAGATGACTGGAAGGCAGAGAACAGGCAAAGGGGCATAGGGCATGTGTGTGCTGATCGGAGAGAGGCAGGGGCTCAGGCACACGGGGAAGGGCGAGAAGAGGGACTCTTCTAATCATTACACCGTAGAGAGCCACGCCGGACCTTCCTCACCATGTTGTCCCTGCCAGAGTTTCTCCATGTGTGTGATACTCAGACCAAGCAGCTCACTGTCACTCAGAGACGGGCATTAGAGTTGAGGGCCTGAGCCCCTTCTGAGGAGCCATGGTCTATGTCATGTCCCCCGAGTCTGCACTGAATGTCTGTGTCCCCTCACAATTCGTATGTTGAAGCACAATCCCCGAGCGAAAGTGAAAGTGCCAGACGCTCAGTTGTGTCCGATTCTTTGCAACTCCATGGACTGTAGCCCACCAGGCTCCTCTGTCCATGGGATTCTCCAGGCAAGAATACTGGAGTGGGTTGCCACTTCTTCTCCAGGGGATCTGCCAGATCCAGGGACGGAACCCACGTCTCCTGTATTACAGAAGGTAGGGCCTTTGGGAAGTAACCAGGTTTGGCTCAGGTCCTGGGGGTGAGGCCCCCACAATGGGATTAGTGCCCACACAAGAGGATGAGTTACCCAGAGCTCTCTCTTCCTACCAGGTGAAGTACAACAAGAAGTCAGCTATCTGCAACTCCAAAGAGTGATCTCACCAGAACCCAACCAACTGGCACCACGATCCTGACTCCAGACTCCACAATGGTGAGAAGGAAGTTTCTATGGTTGACCAGCCACCTCATTTATGGTATTTATTTTTAGACATCCCCCAAATTTACAGATAGAAACCTTTGGAAATGGGGGTAAGTACACAATAGACGTATTCTGGGAATTTCTTGCTTATAGCCTGTCTGTATAAATAAAACATTAGAACACAGTCATAGCCATTCACATATAAAAGATTCTGATGCTGGGAGGGATTGGGGGTAGGAGGAGAAGGGGACGACAGAGAATGAGATGGCTAGATGGTATCACTGACTCGATGGATGTGAGTCTGAGTGATCTCCGGGAGTTGGTGATGGACAGGGAGGCCCGGCGTGCTGCGATTCATGGGGTCACAAAGAGGTGGACACGACTGAGCAACTGAACTGAACTGAAGGCTACTTTCTCACTACAAGAGCAGCTTTAACTAGTTGTGACAGAGCCCTATGGCCTGAGAACCCAAAAGACTGATCACTCATCTACCCACTTACAGAACTTGTTTGCTGACCTCTGATGGAGGAGTTTACTTAATTTTATGAATTATGGTGAGTTCAGAGAGAGTAGCAAGTGAATATTCTGCTAGAAAACAGCTAATTTCAGCAAAGAAAAAGCAAAATATGACATTTCTGACTTTCAAAACTGTCAGCAGTACCAGTGGCCACACAGTAGTGTTGGAATTCCTTACACATAGAAGCCCAGGGAAATACAACAAAATCTTGGCTTCTGAATCCACACAGCCTCCCACCCTAAAAAAAAAAAAAAAAAAAAAATTGCCCAGAGCAAGAGGAAGGGAGGAAAGTCATGAGCACAGTGGCTGTGAAATTCTGGATGGAGAACGATAGCGACTCAGCAGAAATTGTAACCGATGGAACAATCCAAGGAAGACATTAAGGACTCAAGCTATTTCACCATTAACATCAGCAGGCTCCAAAAGCTCCATTCTCAGGCATTAGGAGAATTTGATGATATTGTTCCAGAACCACCGCTCACAATAGCCAAAATGCTATGATGGGGAAAAGCCAGAAGCACAAGGCAGAAATAGCAGCCGGGATCTGGCAGGGAGGCAGGCCGAGGGCTTCAGTGTCAGGGATAGCTGAAACCTTCAGGATGCCAGAATTGTGAAATCAGAAAGTTGAAAGCCACTTCAGAAACTCCTACAATTTCTTGCCCAGCTAGCCAGAGTGGGCTGCTTTCTGAATACTGAAAATGATGAAGTCGTTGAATGCCTTACTGGCAATCTCCTTAAGGACCAGCGTGATCATGGGAGGCACAGGCTGTGCTGATACAATACTCAAATTACGAACACTGTGATGCATGGTCAGTCTCAGCCTATCTGGTCCTTTTTAAGAAGCACTGCACCCTGAACCTCGGTTTTGCACAGACTCAGATGCAAATCCAACTAAGACGCAGACCCTCCCACACACACAGAGGGGTTCCCAGCATTCTACAGTCAAAGTTCTCATAATATGAGAGCTCAACCCTTCCCGTATCCTCTTCCAATCCCAAGCAAAGGGAACTGGAGAGATTAATAACGTGAAAGTCTCTGTGCCATCTTAATATTGTGATTGGACCAGGGAGCTGGGTCTGGATCACCTTGGTTGGAATCCCAGATAACCTGAGGTGGTTACTTCTCATCTGTATTCCATTCCTTCAGCGGTAAAACATGTAATAAAGGAGGCTTCCTCCTGGGTTTATTTTGCAGATGAACTGACTTAATGGTTGCGAAAACACTTTGAATGGAGCTATGTTCCGAGAAGGCATACTGCTGCTGCTGCTGCTAAGTCGCTTCAGTCGTGTCCGACTCTATGCGACCCCATGAGATGGCACCCCACCAAGCTCCCCCGTTCCTGGGATTCTCCAGGCAAGAACACTGGAGTGGGTTGCCATTTCCTTCTCCAATGCATGAAAGTGAAAAGTGAAAGTGAAGCCGCTCAGTCGTGTCCAACTCTTAGCAACCCCATGGACTGTAGCCCACCAGGCTCCTCTGTCCATGGGATTTTTCAGGCAAGAACACTGGAGTGGGCTGCCATTTCCACTATAAGTATTAATTATCATTCTTTAATTTATCTGAAGGTGAAGCATTCAGGTGAGCGGTGCAGAGCACTTTCCGTTCATCATCACATATATTCCTCATGGCCTCACTAGCAGACAAAGGCATCACTGAGATTTCACAGATCAGGGACATTATCTGTTCAGAGGCATACAGCCAGGAAACAGTGGAGCCAGGAATGGAAGATTCCATGGACTGTCTGGTTTGAAGCCCAATGAGAATAACCACCCAGGGCCATGCTGCTATGCCCAAGACTCCCACAGATCTGGAGCCTTCTTCTTAGTCCAAAGCACAAGTCTAGAGGGTGAAACACACTCAACCTTGGAAGTGGAAGGGAGAAAAGGACATGGCAAAAGCCCACAAGCCAGTTCACAGCCCAAGGCATTAGTCCCAGCGTGGCAGATGCCACTGGCTGCCCAACCCAAGAGCTGCTCACTTCCGGTCTTCTCCATTCACGCCTGTCTCTGCCTCTAAAGACTCGGGCATGTGTGCTCAGTGGTGTCTGGCTCTCTGTGATCCAATGGACGGTAGCCCATCAGGATCCTCTGTCTGTGGGATTTTCCAAACAAGAATACTGGAGTGGGTTGCCATTCCCTTCTCCAGGGAATCTTCTCAATCTAGGGATCAAACCCAGGTCTCCAGCACTGACAAGCAGATTCTTTACCACTGCACTACCTAGGAAGCCCCTAAAGCCTTGAGAAAAGAGGACAGATATTTACCTCCCCAGACTTAACCTCTAGTTTAAATAGCTCTGCCATCCTTCTTTGCTAATGAAATAAAAGAAGAAATATTCTATGAGGCTTCTGGAAAGATTTTTTTGTTACAAAGGAACTGACAAAGGAAGTGAATGGTTGGGGCTGAACTTCCCATCCCTTTTTCCTTGAACACAGATGTGATGTTTGGATCCTTGGTCATCATATTATGACATGAGGCAAGAAGACCTTAGCTAAGGAGAGCGAAGAAGAGCTTTATTTGAAAAACAGAGTCAATCCCTTGTTTTAAAGTATGAAGGGAAAGAAAGCCAAGAACACATTACCCCCAGGTAATGCTGTCATGAAGCAGCAGTTGAAGCCATCACCTTTGGTCAAGTCTACTGTGACTTAGAGATAAGAGTAGTCTGGCTGACACTGCAAGGTACTCAGATCTGCACAGTACTAAGCACTCACCAAGAAGCAGGACATGTCCATGTTTGGGGGACACATCCTTGTTCCCCAAAGAACACTTGACCTCTGGAATATCAATTCTCACTTGTATAAAGAGATCTGTAAAAATCAAATGTCAGAAGAGATTCATTTCAGTTTGCAGATTTCGACTTTCTGCAGGGAGGAACTACTTGACAAGAAGCTGAACAGCAGTGTGCCATGATAAAGGCAGAGCACACACGTGAGGTTTCCAGATAAACCAGTTACAGATGGCTTCAGGGTTGCCCAGACTCTCTCTTTTGCTTCTCGAACTCCTATTAAGATATGCAGATGAAATGCTAACACAAGCCCTATTTCGACACACATATCTCACTTAACCCTCAAGTGAACCCTATGAAATGAGTGGTGGCAGTTTAGTCACTAAGTTGCGTCCTGACTCTTACGACCCCATGGCTCCTCTGTCCATGGGATTCTCCAGGCAAGAACACTGGAGTGGGCTGCCGTTTCCTTCTCCATATGAAATGAGTAGAGCTAGTTAACAAAAGATAAAGTTCTGACCTCAAGAGTCTATGTCACAGCCAACTGAGACAGTATTGGGACCAAAGTCCAGGGTAGATCCCTCTATAAGTCATGGTTACAATGGCATTCCTCCCTGATTCTTCTCAAATCCAGCACATGCTCAAGAATGGTGATCTTCTCTCTGTCACATTCAACCACCAGGGTGGGAGAGCGCTGCTCATAAACACCCACCCAGAGCAGCATGACTCACGTGGCCATCACCCTGCTTCAGTGACACACACCCTTACAGAGCTCTTGGTCCTCTTTCAGAAACCTGAGTCACCTTGATAGCCAGCTGAGCTCATTTTCCAAGGCTTCCCTGATGGTCACAAACAATAATAATAGTAATAATTAAATATATCTATCTGATGTAAAGGCTTCTAGAAATCAAGAAAATAAATACGTAAATAGGTATGTAATACTTCAATTGTCTTCTCCTTTCCACTGATTTCTACTTTCTCATGCATCAAAGGCCATTTGGGGACAGCACATTTGTTCTCCTGCTTTTGCATTTATTCTTGGTTCTGCTGTTCTGCAGAAGGCTCTCCTATTTGGTAGAGGAAGTCACATTCAAGTTCTTTCAAGGATTCAAGAGGGTGAGGACTAAGCCCCAGTGTTTTTCTGTAAGTTTCCCAGGTGGCGTAGTGGTAAAGAATCCACCTACCAGCACAGGAGACGCAGAAGACTCAGGTTTGATCCCTGGGTTGGGAAGATCCCCTGGAGGAGGAAATGGCAACTCACTCTGATGTTCTCACTTGGAGAATCCTCTCACTTGGAGGAGAGAGGAGCCTGGTGGATGACAGTCCATGGGGTTGCAAAGAGTCAGACATAACTGAGTGCGTGCGCACACATGTTCTGTTATAAACTAAGTCATCTCCGAAGGAGGTGGTTCTACTGTTCAGCACGCACTTGCAGTGAGAGAGAAGGGATAACTGCAGAGCAGCGGGTTTTCCTCTCTTCTCCTGAGCGCCTGTGCGTCCTGGGAGGCTCCCCCAGACACAGGAGGGGTGGGCAGTGGAAGACCCTGAGCCACTGAGTCAATGCAAGTAGCTCTCCTCTCCCATTGTCTCTCTACGAATCTCTTACTCAACTTCCTTTGAAAAACAAGGAGTTGGCTCCTTTTCATGAGTAAGTTGGCACCCTTCCCTAGAAAATGCTAAGGAGCTAGCCATCTAGCAAGGACCAGCATGCGATGTAAAAAAGCAAGGTGGTCAAGACGCAGGAGGAGGAGGAGCGCATCTGGACACAGGCCCAGGTTAGGCAAAGCCACTGCCTGGTCCAGCCTGCCTGAGAACTTCACCTACAGCCTCTTCAAGGGTCCTGAGTCACTGGGATGCAACGTTTGCTCTAGGACTTCCCTGGTGGTCCGGTGGTTAAGAATCTGCATGTCAATGCAGGCGACATGGGCTCCATCCCTGGTCCAGGAAGATCCCACATGCCGTGGGGCCGTTAAGCCCGTGCACCACAACTACCAAGCCCGCGCTCTAGAGCTGGTGTTCTGCAGTAACAGAGGCCACCGCAACGAGAAGCCCAAGCACCACGGTGAAGAGCAGCCCCCACTCCCCCCACCTCGAGGAAGCCTGCGGGCAGTCACGCAGACCCGGTGTGGCCAAAAATAGAAGCAATCGATCAATTAATAAATCAGGATACAGCAATTACCAAAAGATAAAGCTTGCTCTATATACTCACCCAAATATTAACTACTGGTAGACCATTTACATCACATTGTTAAATGAGAGAGGCAGAAGTCACAAGAAACTATTTGTGGAAATTATCAGTGAGCACCTAGCTGTGTGTCAGAACACAGCTGAAGATTTTCAAGTCCTAGGAGAGGATCTGCTCCCGAACTTTTGGTCAAAATGCACTGATTTAGTACATCCTTCATCAGGTTGGAAGAAGAAGAAACAGAAAAGAGGGCATCGCTACCTTCAAATTCCTGAAAATCTAAGAGGGTGAAAAGGCCGACTATCAAATAATCAGAATTCAAGAGAGAACCCACACGGTGCAAGTGATCAGACAGGAGACACAGGCCCAGCCAGTCAGAGAAGGAGAGACAGCTGAACCCGAGAATTCAAACAGGATGAAAGAGGATTATAACGGAAAATGCCATGTCAGGTTTCTCGGATAGAGCAAAGATCCGTTATCACAACTTACGAAGCCAAAACAAAGTGAGAAAAGCACAGAATCCCGGATCCACCACCTCCTGGAGGCACAGTCTCTGCCTGAGCTCCTCGTGTAAACTGGGGCAGAGGACACAACAGTGTGCTTCACCCTGCCTGGTTCCTGGAGCATCGGGGGCCCTAAAGCTCTAGGGTCCTTTAACAGAGCAGGAGTTTGGGAAGAGGCTTGGGAGAAAGAGGAAGCAGCCTTTGTGGGTGTCTCTTTCAGGGAGGGAACAAATAAAGAGAAGGAGACACAGGATGGTAATTGGAGATGAGGCAGAATGGAGGGACATTTCTGGAGAAGGGCCCTTGAGTCTGCAATTAATTCTGAGAAGGGTCCCATGGAAAGGGAACCATCTTACATTTTAAGATGGAAAGAAAAGTCCACTGGTCAAGAGGCTCTGAGGGGAGATCATAGCAACAAGAGCAATAATCAACAGGTATTGGACAGTGAGGGGTTTCCCAGGTGGCTCAGTGGTAAAGAATCCGCCTGCCAATGCAAGAGATGCGGGTTCAATCCCTGATCCAGGAAGATTCCCTGGAGAAGGACACGACAACCCGCTCCAGTATTCTTGCCTGGAGAATCCCATGGACAGAGGAGCCTGGCGGGCTACGGTCCATGAACTCGCAAACAGTTGGACACAGCTTTGCGACTAAATAACAACAACGTTGGGCAATGGAAAATAGAAATTTTGATGGGAAATCCTGAAGTTGTCTGACCTCATTTAATTTGCTCTAAAATTAGGAGCATGAGTACTTACCAGGCTTCCCTGGTGGCTCAGCTGGTAAAGAATCCACCTGCAATGCAAGCGACCTGGGTTCGATCCCTGGGTTGGGAAGGTCCCCTGGAGAAGCGAAAGGCTACCCACTCCAGTATTCTGGCCTGGAGAATTCCAGGGATTGTATAGTCNGATCACCTTGGTTGGAATCCCAGATAACCTGAGGTGGTTACTTCTCATCTGTATTCCATTCCTTCAGCGGTAAAACATGTAATAAAGGAGGCTTCCTCCTGGGTTTATTTTGCAGATGAACTGACTTAATGGTTGCGAAAACACTTTGAATGGAGCTATGTTCTGAGAAGGCATACTGCTGCTGCTGCTGCTAAGTCGCTTCAGTCGTGTCCAACTCTATGCGACCCCATGAGATGGCACCCCACCAAGCTCCCCCGTTCCTGGGATTCTCCAGGCAAGAACACTGGAGTGGGTTGCCATTTCCTTCTCCAATGCATGAAAGTGAAAAGTGAAAGTGAAGCCGCTCAGTCGTGTCCAACTCTTAGCAACCCCATGGACTGTAGCCCACCAGGCTCCTCTGTCCATGGGATTTTTCAGGCAAGAACACTGGAGTGGGCTGCCATTTCCACTATAAGTATTAATTATCATTCTTTACTTTATCTGAAGGTGAAGCATTCAGGTGAGCGGTGCAGAGCACTTTCCGTTCATCATCACATATATTCCTCATGGCCTCACTAGCAGACAAAGGCATCACTGAGATTTCACAGATCAGGGACATGATCTGTTCAGAGGCATACAGCCAGGAAACAGTGGAGCCAGGAATGGAAGATTCCATGGACTGTCTGGTTTGAAGCCCAATGAGAATAACCACCCAGGGCCATGCTGCTATGCCCAAGACTCCCACAGATCTGGAGCCTTCTTCTTAGTCCAAAGCACAAGTCTAGAGGGTGAAACACACTCACCTTGGAAGTGGAAGGGAGAAAAGGACATGGCAAAAGCCCACAAGCCAGTTCACAGCCCAAGGCATTAGTCCCAGCGTGGCAGATGCCACTGGCTGCCCAACCCAAGAGCTGCTCACTTCCGGTCTTCTCCATTCACGCCTGTCTCTGCCTCTAAAGACTCGGGCCTGTGTGCTCAGTGGTGTCTGGCTCTCTGCGATCCCATGGACGGTAGCCCATCAGGATCCTCTGTCTGTGGGATTTTCCAAACAAGAATACTGGAGTGGGTTGCCATTCCCTTCTCCAGGGAATCTTCTCAATCTAGGGATCAAACCCAGGTCTCCAGCACTGACAAGCAGATTCTTTACCACTGCACTACCTAGGAAGCCCCTAAAGCCTTGAGAAAAGAGGACAGATATTTACCTCCCCAGACTTAACCTCTAGTTTAAATAGCTCTGCCATCCTTCTTTGCTAATGAAATAAAAGAAGAAATATTCTATGAGGCTTCTGGAAAGATTTTTTTGTTACAAAGGAACTGACAAAGGAAGTGAATGGTTGGGGCTGAACTTCCCATCCCTTTTTCCTTGAACACAGATGTGATGTTTGGATCCTTGGTCATCATATTATGACATGAGGCAAGAAGACCTTAGCTAAGGAGAGCGAAGAAGAGCTTTATTTGAAAAACAGAGTCAATCCCTTGTTTTAAAGTATGAAGGGAAAGAAAGCCAAGAACACATTACCCCCAGGTAATGCTGTCATGAAGCAGCAGTTGAAGCCATCACCTTTGGTCAAGTCTACTGTGACTTAGAGATAACAGTAGTCTGGCTGACACTGCAAGGTACTCAGATCTGCACAGTACTAAGCACTCACCAAGAAGCAGGACATGTCCATGTTTGGGGGACACATCCTTGTTCCCCAAAGAACACTTGACCTCTGGAATATCAATTCTCACTTGTATAAAGAGATCTGTAAAAATCAAATGTCAGAAGAGATTCATTTCAGTTTGCAGATTTCGACTTTCTGCAGGGAGGAACTACTTGACAAGAAGCTGAACAGCAGTGTGCCATGATAAAGGCAGAGCACACACGTGAGGTTTCCAGATAAACCAGTTACAGATGGCTTCAGGGTTGCCCAGACTCTCTCTTTTGCTTCTCGAACTCCTATTAAGATATGCAGATGAAATGCTAACACAAGCCCTATTTCGACACACATATCTCACTTAACCCTCAAGTGAACCCTATGAAATGAGTGGTGGCAGTTTAGTCACTAAGTTGCGTCCTGACTCTTACGACCCCATGGCTCCTCTGTCCATGGGATTCTCCAGGCAAGAACACTGGAGTGGGCTGCCGTTTCCTTCTCCATATGAAATGAGCAGAGCTAGTTAACAAAAGATAAAGTTCTGACCTCAAGAGTCTATGTCACAGCCAACTGAGACAGTATTGGGACCAAAGTCCAGGCTAGATCCCTCTATAAGTCATGGTTACAATGGCATTCCTCCCTGATTCTTTTCAAATCCAGCACATGCTCAAGAATGGTGATCTTCTCTCTGTCACATTCAACCACCAGGGTGGGAGAGCGCTGCTCATAAACACCCACCCAGAGCAGCATGACTCACGTGGCCATCACCCTGCTTCAGTGACACACACCCTTACAGAGCTCTTGGTCCTCTTTCAGAAACCTGAGTCACCTTGATAGCCAGCTGAGCTCATTTTCCAAGGCTTCCCTGATGGTCACAAACAATAATAATAGTAATAATTAAATATATCTATCTGATGTAAAGGCTTCTAGAAATCAAGAAAATAAATACGTAAATAGGTATGTAATACTTCAATTGTCTTCTCCTTTCCACTGATTTCTACTTTCTCATGCATCAAAGGCCATTTGGGGACAGCACATTTGTTCTCCTGCTTTTGCATTTATTCTTGGTTCTGCTGTTCTGCAGAAGGCTCTCCTATTTGGTAGAGGAAGTCACATTCAAGTTCTTTCAAGGATTCAAGAGGGTGAGGACTAAGCCCCAGTGTTTTTCTGTAAGTTTCCCAGGTGGCGTAGTGGTAAAGAATCCACCTACCAGCACAGGAGACGCAGAAGACTCAGGTTTGATCCCTGGGTTGGGAAGATCCCCTGGAGGAGGAAATGGCAACTCACTCTGATGTTCTCACTTGGAGAATCCTCTCACTTGGAGGAGAGAGGAGCCTGGTGGATGACAGTCCATGGGGTTGCAAAGAGTCAGACATAACTGAGTGCGTGCGCACACATGTTCTGTTATAAACTAAGTCATCTCCGAAGGAGGTGGTTCTACTGTTCAGCACGCACTTGCAGTGAGAGAGAAGGGATAACTGCAGAGCAGCGGGTTTTCCTCTCTTCTCCTGAGCGCCTGTGCGTCCTGGGAGGCTCCCCCAGACACAGGAGGGGTGGGCAGTGGAAGACCCTGAGCCACTGAGTCAATGCAAGTAGCTCTCCTCTCCCATTGTCTCTCTACGAATCTCTTACTCAACTTCCTTTGAAAAACAAGGAGTTGGCTCCTTTTCATGAGTAAGTTGGCACCCTTCCCTAGAAAATGCTAAGGAGCTAGCCATCTAGCAAGGACCAGCATGCGATGTAAAAAAGCAAGGTGGTCAAGACGCAGGAGGAGGAGGAGCGCATCTGGACACAGGCCCAGGTTAGGCAAAGCCACTGCCTGGTCCAGCCTGCCTGAGAACTTCACCTACAGCCTCTTCAAGGGTCCTGAGTCACTGGGATGCAACGTTTGCTCTAGGACTTCCCTGGTGGTCCGGTGGTTAAGAATCTGCATGTCAATGCAGGCGACATGGGCTCCATCCCTGGTCCAGGAAGATCCCACATGCCGTGGGGCCGTTAAGCCCGTGCACCACAACTACCAAGCCCGCGCTCTAGAGCTGGTGTGGCCAAAAATAGAAGCAATCGATCAATTAATAAATCAGGATACAGCAATTACCAAAAGATAAAGCTTGCTCTATATACTCACCCAAATATTAACTACTGGTAGACCATTTACATCACATTGTTAAATGAGAGAGGCAGAAGTCACAAGAAACTATTTGTGGAAATTATCAGTGAGCACCTAGCTGTGTGTCAGAACACAGCTGAAGATTTTCAAGTCCTAGGAGAGGATCTGCTCCCGAACTTTTGGCCAAAATGCACTGATTTAGTACATCCTTCATCAGGTTGGAAGAAGAAGAAACAGAAAAGAGGGCATCGCTACCTTCAAATTCCTGAAAATCTAAGAGGGTGAAAAGGCCGACTATCAAATAATCAGAATTCAAGAGAGAACCCACACGGTGCAAGTGATCAGACAGGAGACACAGGCCCAGCCAGTCAGAGAAGGAGAGACAGCTGAACCCGATAATTCAAAGAGGATGAAAGAGGATTATAACGGAAAATGCCATGTCAGGTTTCTCGGATAGAGCAAAGATCCGTTATCACAACTTACGAAGCCAAAACGAAGTGAGAAAAGCACAGAATCCCGGATCCACCACCTCCTGGAGGCACAGTCTCTGCCTGAGCTCCTCGTGTAAACTGGGGCAGAGGACACAACAGTGTGCTTCACCCTGCCTGGTTCCTGGAGCATCGGGGGCCCTAAAGCTCTAGGGTCCTTTAACAGAGCAGGAGTTTGGGAAGAGGCTTGGGAGAAAGAGGAAGCAGCCTTTGTGGGTGTCTCTTTCAGGGAGGGAGCAAATAAAGAGAAGGAGATACAGGATGGTAATTGGAGATGAGGCAGAATGGAGGGACATTTCTGGAGAAGGGCCCTTGAGTCTGCAATTAATTCTAAGGAGAAGGGTCCCATGGAAAGGGAACTATCTTACATTTTAAGATGGAAAGAAAAGTCCACTGGTCAAGAGGCTCTCTCTGAGGGGAGATCATAGCAACAAGAGCAATAATCAACAGGTATTGGACAGTGAGGGGTTTCCCAGGTGGCTCAGTGGTAAAGAATCCGCCTGCCAATGCAAGAGATGCGGGTTCAATCCCTGATCCAGGAAGATTCCCTGGAGAAGGACACGACAACCCGCTCCAGTATTCTTGCCTGGAGAATCCCATGGACAGAGGAGCCTGGCGGGCTACGGTCCATGAACTCGCAAACAGTTGGACACAGCTTTGCGACTAAATAACAACAACGTTGGGCAATGGAAAATAGAAATTTTGATGGGAAATCCTGAAGTTGTCTGACCTCATTTAATTTGCTCTAAAATTAGGAGCATGAGTACTTACCAGGCTTCCCTGGTGGCTCAGCTGGTAAAGAATCCACCTGCAATGCAAGCGACCTGGGTTCGATCCCTGGGTTGGGAAGGTCCCCTGGAGAAGCGAAAGGCTACCCACTCCAGTATTCTGGCCTGGAGAATTCCAGGGATTGTATAGTCCATGAGGTTACACAGAGTTGGACATGACTGAGCAACTTTCACTTTCAAGTATTTACCACTTACTTTCGCAGACAAGGAGAAAGAGACTCAGGGAGCTGACAGAGCTGGACTCGCTTATTCCTTCATCAGGTATTATTTGACTATCAAAACCATGTACTGAGCCTCATCGGATAGCGACAATGGTACACTGAAGCGAACCATCCTTAATGTCAGGAAATCAGCAGAGCAGTGCAGGCAGTGAGGTGCTGAAACAGCACCACACAGAGGTCAGCTCTGTGGACACAGGAGGGGTTCATGATGCTCGGGAGGGCTCCTCTTTCCTCCTGAGCAGGACCCCTTCTTGATCTGCTGGGTTTAGTCCCCAGGGTGAAAGTGAAAGTGAGTCACTCAGTTGTGTCCAAGTCCTTCTGACCCCATGGACTGTAGCCCGCCAGGCTCCTCTGTCCATAGGATTCTCCAGGCAAGAATACTGGAGCGGGTTGCCATGTCCTTCTCCAGGGGATATTCCTGCTTAGGTATCAAACCTGGGTCTTCTGCATTGCAGGTAGATTCTTTACTGCCTGAGCCACTGGCTCATCAAATAGCCCCACTCTCAGATCCAAACTTCCAGAGAAGGTCTTCTCAACAGCCTGCCCCCACAGGACACACAGTGCTCCCCCAGGGCTAGAGTCCCACTTGTACCTCTGAAGCCTCTGGCCTCAAGGATACCCCTGTCCGGGGTCTTCTAAACACTTGAAGAGTTCGCCTTAGAATTCAGGCTGCGGTGCCCTGAGAAAGGAGGGAAGGGAGACGGGAGGTTTGCTGAAACTACACTGCAATTCCGAGATGGAAAAACACAGAATGGAGGCATTTCAGGATAGTCTGCCTTCACCCCAACAGAAATCCTTGCGGCTGGATGGCAGTGGGCCTGCTGCCCAGAACGCTAAGAAAACAAGTTCTCGTAGAAAATGCCTCCAAACACTTTGGACCACTGCATCAAGTGCCCAGGCAGCATCACACCCCCTTCGAGGGCCAGTTAAAGTAGCAGAAACTGTCTCTCTTTCGTACCTGGCACGCTGAATGTACCCAGCCGCAGTGTCACACTTCAGTTACTGCAGAAAAACACATTCTGAAGTTGGGGAAACTATTATTGGCTGGACTCATTGTTTAAAGAACAATTAATAAGGGAATAGCAACAAGCTGGAATCACAGGCTTCGGGGCAATTTTGCAATTAAGAAAATTAGAGGCTGCCGTTTCAGAAAGCAGACTGTCAAGTTGAATGCAGAGACGTATGCATGAGCCGAGCATCCAAGTAAATATCAGAGCACCACGTGGGGAGTCCTGGAGTCGGGAAAGGAGGGCAGGAACACTGATGGGAGTTATGTATATCAGGTGTTTTACACCCAAATTTCACTCACTGTTTAGTTGCTCAGACATGTCCAACTCTTTGCAGCCCTGTGGACGGTAGCCTGCCAGGCTCCTCTGCACTTGGAATTTTCCAGACAAGAATACTGAACTGGGTTGTCATTTCCCTCTCTAGAGGATCTTCCTGACTCAGGGACCAAACCCACATCTCCTGTGCCTCCTGCGTTGGCAGGAGGATTCATGATGACTAGTGCCACCTGGGAAGCCAAATGCCATCTGTCAATTATCCTGGTGATCCTTTACTAGTAAGTGGTTAGGGAACTCCAGCTCTGTGCCTGGCCCCACCCTAAGGCCTTTCAACACATCATCTCATGGGATCTTCACTTTTCTGTGAGGGGTTAGTTGGATCCTCAGTTTATAGACGCAGCCATCGAGGTTACACAAGGTCGAGGGTTTTGCCTTCAGATTACATGATAAGGAAGAGGCGGGGTTCCCAGAGGAACTCAAGGCTGTGCCGTCCCAGATTCCTTGTCCTTTTCACTCTGAGACCCCGCTCCTCCTCTCTGTTGAGCTGCGTCTCTCAACTCCTCTTCCACGCTCGTGAGTCCATTCGAACCACCAACAAATGCAGTCTCCACCCTTCAAGTCCCATCTGGGTGTCGTCACTCAAGTTCCACCAGTGGAAGGGAGCCCAGCTCTGCCAACAGCCAAAGCCTCTGACCTCTCCCCCGAGTCTGGTGGTGCACCTAGCCTCCTCCTTAGTCCTGTTCACTTGCCAGGGAGGAAGTAAAGCTCCTCCAAGTCAAGAAGAAGATATAGACTGTCCCTGCTCTTAACACCTCTTTTCTAGCCCAGAAACTATGACAGGTCGAAGTCAGCAAGAGAGCTGTGCTGTGACCCAGTTAAAGAGAGCGGGTCAGAATCTCGGTCAGGAGTGAAACTGGGTCAGTGCTGGGTTGAGATGAAGTACACCTGCGGATGACTGGAAAGGCCCATGAAAAGGCATGAGGAGGAACTAAGACCTCACAAAGGGCACCGTGATCAGGTGGTCAGGTGAGTCTAGAGTGTGCAAGATTCACAGCTTGGAGGGAGCTGCCAGAATACCCACCGGGCGGTGCTTCGGGGGGAAGAGCTGGTGTCTGGTACTAGAAGTTGTTCACGTAATGTTTGCTCAAGAAACAATGGGAAATAATGGCTGAACAACTGAATCAAAAACCTAAAAGAAGAAAGAAATTGTGCCTTAGGGGATGAGAGGGAATGGCAAATTAATATATCTAGAGGACTTCCCTGGTAGTCCAGTGGTTAAGGCTTCACCTTCCAATGCAGGGCGAGAAGATTCAATCTCTGGTTGGGGAACTAAGATACCACATGCCTCTTGGCCAGAAAAACAAAAACCATAAAACAGAAGCAATATTGCAACAAAAACTTTTTAAAACCTGAAAACAATTAACATATCTATGCCAATGCAACTAGACTGGGTTAAGAAACTTTTCTGTTTTTAAAGCTACTGGGCTAAGCCACTTCAGTCATGTCCAACTCTTTGCAACCCCATGGACTCTAGCCCACTAGGCTCTTCTGTCCATGGGATTCTCCAGGTAAGAATACCAGAGTGGGTTGCCATACTCTCCTCCAGGGGATTTTCCCAACCCAGGGGTTGAACCCATGTCTCTTATGTCTCCTGCACTGGCAGGCAGGTTCTTTACTACTAGTGCCACCTGGGAAATCCCTTTAAAGCTACTAGTTAATAAGAATGTAGGGCTGGGATGTTGTGTTTAAGTCTAGTTTGGGAGATGAGACAACATCATTTTTGCATCAATCCCTGTTGATAAGTTCCTTCTTCTTCCTTAATAAGTAGGGTTGGCAAATTTATATAAGGCTTGCTCTGATGATTCAGAAGCCGGCAGTTGTGTCATGGATGAAACACTGCCAATTATCACATGGAAATACGTATTAAGGAGGTGTGACAACGTGTGAAGAATGGAAGACAATCCCAGAAATAAAGACAGTGAAAAAGTATTCTTCCTGGTGGTTTTCCAAAAATCTATCTGCTCAATCAAAAGGCAAACTCCAAATAAGTCCTCGGTCATTAAAGTTCTACATAATTCTTGCCTTCCCTGAATACTGATTGAAGATTTTGTCTGGCTTATTCTATAAACCTGCAGAAGGACTTGGAAAACATAGTCTGATTCACCACCTGCTACCTTATATTAGTGGCGAATCAATTTAACCTTGATGTTCACCTAAGGGTGAACAGAACTAAAATCTTTAAAATTGTAAAACATATTTAAAGTATCCCTGAGGCATTACAGCTGAAATATTTTATCTGAATTTACTTATGCCTCCAGATCTGTGCTACTCAATATCATAGCACCAGATACCCGTGGTTACTTTAAGTAAATTAAATACAAGTAAGACCTCATTTCCTTATTGGTTGTACTAGCCACAGTTCAAGTGCTCAGTAGATACCTGTGGTCAACAGATACCACATTGGATGATGCATACAGACATTTTCATCATCACACAAAGTTCACCTGGACAGGAATGCCTTAGACCTAACTTGTAGTGTTTCTGAAATGCGAGAGAGAACCAAGGTGAATGACATTACTAGAAAGCAGGCAACACCAGTATGTGACAATTTTTGTAACACAACTAGCCTCTCCTCTCAGTCAATGAATGAATGAAGAGAAATTTGAAGGACAACGCTAGATCACATCATATAGTTATTCAAAGTTCAGACTCTAACTACATAATACAACTTGCTAGTATCAGCAAGACATGTTACTGTCTCTGGTTGAGGCTAAATTCTTTAACTGGTATGTGTGCATGTATTTTTCTTTTTTTCTCTTTTCAACAGCCAGGCTGGAAATTTAAGGAAGAAATTATACCAATCCCCTACAATATCTTTCAGAAGATAGAAACAGATGGAATGTTTCCTGATTTATTCTGTGAAGCCCACATTACTCTAAAACCAAAACCAGACACAGACATTACAAGAAAACTACAGATCAATAATTTTCACAAATATAGAAGCAAAGACCTTCAACAAAATATTAACAAATTAAATTCAACAATACATAAAAAGAATTACACACCACAACCAACTGAGATTTATGCCAGGCATGCAAGGCTAGTTCAATATTTTTTTTAATCAATTAATGTAATTTATCCTATCCCCAAGCTAACAAAGAAAAACCATATGAATATAACTTTAGTCATAGAAAAAGCACTTAACAAAATTCAACACCCATTCATTATAAAAACTCAGTACACTTAAGAGGAGAACTTTCTTAACTCGATTTAAAAATATCTATAAAAAAGTCATATCAGATAAAAGATTGCTGCTAAGTCACGTCAGTCGTGTCCGACTCTGTGCAACCCCATAGACGGCAGCCCACCAGGCTCCTCTGTCCCTGGGATTCTCCAGGCAAGCACACTGGAGTAGGTTGCCATTTCTTTCTCCAAGATAAAAGATTGGTATCGAAAATATACAAAGGGCTCCTAAAACTCAATAAGAAGAACACAAACAACTCAATTACAGAATGGGCCAAAGATCTTAACAGGTATCTCACAAAAGGAAATATCAGTTCAGTTCAGTCGCTCAGTTGTGTCCAACTCTTTGCAACCCCATGAGCCACAGCACCCCAGGCCGCCCTGTCCATCACGAACTCCTGGAGTCCACCCAAATCCATGTCCATCGAGTCGATGATGCCATCCAACCATCTCATCCTCTGCCGCCCGCTTCTCCTCCTGCCCTCAATATTTCCCAGCATCAGGGTCTTTTCAAATGAGTCAGCTCTTCGCATCAGGGGGCCAAAGTATTGGAGTTTCAGCTTCAACATCAGTCCTTTCAATGAACACTCAGGACTGATCTCCTTTAGGATGGACTAGTTGGACCTCCTTGCAGTCCAAGGGACTTTCAAGAGTCTTCTCCAACACCACAGTTCAAAAGCATCAATTCTTCGGTGCTCAGCTTTCTTCACAGTCCAACTTTCACATCCATACATGACCACTGGAAAAACCATAGCCTTGACTAGATGGACTTTTGTTGACAAAGCAATGTCTCTGCTTTTTAATATGCTGTCTAGGTTGGTCATAACTTTTCTTCCAAGGAGTAAGCGTCTTTTAATTTCATGGCTGCAGTCACCATCTGCAGTGATTTTTGGAGCCCAGAAAACTAAAATCAGCCACTGTTTCCACTGTCTCCCCATCTATCTGCCATGAAGTGATGGGACTGGATGCCATGATCTTTGTTTTCTGAATGTTGAGCTTTAAGCCAACTTTTTCACTCTCCTCTTTCACTTTCATCAAGAGGCCTTTTTAGTTCCTCTTCAATTTCTGCCACAAGGGTGGTATCATCTGCATATATGAGGTTATTGATATTTCTCCTGGCAGTCTTGATTCCAGCTTGTGTTTCTTCCAGCCAAGCATTCCTCATGATGTATTCTGCATATAAGTTAAATAAGCAGGGTGGCAATATACAGCCTTGACCTACTCCTTCTCCTATTTGGAACTAGTCTGTTGTTCCATGTCCAGTTCTGACTGTTGCTTCCTGACCTGCACACAGATTTCTCAAGAGGCAGGTCAGGAGGTCTGGTATTCCCATCTCTTTCAGAATTTTCCACAGTTTATTGTGATCCACACAGTCGAAGGCTTTGGCATAGTCAATAAAACAGAAATAGATGTTTTCCTGGAACTTTCTTGCTTTTTTGATGATCCAGCGGATGTTGGCAATTTGATCTCTGGTTCCTCTGCCTTTTCTAAAACCAGCTTGAACGTCTGGACGTTTACGGTTCACGTATTGCTGAAGCCTGGCTTGGAGAATTTTAAGCATTACTTTACTAGCATGTGAGATGAGTGCAATTGTGCAGTAGTTTGAGCATTCTTTGGCATTGCCTTTCTTTGGGATTGGAATGAAAACTGACCTTTGTCAGTCCTGTGGCCACTGCTGAGTTTTCCATATTTTCTTGCATATTGAGTGCAGCCCTTTCACAGTGTCATATTTCAGGATTTGAAATAGCTCCACTGGAATTCCATCGTACAGATGGTAGATAAGTATATGAAGCCACATCATATACAAGTTAAAGCAACTGTAATTTTCCACTATACCCCTATTATACCAGAGAACACTGATAGCACGAAATGCTGGTGAGAATGCGAAGCAACAGGCACTCTGACTCACTGCTAGTGGAGATGCAAAATGGTACAGCCAAAAATAACTACAAGCACCTTCCTTGAACAATTAGGGAATAATGAGTATGGCAGATACACTGAAAGGTATTATGGTAATTTTCTTCAGGGTGATGATGTCATTCAAGTTGCACTGAAGAATATCTTTTCCTAAGATTTATTGTGTCGTATTGTCTGGAAATCTGCAGCTTTTTAAAGGATCTAGAAAAATGTGCATATATTCATATGCAGATAAACTAACATTCTAGTATGTTAATCACTGCCAAGTCTAGGTATAGGAAATGTAAGCATCATGCCTTTCTTCAAATTTTTTGGATGACTGAAAAGGTTCATAACAAAATTTTTGTGACACAGCAGCCCAGTGGAATTTACAGAAGCTGACACGTGTCAGAACTCTACAGGAGTTTGTATTTGAAAGCCCTGTTTGCTTTTTTTAACCTAGTAATGGAAGATTTCCATTCTTCTAACAGTTTTATTTACATGTGTCAAGGAGATCAAGTGAGAGAAATAACTTCATTGTACTTGGTGATTCAACAGCTTTCAACTTTTCATGGCTCATCATCCAAGGGCAGAAGAAAGCCTGCACATTTTCCTAACATGAAATCTGCAACAAAGTTCTCCCAGTCCCAAAGGAATAAATTTCCTTGCGATCCTGCTTCCTTTCTTTCTCCGCTTCCTTCCTCTCTTCCTCTCCCTGTGTGTTGAAATGCACACACCTATTTCAGGTTGCCCATTAAATACCACACACCTCATTTCTCCTGCATAGATCAGCCAGCTCTCACAAGAAAGCTTCCCGGTCAACTCCAAAACTTAAGATTAAATACACATATGGAAATATTTTAATTGACAATTAGAGTTGCTCCGTTGTGTCAGGATGAGCCAATGAAAACGAAAAGGAATCAAGTTCCTAGAATTAAGAAACTCCATGATAAATGGAACCCAGCGTGATTAGACATAGGAAAGGGAAGACAAGGCCACTTGTACAGAGCAGCTGGGAAGCAGGCACTTCTCTGAACAGACCCAAGTGGCTTAAGTGGCAGCCAATTTAGTGTAAAACCTAGGTGCTAATGGGATACCCTGAGAATGAAAGGTGCATCCATATGGCACAGAAGATCCTGCACACCTTAGGGACTGGGTGCAGGGAGGCAAGAAGGAAGAGACGTGTCAAAGAAAGAAGAAAATGCTGAGCTCACCCACTACAAATGAGAGATGGACTCATCCTGATACCAATAGATGGATACAAAGCCCTCTGCCCTAGAACTTCAAATATCAGAGATTCCGCAATTAATCATGTAACTTCGTATGTCTTGAGACATGGGTCACAGCAGTAAAAAAACCAAACAAACAGGGATTCGAATGGGCAGATGTAATCTCTCTGAATCTTTTAATTTTTTTGGCTACGCCACAGGGCACACAGGATCTCAGTTCCCCGAGCAGGAATTAAACCCTTTCCCCAACAGAGGAAGCCCAGAGCCCTAACTGCTGAACCACCAGGGAAGTTCCCTCTCTGAGTATGTTAATGCTACCTAAGATCACTGTAGGAAGAAGGGATGTGAATTTTATACACTGCTTTTTTAACAAGCTTGGGTGACAGTCTCTAACCGAGCTCCAAGCATGCTCTCGAAGTGGCCACATTCACTGGGAAAATACAACAGCTGCAGTGCAAATGTCGAAAGCCCTGACATGTATTCACTGACACCTTTAGTTATTAATTCAACCTCTAGGATGTGGTGGGTACACAGGAGGGCTATGGTCCCAGATGTCAGCAAAAGTAAACATGTCCCCTTCCACATGGAGCATGCAGGCTAATGAAATAACCGTAGAAATAAATAAAACATAAGGACAAGTGCTATGAGTGGTATAATATCTGAGCTGAAATCTGAAAGACATACATGGGAAGAGACTAACATATCTCAGGAAGAGGCTGGTGTATCCCCTACAACAAAATACATGCAGCTTTCATGCTTTCTAAACATTCCATCTCAAGCAGATCACAAAGATCATACACACACACTCATGCATATCATAATCTCTATATATTTTATATTATTTTGTTCATTAATATTTCAAGTCTCAGTATATCTAGAGGTTAGAGCTCACTGGGCATGAGGGGAAACAGACATCTCTATCTCCAAGGGTCTTCTTGATAATGCATTTTCAAATTTCTGGTATTATTTCATTCTATCAACTATTTTTTAAGTTGTGATGTGACCAGAAAAAAAGCTATTTGATTTTCATTGAAGTTGTAATTATTAAGCATTGTCTTAAACCTGTAGTTTTCTTGTAGGGATGTTTTAAAGTCACTCAGGCATTCTTTTGAGAGCAGTTTAATTGAAAGTAAATATGATATTAACCCACAAATGTACCTATCTGGGTCCCATAAATGCCAGATTGTCACAATAAATGAATTTGGAAGGACAAGTAAGGAGGCCACTTCACCCTGCCTTGTTAGGAGGCTCCTTTTCTCTGATACCTGTCATCCTGCAGGTGATCTGTGTATGGGTGAAGCCACTGAAACCAGGCAGAACAGTCACCATTCAGAAGCCCAGTTTCTTACTTTATACTTACAAGAGCCATATAAGTAAAATGCTGTGCATTTTCTCTCTGGAGAGGAAGAGATCTGAGGTCCAGAGAAGGAGGAAATGGGGTTGTTTAACATTCAAAGAAGGTCTATCCTTTCCAGGGAAGGATGTGCACAAATGGAGTGACACTGAGAACAGAGTCCTCCACAGGAAAAGTGCCCACCTTGTTAATGTTTCATTTTGTTTGCCTAATGAGGAGGAGTGGAGAAGGCAATGGCACCCCACTCCAGTACTCTTGCCTGGAAAATCCCATGGATGGAGCAGCCTGGTAGGCTGCAGTCCATGGGGTCACTGAGGGTCAGACACGACTGAGCAACTTCACTTCCACTTTTCACTTTCATGCATTGGAGAAGGAAATGACAACCCACTNTTTTCTAACAAAAGAGAGAGACCTGGTAACAGGAGTCTTTCACTCTTTACCCTTCCTGTTTCCTGTACATCTGAAATACAGACACCATGCCTGATGGTAGAGAAAAGACCTCACCACCGGGAATCTGAAAAAGCAAGTCACACGCTAAAGATGGCAGAGCAGGAAATTGGGCAGAACATCAAGCTGTGTCCTTGATGTCTTCCTGCAACCAATGGTAGAAGCCAGACCTGTCATTACATAAAACTCCATTTGGATAACTTAGGTGTCTATTGTCACAGCTAAACCCAGTTTTTGCTGACACACAACTATATATAATTCATTCTCCAACAGGGTAAAATCCCAACCCACTGCCATGACAGCTCTTTCATCTCAGAGCCCACATACCTTATCATTCTCATCTCTTAACACCTCCTCATCAGCACATGCTCTCTGAGTCCCAATCATTCTAATGGGTCCATTAGCAAGTACCCTAAAAAAACCACCATCTTTCCACAGGAACTTGTCTTTGCATAGGTTCTCCTGACGTGGAATACTGTTTCCCACTAGTTGGAGACACACAACTAGTCTACCAAGGCTGGGTCACCTCCTCTACAGTCTTCCTTGACAGCTCCTCCCTCCTTTGCATTCCAGAGAGCACCCCATGGCTGATTTTCTTACAGCAATTAGTAAATTACTTTCAAATTATTAATCATCTGCCTCCTCCCCCATAACCTGAAACCCAGAGAGCAGTGATCTCACCTTATCAGGCATTCAACACATGTTTAAGGGTGCCTCTAAATCTACTGCTTCCATCTACTGAAGCTGTGACCTTCAGCTTCTCCAAATCATCAAAATAATGTGTAGAGATAAGCCTAGGGTGACCATAGCATTCTGTATTCTAACAAGCGCCCCACCCCTGGGTGTGTGCAGAATAAAATCCTAATGGATCCCTGGAGGAGAGCACCTTGCTGATTAAAAACAATAATGCATGAAATGTGTTTATCACAAGGCCTGCTAAATAAGCTCAATAAGTATTAGCTATTGGGATGATAATGGTTGTGTCTTTGAATCCTCAGCCCTGGACTTGACCCAAGGTAAGTACCCAGTAATATTTTCTGGATGTAGAAATCAAATGAAATCCACGTTTATTCTTAGTTCTAAATTATAAAGCATCCTGAGGTCCCAGCCTAAAATAATACAGAAATCATAATGGTATCCCTGGATACCTAATTTTCCCACCAAAATATCCCCTGATATTTCTCCCCTGGAGCTTACCCCATTAGGCAGACTCAGTGCCTGCTTAAGACAGTCTGTTTCTAAGCACAGTGAGACCCTAAGGCAGGAGCTTTCTGAGGTTCTCGGTGGAATCAATTGTGCTGGCAGGACCGGGCTAATAATAAGCAAGGCTGAACAATGCAGCTGGTAGTTGGAACTGGATGTCCTTGGGCCTCTGGGAGTTTGGCTCTGGATTTTCCATTCTTGAGAATTTAATCTTCCTGTGCTGCTTCTACTGGGGCTCTCCAGACAAGAGAGGGCTGGAGAGAATTGAGTGGCCATTCACAACCAGGGTTCAGCTCAGGGAGGCTAGGCTGCATGAGCAGCTCTCAGCCTGGGCTGGTGGCTCAGAGGAAACCTCAGAACTTCAGTAATTCTGATCCATCTTGTTCCAAAACATCTGCACCTTGACATGCTGGGATCACCCTATTTCTGTGGGTCATTGCACTGGGTCATACAATAAAATCCTAATAGAACGATTCAATGATACAAACATTTAAAGTACACATGGTATGAAAGCATTTCATGCAAAGATTGGCACAGTAAAGGACAAAAACACTATGGACCTAACTAACAGAAGCAGAAGATATTAAGAAGAGGTGGCAAGAACACACAGAGTTCAGTTCAGTTCAGTTCAGTCGCTCAGTTGTGTCCAACTCTTTGCGACCCCATGAATCGCAGCACGCCAGGCCTCTCTGTCCATCACCAGCTTCCAGAGTTCACTCAGACTCACGTCCATCGAGTCAGTGATGCCATCCAACCATCTCATCCTCTGTCGTCCCTTTCTCCTCCTGCCCCCAATCCCTCCCAGCATCAGAGTCTTTTCCAATGAGTCAACTCTTCTTTGGCATGAGGTGGCCAAAGTACAGGAGCTTCAGCTTCAGCATCATTCCTTCCAAAGAAATCCCAGGGCTGATCTCCTTCAGAACGGACTGTTTGGATCTCCTTGCAGTCCAAGGGACTCTCAAGAGCCTTCTCCAACACCACAGCTCAAAAGCATCAATTCTTCGGCGCTCTGCCTTCTTTACAGTCCAACTCTCACACCCATACATGACCACAGGAAAAACCATAGCCTTGACTAGATGGACTTCTGTTGACAAAGCAATGTCTCTGCTTTTCAATATGCTGTCTAGGTTGGTCATAACTTTTCTTCCAAGGAGTAAGCGTCTTTTAATTTCATGGCTGCAGTCACCATCTGCAGTGATTTTTGGAGCCCAGAAACCTAAAATCAGCCACTGTTTCCACTGTCTCCCCATCTATCTGCCATGAAGTGATGGGACTGGATGCCATTATCTTTGTTTTCTGAATGTTGAGCTTTANACCATCTGCAGTGATTTTAGAGCCCAAAAATATAAAGTCAGCCACTGTTTCCACTGTCTCCCCATCTATCTGCCATGAAGTGATGGGACTGGATGCCATTATCTTTGTTTTCTGAATGTTGAGCTTTAAGTCAACTTTTTCACTCTCCTCTTCCACTTTCATCAAGAGGCTTTTTAGTTCCTCTTCAATTTCTGCCATAAGGGTGGTGTCATCTGCATATCTGAGGTTATTGATATTTCTCCAGGTGATCTTGATTCCAGCTTGTGCTTCTTCCAGTCCAGCGTTTCTCATAATGTACTATGTATAGAAGTTAAATAAGCAGGATGACAATATACAGCCTTGACCTACTCCTTTTCCTATTTAGAACCAGTCTGTTGTTCCACGTCCCGTTCTAACTGTTGCTTCCTGACCTGCATACAGATTTCTCAAGAGGCAGGTCAAATGGTCTGGTATTCCCGTCTCTTTCAGAATTTTCCACAGTTTATTGTGATCCACACAGTCAAAGGCTTTGGCATAGTCAATAAGGCAGAAATAGATGTTCTTCTGGAACTCTCTTGCTTTTTCCATGATCCAGCAGATGTTGGCAATTTGATCTCTGGTTCCTCTGCCTTTTGTAAAACCAGCTTGAACATCAGGGAGTTCATGGTTCACATATTGCTGAAGCCTGGCTTGGAGAATTTTGAGCATTACTTTACTAGCATGTGAGATGAGTGCAACTGTGCAGTAGTTGAGCATTCTTTGGCATTGCCTTTCTTTGGAACTGGAATGAAAACTGACCTTTGTCAGTCCTGTGGCCATTGCTGAGTTTTCCAAATTTGCTGGCATATTAAGTGCAGCACTTTCACAGCATCATCTTTCACAGAAGAACTGTATAAAGAAAGATCTTAATGACCCAGATAACCACAGTGGTGTGATCACTCACCTAGAGCCAGGCATCCTGGAGTCCAAAGTCAGGTAGGCCTTAGGAAGCATAACTACGAACAAAGCTAGTGGAGGTGATGGAATTCCAGCTGAGCTATTTCAAGTCCTAAAAGATGATCCTGTTAAAGTGCTACAGTCAATGTGCCAGCAAATTTGGAAAAAAATTGAATGAAGCACAAGCTGAAATCAAGATTGCCAGGAGAAATATCAATAACCTCAGATATGCAGATGACACCATCCTTATGGCAGAAAGTGAAGAGGAACTGAAGAGTGTCTTGATGAAAATGAAAGAGGAGAGTGAAAAAGTTGGCTTAAAGCTCAACATTCAGAAAACGAAGATCATGGCATCTGGTCCCATCACTTCATGGCAAATTGATGGGGAAACAATGGAAATGGTGACAAACTTTATTTTCTTGGGCTCCAAAATCACTGCAGATGGTGACTGCAGCCATGAAATTAAAAGACGCTTGCTTCTTGGAAGAAAAGTTATGACGGACCTAGACAGCATATTAAAAGGCAGAGACATGACTCTGCCAACAAAGGTCCATCTAGTCAAATTTATGGTTTTTCTAGCAGTTGTGTATGGATGTGAGAGTTGGACTATAAAGAAAGCTGAGCACCAAATAACTGATACTTTTGAACTGTGGTGTTGGAGAAAACTCTTGAGAGTCCCTTGGGCTGCAAGGAGATCCAACCAGTCCATCCTAAAGGAAATCAGTCCTGAATATTTATTGGAAGGACTGATGCTGAAGCTGAAACTCCAGTACTTTGGCCACCTGATGCAAAGAACGGACTCACTGGAAAAAAACCCTAATGCTGGGAAACATTGAAGGCAGAAGGGGATGACAGAGGATGAGATGGTTGGATGGCATCACCTGCTCAATGGACATGGGTTTGGGTGAACGCCTGGAGTTCGCGGTGGACAGGGAAGCCTGGCGTGCTGCAGTCCATGGGGTCTCAAATAGATGGACACGACCAAGTGACTGAACTGAGCTGAATGGTATGAACGCATTCGGGAGAAATATGGACTATGAAATAGATTCAGTTTTCACAGTGCTCACAGTCTAATATGACAGGAAAAAAATATGTAGCAAGTGCCTCTATTAAAAGAATAAGTACAGTATATATGAAAGAAATAAAGAGGGAAAAGAGAGCATCAGAAGAGGAACAAATTCAAAAGAAACTTGAAATTATTTCTTAGTGGAAGAAAGCCCAACAGAAACAACAACAGGCATCACCTCCTCGTCCTTCTTGTTTTAAAAAGAGGGAGAAAGTGGCCTCTATGGAGAGCAGTGTGGAGGTTCCCTACAAAACTAAAAATAAAGTTAGCACATGACCCAGCGATCCCACTCCTGGACATATATCCAGAAAAAACGAGGAACTCAAAAAAATACATGCACCCCAGTGTTCACAGCAACACTGTTTACAATAGCCAGGACACGGAAGCAACCTAAATGTCCACCAATAGATGAAGGGATAAAGAAGATGTGTGTGTGTGTGGGGGGGGGGGAACATATATAAATGGATAGTACTTATTCAGCCACACAAAAGAATGAAATACCATCTGCAGCAACTGGATGAACCTAGAGGTGATCATACTAAAGCAGAGTCCGACAGAGAAAGACAGATATCCTATGAGAGCACTGAAACGTAGAATCGAAAAAACGATACAAACTAATTTATTTCCAAAATAGAAATAAACTTACAGACGCAGAGAAGAAACTTATGGTTACCAAAGGGGAAAGGTTGGGGGAGAGATAAATTAGGCGTTTGGGATTCACGGATATATATACTGTATATAAAGTAGACAAACAACAAGGGCCCACTGTATAGCAGGGGACTCTACTCAGTGTCTTGTAATCACCCATGAGGAAAAGGAATCTGAAAAATCATATACATACATATATTTAACTTAAAAACTTTGCTGTATATCTGAAACTAATACAACATCGTAAATCACCTACGCTCCAATAAGAAGTTGCTTGTTTTGAAAAAAGTGAGCCTTAGAGAAGCAAGTGAACTTGTTTCCGTTCACCTCGCTCTGTGAGCACTCTGCCTGCATTTCTATGTTATAACTCAGCCTCATGAAAGGGATTAGGAATCAGAGGGCCCTAAGTTGGAATTTGTATTCTAAATGTGATCATTTGTGCAACTTTTTGGGAAAGTGACCCCATCTCTCTAAGCTTCAGAATCTTCATTTGTGAAAATGGTCTAGAAAGAATCCATTCAGCTCATAAAACTGTTGTAATGATTCCATGAGAAAATCCACATCCAGTGGCTGGTTCAGGGAAAGTGTTCACATACGTG
Source organism: Neotragus moschatus (assembly GCA_006410615.1). NCBI lineage: Eukaryota > Metazoa > Chordata > Mammalia > Artiodactyla > Bovidae > Neotragus > Neotragus moschatus. Next base: position 256,269 of record SJYA01002028.1, read on the forward strand.
TTGAAGGTACATACGAATTAGTAAATGAATGAACGAAGGTTCAAGTGCACTGTCTGGAAGAAGAAATAAAACAAGTTACTACTGCCCGGTGTGTCTGCCTTCCCCTGGTCTCCCACTGCAAAAATGTAAGTCCTGAGAGAGAGAAACCAAGTCTGTCTTGTTCTCAACAGGATTCCAGAATGTAGCATGAGGCCTGGCCCAAAGTACATGCTTGAGTAAACTTTTACTAATAAAATAGCTCTTCCTTCTCAATTCTTTTGCTCTGTATCAAGCATTTTTATAAGCTCTATGCCTGAGGTGGGCATATTGTCCAGGCCACCTATGAGGAAAGTGGCCTTGCTACCCTTCTATTTGACAGATAAAGCAACAAATTCTGACCCAAGAAAGAGACAAAGAAGGACTTAAATCAGTTTGATGTGCAGATAGTAACATTTATTGAGTCTTGCAATATGCCAGATACCATTTTAAACATTTTACTTTTATTAATATTTGTTCTTTAATCCTCACAAAGACCTGAAAGCAGCACTATTTGTATTTTTTATTCATTCATTTGGCAGCACTGGGTCTCAGCTGGAGTATGTGGGATCTTCCCTCTTCCTTGCAGCTTGTGGGATCCTGACTTGCAGCATGTGAACTCTTGGTTGTAGCATGTGGGAATCTAGTTCCCTGACCAGGGATGGAAGCCCAGCCTCCTGCATTGGGGGTGCAGAGTCTTAGCCTCTAGACCACCAGGGAAGCCCCAAGAGATACTATGTTTTAATCCCAGTTTTATAAGTGCATAAATATAATGACAGCGGGGATGAATAATCTGCCCATGGGCACACAGGTCACCAGGAGCAGAGCCTGGCTTTGAGCAGAGCCTCACTATCACACTCAGCAGCCTTGAAGGGTTTAATTCTGTGGTCAAGCTACACCCAGCTCCTGCGGGAGGCCAGAGAAGATGATGGAGTCAGCCTTCAGAAGAGTGTTCATGCTCAGTCACATCTAACCCTTGGACCCCGTGCACTGCAGCCCACCAGGCTCCTCTGTCCATGGGATTCTCCAGGCAAGACACTGGAGTGGGTTACCATGCCCTTGTCCAGGGGGTCTTCCCAGTCCAGGGATCAAATCCGTATCTCCTGCACTGGCGGGCAGATGCTTTACCGCTGAGCCTCCTGGGAAGCCCCTCAGAAGGGCAGAGAAAGGTTTTTCAAGAGATGATGTCAGAGGTGAATCTGAATTAGTGAAGAAGCTGCCCAGATGAAAGTGTGTCAGGGTANCAGTCCAGGGATCAAATCCGTATCTCCTGCACTGGCGGGCAGATGCTTTACCGCTGAGCCTCCTGGGAAGCCCCTCAGAAGGGCAGAGAAAGGTTTTTCAAGAGATGATGTCAGAGGTGAATCTGAATTAGTGAAGAAGCTGCCCAGATGAAAGTGTGTCAGGGTATGTGGGGGGGGGGGTGTGCAGATGTTTAGGTGTGTGTGCAAATGTGTGTCTGTGCGTATTCACCCTCCATCTCTCTGGCAACCACAATCAGGACCCCAGGATTTTCTGCAAAGGAAACCTCAAGCACAGTGCACACTTCATTCCTGCCGTGACTCACATTATATGTCCCTGGGCAGCAACTCAGCCTCAGTTTCAACTTAAGATAAGATGTATCTTAAAGCACATATTGATTTAAAGTTTCGATGTATAAATTAACATCCCAGAAGTTTTGACGCGTACATTAATCACTGAATTTTGAATGAAAATTTCCAGGAGGACATGCAATTAAACCACACAAACAAAGAAAGCAAGACAGATCTGCTGTTTCAGGAAGTATATTTTCTTTCGTTTTGGATGGAGATAGTCAACAAAGTATAAAGTGGAAAGGCAAACACTTAAAATTCAAACTGCTTACCTACACAATTAAGAAGACACAGACTTCTCTAGATTTCTTTCTTCTTCCTTTTTTTAAGGACCCTAATTCCATAAGTGTCTTTTCAAGTAAACATGCTGTATGCCTTTCATGCATAATCCAGAATCAAAAGATGCTGGAAGCAGACCTGTATTAAAGGTCATCAAATAAATCCTCTTCTCATCTCCTTCATATTCCAAGTCAAACAGAAGCTCAATTCCATTCCCAAGTTTAAACAACTGCGTGGTTAAAAGCCAAATATTTTGACTGAATAGTTTGGGGCTTTTACTTTTGGTCTTTTGTTTTGCTTTGCTTTTATGATCTATAGCTTAATTTTAAATGCCCTTCACAAGGGACATCTATGGGGTGACTGAAAAGGAATAAGCCTTGGGATCAGACCAATTTCAGGGACAATTCAGGCTTTCTCTCTTGCTATCTCTGGGACTCAGCAAGTGATTTCCCCTCTCTGTGCCTGCGTCTCCTCGGCTTTAAAGACCACTAGTAATACCTCCTGAGTGAAGATTAAATAAAACTATCACCAGGGAAATATTTACGACAGTCACCAGCACAGAGAAGGTATTCAGAAACGGCTTCCTGTCTCTCTCATCTGTACTACATAGAGCTCAATATCTGCCTGTCACTTTAAAAGGATTGATGATCATATTTTTTTTTGTCTCCAATACATGCATGTTTTCGGAAAGAAGGAGGATAAGAGAAAGCCAAGGGAATCTCATTCTGATATTCAGAAGCAATTATATTAATATTCATTTTATTCTCCCAAAGGTTCACACCAGTCAGCACGCTAAAAAAAAAAAATCATGCTTGATGAATTCTACCTTGGGCACAAGATTCCAAAGATAATCTAATATTTAAACATTTCCTCTAAGCAAACTGAAAAAGGCCATTTATTCTTCGGTGCATTTTATATTCTGATTTAAAATCAATAAGGTTTCACAAAAACCACCGTTCAGTCATCCACTCTTCCCCTGTAGTAATACCTCTGCCATGAGGATGTGTGCCCAGAAATTAATTTTCAAGATGACTTATACCAAATGCTTTAAATATCAAATACTTTTATATTTAATTTTAGCAATTTTCGATGTAACTCATTTTAGAAATTATACTCCCATGCCTTCTTTCCGCAGAGTTTACAGACTGTGATTTAGTTCTTCCTTGATGACTCACTGTCATACTTCGGAACATAACTTACTGCTTTGTGCTATCACGCCTTGATGCACTCAAAGACCCCTCAAGCCTGAACATCTCCAAGTTCCTTCACTCAGGATCCAAAGGCTCCACCTAAGGGATTTCCCTTCGTCCACCCCATAGAGAGGCTCCATTCAAACAAGAGTCTCATTCAGGTTCTTCCGTTTTCACAGCAGGATGCCAACCTTACCATTCTCTGTGTGTGTGCTTAGTCACAGTCGTATCCAACTCTTTGCGACCCCATGGACTGTAGCCCACCAGGCTTCTCTATCCATGGGACTCCCCAGGCAAGAATACTGTGGGGTATCCTCCTCCAAGGGATCTTCCCAGCCCAGGCACTAAACTTGAGTCTCCTGTGTGTCCTGCATTGCAGGTGGATTCTTTACCCACTGAGTCATCAGGGAAGCCATCACCATCCTCCAAGATGGCATTAAGGTTCACAAATGAGCCTTTACTTACNGAATACTGTGGGGTATCCTCCTCCAAGGGATCTTCCCAGCCCAGGCACTAAACTTGAGTCTCCTGTGTGTCCTGCATTGCAGGTGGATTCTTTACCCACTGAGTCATCAGGGAAGCCATCACCATCCTCCAAGATGGCATTAAGGTTCACAAATGAGCCTTTACTTACAATAAACACTGATTAGTCACCTATAGGGAGAAGGAAATGGCAACCCACCCCAGTATTCTTGCTTGGAGAATCTCATGGACAGAGGAGCCTGGCGGGCTACAGTCCATAGGGTTACAAAGAGTCGGACACGACTAAAGTTACTTAGCACAGTCACCTATAGCATGTCAAATACTACAATAGTGTTGAATTTGCTTTATTTTTTCATTCAGTTATCATTAACATCTTCTTATGGGTTGCCTGCTTTTGTTGTTTCAGACTTAAAGAAACTAAGATCAATGCAGGTAATGTAACACAACATCCTCAAGAGAAGCTGAAGTTATGGCAGGGTTATCAGAAGAGCGATGCTGGAATTACATACCATAGACCCATAAGGAGGGGACTTCTAGAAAAGAGGGATAATGGATGGACCTAGAGATTATCATGGGGCTTCGCAGGCGGCACCAGTGGTAAAGAACCTGCCTCCCAATGCAGGAGACAAAAAGATGCTGATTTGACTCCCTGGGTCGGGCTTTCCTGGTGCCTCAGACACTAAAGAATCTTCTGGCAATGTGGGAGACCCTGGTTTGATTCCTGGGTTGGGAAGATCCCCTGCAGAAGGAAATGGCAACCCACTCCAGTCTTCTAGCCTGGAGAATCCCATGGACAGAGGAGCCTGGTGAGCTACAATCCATGGGGTTGCAGAGTCGGACATGACTGAAATGACTTAGCACGCACAGAGATGATCATACTAAGCAAAGTAAAAGAAACACAAATACTATATTGTATCACTTATATGTAGAATCGGAAATATGACACAAATGAACTTCTCTACAAAACAGAAACAGACTCATAGACATAGAGAAAAGACTTGTTGCCAGGGGCATGCAGGGGAGGGATGAATTGGGAGTTTGAGATTAACAGATGTAAGCTATTATAAATAGAACGCATAAACAACAGTGTCTTACGGTACAGCATAGAAAACTATTGATATATGAATATATAAGTCTAAAACATAGAAAGCAAGCTAAGAGAGGAAGCTGGGATCAATACATTGTTCAGTGCGTCTATAACAAGTATGAGGCATGAATGAATATATGGCTGAGTGGAACAGAAGAAAACCTATCCAAACTGAGAAGCTGAAAGCCAAGGTGCTACAGCAGCATTTAGCTTGACTAGGAAGGCATCTAATATAATGGCAGGTGCTGAAGAAGAGAAGACCCAGGGACCAGAATGAATGGAGGCTGGACAGCAATGTGTGGGCAAAAGATAAGTCTATGACTGGTCAGTCCAATAGGCACCAGGGTAGCTGGCAGCCCACTGTAATTTTCCCTGACCAGCCATGCTCTCAAGAGAAGAGTAAGGGGGAGATTTCCCTGGTAGTCCTGTGGTTAAGACTTGCATTTCCACTGCAGGAAGCATGGGTTTGATCCTTGGTTGGGGAACTAAGATCTGGTATGCTGTGTGGCATAGCCAAAAATAAATCTAAAAAATAATAATAATAATTTTATATTGATGCAAAAAAATCCATGATGAACTAAAATTTTAATGTTTTTAAGAAATATATAAGCAGGAGAAGGTGTGGCTAAATGGGAAAAGGACCCAGAGCAGGGCTCCTTGGGTTCCAAGCATTACAAGGTTTAAGGAGACCCTTTTGGTCATGTTTGTACAACTGCCTAATGGGAACAGACATTCTAAGGGGATCGCAGGGTTGTACGACTGCACATTGTGAGCTCCCCAAGAAGCAGCTGTGGGGAGGCTTGTTTGTCTTAAAGGAGGACTTGGAGGGAGCTCCAATGGGAAGAAGGGGAAACATCAGTTAGAAAGTAGTAGACCTACTGGGCTCCACCCTGCTCCCCTCCCCCAGGCCCATGTGTGCCCATCACTGAGTTACCGTGTTGGCTGGTGACAACCCATTATTGCTCTGTCCCCCAAAGGACTTTCCTGAGCTGACAGGAGCTGCTTGCCCCAGAAATACTTGGATAGACAGATGCCCCAGAGTTGGATCCACGGAAATGGCCTTGCTTGCTTCACGGTGGAAAGCAGATCTGGCTGAGCTTAGGTAAGGCACCCACACCTACGCCCGCCTTCTTCCCTGTCTGTTTCTGCTCTCCTCACTCCCTCTGAGGTTTCCACTAAGAGAAGCCTCTCAACCAATCACTTGTACAAGATCCAACTTGGGATGTGACAAGTAAGTCTGTGTCACAGAACCTGAGGCAGGAAGCAGGGGGGACCACTCCACGGAGGCCACATAACTGTCCAGGGTCACTTGGCTGACAAATGTCAGAACTAGGATAACCATCCAACCAGGTTTGTCTGTGACTGAGGGTGGTCCCAGGATGCCAGACTCTTAGTTTGCAAACTTGAACAGTAGCCCCCCCCCACCCGCCGAAAAAAACAGAGAGAGAGAGAGAAGTTGGTCACTATAGTCAGACTGGGATTCAGTCTCAGATCTAGGGAATTCCCTGGAAGGCCAGGGGTTTGGATTCCAGGCTTTCACTGCTGAGAGGCAGGGTTCGATCCCTTGTTGGGGAACTAAAATCCCACAAGCCATGAGGTGAGGCCAAAACAAACCAATCCAAGGCAGTCACATTCTAAACAGCCCCTGGCTCTAGAAAGTGTCTTTCATTTAAATGCATGTTGGCTCATGTATAACCTAGGCACCTGCTTGCTCAGGTATCAGCAGAGAACACACCACCCCATGGTGCCCACAAAGGGATGTCTGTAGGCTTTGAAACCATCCCATCCCTCTCCTAGAACACAGATTCTTATTTGGGGTCCATGGAAGGGCTTCAAGGGATCCATAACCCTTCTGATAAGGGTGTTCTTTCTTTCTTTTTTTTTTTCTGAGAATCACTGCAGATTTCATCAGATCCTCAAAGTGGTCCTTGACGTGATTAAGGGTAAGAACCATTGTCCAGGAACACATTGCTTTTATTTCCAGATTAAGTTGAACAGTGGGGTGCCGCACTTCTGTCTCATACTTGCTGGCCTCAAGCAGAGCTGTTTCCCACTTCAATGGCCAAAACACCCACCTCTGCATTTACTAGAGCACAGTGGGTGGGAATCATCCACCTTCGTCCCCAGGTTGTCTTCATCTCAGTACTGGAAGAAATTTTTCCTTTTTTTTTTTTTTTTTTTAATTTAAATGGAAACTTGAAACATTTGTCAGGGTTGGCTGAGGAGACAGGAAGGGGAAGTGGTTCCCTGCAGGGAGCGGGTGCATCGGGGACCAGGAAGTGTTTCAGTGTCCCCACCTGACGATCAGGGGCTCAGAACAGCACTTAAATATGACTGTGGGTATTTGTTTTAATTGGAAGAGTGCTAGTCTATTACTGGAGATTCCTGGTACTAATTCCTCTGTATGCACTTTAATGAATATGGGCTCAGTGCTCACTGAATGCCAGGAAATCTCTTCTAGGAACGTGGTGCAGCTATAAACATGACAAACTCCCTGCACCATGGAGCTTAGCATCTTGCAATGGAGAGAATCAATTTAAAAAGCAAATACATATGTAATAATATTAAAACAGTTATATAGTGATGAGTGATATGGAGAAAAATGAAGCAAGCTCTGAGGGGCTATTTGACTAGGGTGGTCCAGGGAGACCTCTATAAAGAAAAGACTGGATGAAGGCAAAGAGCCCTGGAAACATCAGGAGTGACTTTCCTAGCCAGCAATATGGAGTAAAAAGCCCTAAAAAGAAAAGGAAATTCTAGAGTGTATGTTTTGTATTTTTTTTTCTTTTTTTGAATGGGTTGAATGGGCGGTGTTATCAACCTTGTGAGTCTAAAAGAACACTTTTATTTCCTCATTCTATATACTCCCTGGGGTGATCACTGCTACCCCCATGCTCTCAATTAACATCTATGTGCCGATGATCTTCTAAGTTCAGATTCAAGTCAAGAACCCCTTTCCGAGCTTGACTGATACCTCTAATTACCTAAAACATACATAGATTTCCGCAGAGATCTAAAAATCTACTTATCCAAAATAGAAGTCATCATTTCCCCCTCAAAATCTCTTCCTTCCCCTGTGTCCCCAGGCCAGTGAACAACATCAAGGCCAACCCATCGGAAAATCAGGAGTCATCCTTGACAATTCTACACTTTCAGATACTGTATACTGAGGCATCCATACTTCCCAGTGTTTGACTGCCTTAATATTTCTCCACTCTATTCTCCCTTCTTGATCTCTGGGACCTTAACCATGGTCAGGACCACCACTACCTCCTGCGACAGCCTCCAATCACGTCTCTACACTTCTTGCCTCGCTCCCCTCCCACGCACTCTCTCTACCACAGCCAGAATCCAAAACACATATCTATGTCTGTCATTTCCCATTGTAAAATCTCACTGCTGAATAAAGCTGGAAGCATCACATTTGCTGGTTTCAAATTACATCACAAAGCCATAGTGATTAAAACAGTATGGTCATAGTATAAAAACAGACACACAGAACGGACAGAAATAAACCCACACATATACAGTCGACTAATCTTTGACAAGGGTATCACAAATACACAATGAGGAAAGGATAACCTCTTTGATAAATGGTGTTGGGAAAACTAGATACTCACATGCAAATGAAAAAAACCAAACCCTTATCTTACACCTTGCACAAAAATCAACTCAAAGTGGAGAACATAAGATTTGAAGCCAAAAATCTCCTGGAAGAATACACAGCAGGGCAAGTTACTAATGCAAATCTTCTCAGTGACTTTTTGGATACAGCACCAAAAGTACAGGCAACAAAAGTGAAAATCAAATAAGTGAGACCCCATCAAACTAGATAACTCTGCATAGCAGAGGAAACAATCAACAGGGTAAAAAGGCAACTTACAAAATAGGAGAAAATTTTGGAAGCTATATATCTGATAAACGGTTAATATCCAAAATATCTAAGGAACTCAAACAACTCAATAG
>SJYA01002028.1:264893-277880 GCA_006410615.1 Neotragus moschatus
GAGAATCACTGCAGATTTCATCAGATCCTCAAAGTGGTCCTTGACGTGATTAAGGGTAAGAACCATTGTCCAGGAACACATTGCTTTTATTTCCAGATTAAGTTGAACAGTGGGGTGCCGCACTTCTGTCTCATACTTGCTGGCCTCAAGCAGAGCTGTTTCCCACTTCAATGGCCAAAACACCCACCTCTGCATTTACTAGAGCACAGTGGGTGGGAATCATCCACCTTCGTCCCCAGGTTGTCTTCATCTCAGTACTGGAAGAAATTTTTCCTTTTTTTTTTTTTTAATTTAAATGGAAACTTGAAACATTTGTCAGGGTTGGCTGAGGAGACAGGAAGGGGAAGTGGTTCCCTGCAGGGAGCGGGTGCATCGGGGACCAGGAAGTGTTTCAGTGTCCCCACCTGACGATCAGGGGCTCAGAACAGCACTTAAATATGACTGTGGGTATTTGTTTTAATTGGAAGAGTGCTAGTCTATTACTGGAGATTCCTGGTACTAATTCCTCTGTATGCACTTTAATGAATATGGGCTCAGTGCTCACTGAATGCCAGGAAATCTCTTCTAGGAACGTGGTGCAGCTATAAACATGACAAACTCCCTGCACCATGGAGCTTAGCATCTTGCAATGGAGAGAATCAATTTAAAAAGCAAATACATATGTAATAATATTAAAACAGTTATATAGTGATGAGTGATATGGAGAAAAATGAAGCAAGCTCTGAGGGGCTATTTGACTAGGGTGGTCCAGGGAGACCTCTATAAAGAAAAGACTGGATGAAGGCAAAGAGCCCTGGAAACATCAGGAGTGACTTTCCTAGCCAGCAGTATGGAGTAAAAAGCCCTAAAAAGAAAAGGAAATTCTAGAGTGTATGTTTTGTTTTTGTTTTTTTTCTTTTTTTGAATGGGTTGAATGGGCGGTGTTATCAACCTTGTGAGTCTAAAAGAACACTTTTATTTCCTCATTCTATATACTCCCTGGGGTGATCACTGCTACCCCCATGCTCTCAATTAACATCTATGTGCCGATGATCTTCTAAGTTCAGATTCAAGTCAAGAACCCCTTTCCGAGCTTGACTGATACCTCTAATTACCTAAAACATACATGGATTTCCGCAGAGATCTAAAAATCTACTTATCCAAAATAGAAGTCATCATTTCCCCCTCAAAATCTCTTCCTTCCCCTGTGTCCCCAGGCCAGTGAACAACATCAAGGCCAACCCATCAGAAAATCAGGAGTCATCCTTGACAATTCTACACTTTCAGATACTGTATACTGAGGCATCCATACTTCCCAGTGTTTGACTGCCTTAATATTTCTCCACTCTATTCTCCCTTCTTGATCTCTGGGACCTTAACCATGGTCAGGACCACCACTACCTCCTGCGACAGCCTCCAATCACGTCTCTACACTTCTTGCCTCGCTCCCCTCCCACGCACTCTCTCTACCACAGCCAGAATCCAAAACACATATCTATGTCTGTCATTTCCCATTGTAAAATCTCACTGCTGAATAAAGCTGGAAGCATCACATTTGCTGGTTTCAAATTACATCACAAAGCCATAGTGATTAAAACAGTATGGTCATAGTATAAAAACAGACACACAGAACGGACAGAAATAAACCCACACATATACAGTCGACTAATCTTTGACAAGGGTATCACAAATACACAATGAGGAAAGGATAACCTCTTTGATAAATGGTGTTGGGAAAACTAGATACTCACATGCAAATGAAAAAAACCAAACCCTTATCTTACACCTTGCACAAAAATCAACTCAAAGTGGAGAACATAAGATTTGAAGCCAAAAATCTCCTGGAAGAATACACAGCAGGGCAAGTTACTAATGCAAATCTTCGCAGTGACTTTTTGGATACAGCACCAAAAGTACAGGCAACAAAAGTGAAAATCAAATAAGTGAGACCCCATCAAACTAGATAACTCTGCATAGCAGAGGAAACAATCAACAGGGTAAAAAGGCAACTTACAAAATAGGAGAAAATTTTGGAAGCTATATATCTGATAAACGGTTAATATCCAAAATATCTAAGGAACTCAAACAACTCAATAGCAAAAAAAAAAAAAAAAGATAAGTGTTGGCAAGGATGTGGAGAAAAGGGAACTCTGGTGCACTGTTGGTGGGAAGATAAATCAGTACAGCCATTATGGAAAACAGCATGAAAGTTTCTTTAAGAAATTTAAAATAGAACTACCATATGACTCAGCAATCCCATTTCTGGGTGTATGTCCAAAAGAATCGAAATCAGGATCTCAAAGAGATATCTGCAGTCCCACACTCACTGCAGCATTCTTCACAACAGCTGAGACACAGGAGCAGCAATGCACACGTGTGGATGAACGAGTAAAGATGTGGATACAGACAGTGGGCTGTTAGTCTTTAAAATAATTAAGGAAACCCCGTTATTTGTAACAATATAAAAGGAGGATATAATGCTAAGTAATACAAGCCAGACACAAAAATTGAAATGTTGTAGAATCTCATTTAAAGGTGAAATCAAAGACAGTCAAACTCACAGAAGCAGCAGGTAGAATGGTGGTTCCCAGCAGCTGGGGGAGGGGCACACGGGGACACACTGGTCAGAGGTGCATGCCTGTTAAGTCATCCCAGTCGTGTCTAACTCTGTGATCCCATGGACTGCAGCCCACCAGGCTCCTCTGGCCATGGGATTCTCCAGGCAAGAATACTCGAGTGGGTTGCCATTTCCTACTCCAGGGGATATTCCTGACCCAGGGATCAAATCTGAGTCTCCTGAACTTCAGGTGGGTCCTTGACCACTAGGACCACCTGGGAAGCCCTTGGCCAAAGGTACAAAGTTTTAGTTCAATAAGATGAGTAAGCTCTGAAGAGCTGATTCAGAGAATGTTGACTACAGGTAACAATACTGTCTTGTACACTTGAAATTTGCTGAGATGGACGGCAATAAGTACTCTCATCACATCCGATTTTAGTCTTTCGAAGATCTCTCTAGCTGCCTTGTGCAGAGTTTAGTGAAGGGGCACCTATGGAGCACTGATGCCCACTTAGAGGCTCTTGTGTTAGTTCAGGTGACAGATGAAGGTACTGAGTGCGGTAAGGATGTAAAGAAACCTCTGAGTGTCGCCCATGATCCCTCCCTCCTCCTGACCTACATTCATGGTCAAAGGCCTTACAGCGTTCCTCTGATCTTCTGACAAAGGAAGTAGTTTGTTCATTCAACTGACCCCTCTCCATCTCTCCCTCATTAGCATTCCTGCTCTCACTATCCCCTATCCATCACATCTCTTCATCTTAATGCCCATTCTTGAATTCAAGACTTTTTTTCTTCTGATGGTACCCAGTGGCATGTGGGATCCCGGTTCTCCAACCAGGGATCAATCCTGTCTTGGAAATAGGAAGTCCTATCCACTGGACCGTGAGAGAAGTCCTAAATTCAAGACTCCTATCTGAAAAGTCTCCAGAGAAGCCATCATATTTCTGGCTTGAACCATCTTCTTGACTCCAAACTCTATTCTGAAGCTAGGGAGAGTTGTCTGTCCACTTCTAAACCTCTCCATGTTTCCCAAGACCTTCAGGTTAGAGGACATGCTCCTTAGTTGGCCTCAAAAGACTCTCCAAGACGTGCCCCTCTTCTGCCCTCAGCCTCAACAGACACCGCTTTACTTGTGTTCCAACCCTGCCCATTCATATCACTTCTTCGCTACCTCCAGCCTCCACAGCTTTACACGTTACCCCTCACTGAGGGCCCCTCCCTCCACTTGGAAATTTCTGTAGATTTCTTTTAGGCTCTCTCTTCTATGAGGGCTTCCCAGGTGGCAAGAGGGGTAAAGAAACCACCCATCAGTACAGGAGACAAAAGAGATGAGGGTTGGATCCCTGGGTCAGGAAGATACCCTGAAAGAGGGCATGGCAGCCCACTCCAGTATTCTTGTCTGCAGCATCCCATGGACAGAGGAGACTGGCAGGCTACAGTCCATGGGGTCACAAAGAGTCCAACATGACTGAAGCGCCTTAACACAACGCACTCTTCTGTGAAGACTTTCTTGACAGTCCCTCCCAGGAAATGTACTGAATGTCTCTCCCCTGTGCTTTCCAGAACCCCGCCTTGCCTAGTTCATTCTTCTGCTTCCATGACTGATCCCCAGCTACCTGGGGCAGCTCTTGGCCTTGTTCACAGGTGAAACCCCTGCCCTGGTGTGATGAATGACACGCGGCAGGCTGACTCAAATTTTCTGACCTGGGCACACACAGGGCCTGTCCAACCACCTCAGAGGTGGAGGGCCATGGGAAAGAGCCCTGGCCCAGCCAGTCAGTTTCACTTGTGATGCTAAAACCTCCCTTGGGAATCGCTCCTGAGATCAGTGTGCAGCCATCTAGAAATGATTCATGCTTGAACAGAAATATTTGATGTTGCTGAGCGCCCAGAGTCTGGGAAACTCAGTGAATATTAGGGATATCCGTGAATCCCCTCCAGCTCTCGCAAGGAAGACAGGGCTTCATTCACACAATGTCTTATATTTTTAATGAAAGAGATCTTCCAAGATGGACAGAGCAGCAGGCCATCTTACTTGAAGCCAGATAAGAAGCAGGGGTGGGACAAGGAGAAATGGTAGGGTGCACTCAATACCTGCTTAAGTCCACGACCATGGGACAATTCTAAAAGAGAAATATGGTGGGGAAGAAGCGGGTATACATGCCTGAGCTGTGCTTAGTTGCTCAGTTGTGTCCAACTCTTTGCGATCCCATGAACTGTAGCCCATGTATCCCCATGGACTGTAGGCTTTGTCCATGGGGATTCTCCAGGCAAGAATACTGGAGTGGGTTGCCACACCCTCCTCCAGGGGATATTCTTAACCTGGGGATTGAACCCAGATCTTCTGCATGGCAGGCAGGTTCTCTACCAGCTGAGGCCATGTGCATTAAAATGTAGTATTTGGACAAGTGACAAGCTTTGACCCAAAAAGACAACCAGAGGGCCACAGAGGTAACCTTGGTGAGGAGAAACATTAATTAACAGATGGAAACACTGAAATCAGGAAGATAGGGCCACGAAAATCACCCAAACTGTTTATAGGCAAATAAACAGAGGCCCACAAAGGTGAGGAGGCCAGGTCAACAGTCCTGTGAGCAGTTAGGTTCAGAGTCAGGATGAGCACTCAGCACTCAAATCTAAACCTTGAGCTTATTCCACTGTTTCCTGGTATCTTGCATGGAAAGAGGGCTCTTAGAAACCACCATCTTCCTATTAGTAGCTTTTCTCCCCCTGTCTGTCCTCTGCCCCCAGCGCCCTCTAAAAGATAAATGAAATACAGGCATAGAGAGAGAATGCATTTGGGGACATTTCTCAAAAAAGTTGGAACTTCTATTATGGGCAATTACGTCTGACATTTGGAAATTACAGATATCGTGAATTGTGTGCCAGGCATGTCACTTTTCTTATAACGTGTGCCTTGCCAACCCATCGTGAAAGGTAGCTGCCATGATAACAGCACAGAGACAAGGCAGATGGCTGAGGTGACAAAGTGAGGCCCTGAAGGTCACACAGAGCTAACAAGTGTAAGAGTCAGGGTTTCCAGCTCACTTGGTCTCACACTGTGTAATCAGACACAGAGATTTTGCTCATTTTCCAGGACCAAAACAAATTAAAAGAAATAAGGTACTGGGATGGTTTTTTACTGCCCACCTGCCCATTCATTCCTAGTGCCTGGCATCTTTGTGATGTGGGGATCACCATATTTCACAAATGAGAAAACAGGAAGACCATGTGTCCTTGTCCCGGGCCCTCTTAGAACCAGGATTCAAATCTAGGCCTTCCTGGTCCAGCCTATGTGCCTTTCCACTATACTGGAGCTGAAATCAAGGAAAGATACTGAAGAGAGAGAAATACATTTTCAGTCTAAAATACTCCATCAGATGTTTCCAGCAAATGTTATAGGAAGGCCATTCAACACCAGATTACCGTTATTCTGAAGTACTCACTCAAAAAGATATGCACATCTTTAAGACAAAATATGTGTTTTTGTTCTCCTTCACTCTGCTTCAGTGGGTTGACCCTAAATAACGCACAGCAACCTAGCACGCATCCTTCAGGCTCACTGAGACTGAGACTGAGGAAGGCAGCCCCGTCAGCCTTTGTGCAGCCTCTTCTGGGGCCAGGGGTCATGCTCCAGGTAAGACTTGTGCCCACCTTCAACAACCATCCGTCATGACAGCGGCTGTGCCAGGGGCAGGGGCCACAACTGGGATAGAATGGAACCTGGATTCCGCCCACAGAAGGCATGGAATCTGGAAGAAGAGTGACAAATGCAAGCGACAACAACGTGACACAGCACAAGCTGTCAGAGAGCAGGTCCACAGTGCTGTGGGAGCAGGGGAGAGTCCAGGAAGGCTTCCTGGAGGAGGGGGCACTTGAGTTGTGTCATGAATGGAAAAAGGAAGTGAGAAATGGTCCATCTGAGGCAGAGAGACCAGCGTGAGCAATACCAGGGTTAGAAAAGAGCAGAGAATGGTATAAGACAGTCCAGCCATGCCATTAACCTTCAAATTAGGCAAACATTTGGTAAACATCTGGAATTACAGAGCACAGCTGGATGAAGGTGAACTTTGCCCCAACTAGCTCACAATGTGTGTCCAACGAATCCATCTAACCAACACCGAAATGGGTCCCCACCACGTGCAAATCACTGTTCACAGGGTAAAATGCTTAGTCCAGCCCTGCGGAGAGCAAACCTCCGTGTTCCCAAACTAGATAAGTACTGCATTTGATGCCAAAGCCCTTGACTTTCAACATCTGCAGGCAAGGATGACGTGCTGTGTTTCCTCTGATAAAGCTCTCTTTATATTTCCCTGAGTGTATCTTGGACCAGACTACAGGGTTTCAGCTGTGAGTCACTGACCGATATTTCTACTCCTTGTTCATAGCTGAAGCGCATTGAATGATGTGCTGATCTGAGAAAGGGAGTTTCTTTAGAAAACGATGATAATTCCTTCTATTTGCATAAGACATTCGGTTTTGAGAAGTTCTTCCCCATCCACCCTCCCCATCATCCCACCTGACTGTCCCAAGAGCCTGGCAAGCGTCAAGAACTGTTAGCATCCCCATTCCACAGATGAGACAAGGGAGTCTCAGTAAGGTGGGGAAATTCAAGGTCACACAGCCAGTGTATGAAGAAATCAAGGCTCCCATCCATGTTTCCTGGCTCCCAAATCATGTCCTCTTTTCTCTACACCTCACCATCTGCCTGGAATACAGTAATATCATTCTCATTAAGACACAAATCCCAAATGAAAGGCTGGTCAAATCACAACCCCACAGGCAACATAACTACAGCATAAATTAAAAGCCCAATTAAAGAACATGGCCTTTTAACTGGGACTTATCACTATCCCCAGAAGCCCGAGGATAAAGAGAGAGCCTGTAAAAGTCAATGGCTGCCCATCTCAGAAACTACCCAGAGACCCACTTACCCATATGCAAAGAGACGTTAGACCCAAATTATTCACCCAACTTCATCTCCCTCCTCTACAGTCTTCTTCTGGAGCCCTGACCTCTGCTGAGCTGGGTTTGGAATCATGNAGTCAATGGCTGCCCATCTCAGAAACTACCCAGAGACCCACTTACCCATATGCAAAGAGACGTTAGACCCAAATTATTCACCCAACTTCATCTCCCTCCTCTACAGTCTTCTTCTGGAGCCCTGACCCCTGCTGAGCTGGGTTTGGAATCATGCCCGAACCTTTGCCCCTCTCTCTGGTCTGCAGACAAGGTTAACAGTCCATCACTTTGGAAATAACACTGGTGCCTCTCAGCTCTGACACATCCCCTAATATCAGGAACAGCAGAACCTGATGGAAAAACAATGCCTCCATAGTTGAAACAGAACTGAAGCTGAATTTTCTAGCTGTTTGAAAGTGAAATAGTTTGCCCATGGCTGGTGTCCTCTTTGGCCAAGGGGACAAAGAGTGTTATTATAATCCACGAAAGTCTTATTTTGCTGACAATAGTTGTAAAGACAGCTAGATATGAGTTAAGGGGTGGGGGGAAGAGGGAAGTTTTTTACCGTTCACTTATAATTTTATATCTATTCCCACTCCACCCCTTATGGCCAAAAGCAATCATGTGATAAACTTCAGGGATACCCCTGGATCCAAAGATGGTAACAGTTACCACTCCCCCTCGTCTAAATATCCCTTCCAGTTGCTAGGCTTGAAACTGACTTTACAAAACAAGACCTGGTGAGTCCTCTGCTCCCTTTCCGTGTCAAATGCCACCCACCCTTGCCCCTGGCCAAGCCACAGGGTCAGCCTGGACCACAGAGAATCACTACCCCTGCCTCAGTTGGCCCCAACATGGTCCCCTCCCCAGCCTGCTCTGGGTCAAGGGCTCAGAGAACCTGCCTCCAGAAGGGTCGGGATGTGCCCTCTCAGCCTCCATCTGGGACTTCCGTGGAGATCACCTCATTAACCCAGCGTCTCCCCACCAAGTCACATCAGACTGCCCCTCGTACCCTCTCAAGACGTGTCCAGATGTGCCCTGAGACCAGAAGACAGAGACTGGGGGAGACATAAGGAGATAAAGCACATTTCGCGGTGGTGGAATCCCTGTTAAGGCATCCAACTAGCAACCACGCTTCCAGAAACGTCAGTGCCACAGAGGACAGAGTTGTGCAGCTGCCGAGCCCGGAGCGCTCTCACCTACCTGTCTTCCCACTGCAGGGCTCCCCTCTCTCACCTCTGGGGCCACCAGCTCCTCGGTCCCTCACTCAGCTCTTTCCGCCTCCTTCAGTCGCCAACACTTGCAGTGGCAGTGGGAGGACCGCGGAGTCCGGGCACCTGAGAGCTGGGTCTCGGGTCCCCGCAGCCAGGCTGCCTGGAGGAGGAGCGAGAGGCTGCTGCCCTCGCCGCCGCCGCCGCCGCCGTGGGGCTGATGCGGTTGCTATGGTTATGGAACTCCGCAACTGCCCCCTTCTCGGCGCAACAGCTGCCCTGCCGCGGCCTCTTCCGGGGCAGCCCCGGTGAAGCGGGGCCGGGTGGCAAGGCTGGTAACGTTGGCGAAAGGGACCCGCCGCCACCACTGCGAAAAGGAAAAAAAGGACCGAGCGCCCGCGCCCGCGCTCTCGGCTCTCTCCCGCTGGCTTCGCTCACCTCCGCGCCCTCGCTTCTCCCCTTCCCTCGCCGGGATGCGACCAGACCCCGGCACCCGGCGCGCAGCGCGCCCTCGCGGCCTGGAGAGCCGTTCCTGCCGCCGCCGGCTGGCCCGGTTCCCCGCAGCCCTGCGCACCGCCCCGAGGCTGCGCGTCGGGCGCGGAGGCGCGGCGCCCCCTTTCCCCAGCCTCGGCCCTCTCCGCCGCCAGTCGGCGACAGGAGCCCGCGGGCCGGGCCGGATGCCCAGGAGCCAGACCCCGCCCGCTCGCCCGCCCGGCCCTTGTGAGGGGCGCAAGCAGCTGAGACCCGAAGCCCACCGGCTCCCGCCAGCCAGTCCCGGCCGCGAGCATGCTCAGTCTTCGCCTCGGGAGTTGCCCTCCTGAATTAAAGAAAATAGAAAGGTTCTCTCCAGACCTCACTCTAACCTCTTCCCCGCCCAGGGAGGCGGGGGACGGATGACAGGGGTTAGAGCAGACGGCAGTGATGGTAAACTTTGAAGAGGGGCCCGGGGGGCTGCCAGGGGCAACACATGAGATGCCCAAGAAAGGCTTAATGCCCTAAGCAATCAATATTCCCAATACAGTCAGCAGTGGCTGTCAATCAATTGGCTAACCCATCATTGGCTAGTCACCTACTTCATGCTGGACATGTATTCTGTTTTAGGAAGGACTCCCGGCACTCATGATACAGATAAGAGCCTCAGAGGAAAAAGCCAAGATTGGGACTGCGGAGACCAGTGCTTCCTCCTTTAGGCCGACTTGCACTAATTCACAATCCAAGAAGAGATGTGCTTGTAACCAAACAGTTACAATTAGGGTGATTAGTGTCTAACCCAAAGGAATGTGCCCCAAGATCTATGTCCCCACTCACCCCCAACTCCTTATGTGGTAAAATAGCATTATGGCTTATCACTGTGAAGCCTTTCTCGTCAGTTCCTGCTCTGCTCATGGTAAGGAGAGGAGAAGCACAGAGATACTATAGAAACTGAGGCCTCCAGGCAGTCAGGAGTAGGGAGCTGTGTGGACCTGACCCGTGCATCAGGACCCAGGGATCTCCGCATGGACACCAATCACAGATCCCTGGTGGTCAACAAGGTATCCAATATCATGCAACTGGAGCACTGTCCTCTAGGTCCTAAGGTGCCCTCGCCCCATGCCCTCATGTGGACAGAAACTCAGGGCCCTGCTCCAAACTGGTGCATTCTCAGCTCAGCTGAATAAGGCTCTGAACAGCTAGAGGACTACAAGAGGTCTCAAGAAAAGCCCTCCCTGACCACTGCCCAGGGTGGGTCTAGGTGGAACCAACTGCAAAGCAGAAGTAACCCTCCATGGTTATCCCACCAGTCAGGGACTGACCCACCGTCCATCAAATCACACAAGCCAGAGAGTTAGCATCACCCTGGGGCCCTGGGCTCCCTGCCTGCTCGCCTCTCCCCATCCCATTCCACTCCACCCACACACGCCTAATGAGGTACCACCTTCGGTCATTTCCACCGTGTAAGCAGCAGTCACCGTTGTCATTAGCAGGGACCTCACAGGAATTTCTTTTTTTTTTTNGTGACTTCCTATGGGAGGAAAAAGAGTGGGTGTGAGCTACACACACAGGCTCACACACACACACACACACACACACATTCACATAATGTTTCTTCTATTGGTACAACTGAAAACAAAAAACAGTGAATAAGCCCAGACAAGAAAATGGCCAATTCAAAATGGAGACACACCAGAGGTTGCCTCTGAAGCTCCTGCCGGTGGTGGCCTGACTTGCATCAGACTATGTCACCGAGATTTCAGTTAATCTGTTTACAGGTTAGCACTGAATACCTGAGATTGGCTAACACTGAGTAGAGAAACACGAACTTCCAAACCACTAGATAATCCCTGGAGCAGGAAATGGCAACTCGTTCCAGGATTCTTGCCAGGATAATCCCATGGACAGAGGAGTCTGGTGGGTACAGTCCATGGGGTCACAAAAGAGTCAGACACGACTGAGCGCACACACACAGATAGTCCTGGTCAGGGAACGAGATGCCACATGTCACGTCTGAGAGTTCACATGTTGCAACTAAAGTTCACGTGCCACAACTATGGCACGGCAAAGCCAAGTAAATAATTTATTATTATTTTTTAAATCCACAAGACCAGCAACAGTTGACATGGCCACGCCAGGAGATGAATGCTATTACCGTTCACTTTTTTCCTAGATGAGAAAACTAGGAGCAGCTAGTTGTTGACTGGAAAAAAAGCACTACCTAAAAGCTGAAAATCATTTTACTCAGTGGATTTTTCTGAGGACTTCAGCCTGGAAAACAGCCTCTGAAACCGTTTGAGGGACTGCTCCTAAGAGATAAGAGGGGAGCCAGGATACAGGTGCTGTGCAACAGAAAGCAAGTAGCCAGAGCATCAAAAGGTTATTGTTAATTAAAGAAACTAAATATCTTGAGTTGATGAATTTAGTGCTCTTCTAGGTATGTGTTGTTTGCACATGGAAATATACAAAAGTCTAGACTCACTGGAATCATTGCTTTGATACCTACCTTAGCCACACAGGGCCAGTACCCTGTTCTTTCCCACCTGGAATCCCTTCAGTTCAGTTCAGTTCAGTTCCATTCAGTCGCTCAGTCATGTTCGACTCTTGGTGACCCCATGGACTGCAGCACACCAGGCCTCCCTGTCCATCACCAACTCCCGGAGTTTACTCAAACTCATATCCATTGAGTCAGTGATTGCATCCAACCATCTCATCCTCTGTCGTCCCTTTCTCCTCCCGCTTTCAATCTTTCCCAGCATCAGGGTCTTTTCAAATGAGTCAGTTCTTTGCATCAGGTGGCCAAAGTATGGGAGTTTCAGTTTCAAAGGGCCCTATTGTAGATGATTGTCGTGGCTGAGGGCTTGTCTCCATCCTAAATTCCCTCATAGCTCACTGTTAGGGTGACGACTTGATGACTGCAGCATCCTTTGTTTGCTGATAAAGCAGGCAGCATTTCTTTCATCCACAGAACTNTTTCAAAGGGCCCTATTGTAGATGATTGTCGTGGCTGAGGGCTTGTCTCCATCCTAAATTCCCTCATAGCTCACTGTTAGGGTGACGACTTGATGACTGCAGCATCCTTTGTTTGCTGATAAAGCAGGCAGCATTTCTTTCATCCACAGAACTTCCCCAAGTTGGAAAGGGGCAGAATCAGGGTTTGACCCTAATCAAACCAGTCCTAAGGTCTACACACAGGACTTCTGCTCTGTTGCTTTGAAACCTTGGGAGCTTGCCAGGGTGAAGTCTGAAACTGGTTCCATTACCCAGAAGGTAAGGAGAGACCAAACAAAGAGGCCACTTCAGATGGACAGGTGGCAGGTTTAATAAGCAGGGACTTACCGCAGAGGCTTGTCTCAGGCCTCAGGAGACAAGTAAATCTCCACACATGCCAGCCCTGATCGCCAAAATTTGTAGAGAGGCGGTCCTGGGGTTCAATCACATATGACCATCCAGAAGGTCCCAACTGCTGTTTAGTCATCAAGGTGTTCATCACTTTACTGCTGAAAAAAGAAGTTGCAACAAATAAATCATTAGTGTCTTTCAGAATTCAAACACTTTGAAAGAAAGCGGGAACTATTGAGTTGATAGTGTGATGACATTAACCAATAAACACCTGAAAGATGATGCTGTGAAAGTGTTGCACTCAATATGCCAGCAAATTTGTTAAACTCCTCTGTGGCCACACGACTGGAAAAGGTCAGTTTTCATTCCAATCCCAAAGAAAAGCAATGCCAAAGAATGCTCAAACTACCGCACAATTGCACTCATCTCACATGCTAGTAAAGTAATGCTCAAAATTCTCCAAGC
>SJYA01002028.1:278020-288569 GCA_006410615.1 Neotragus moschatus
GAGAGCGAGTAAGGCCTCCTTAAATTACCAATGCAAAGAAAAAAAACGGGAAAGCATTAGAATGGGAAAGAATAGAGATGTCTTCAAGAAAGTGGAGATAACAAGGGAACATTCCACACAAGGATAAACACAATTAAGGCCAGAAACAATAAGGACATAGAAGAAGAGATTAAGAACAGGTGGCAAGAATGAACAGAAGAACTGTATGATAGGTTTTAATGACCAGGATAACCATGATAGTGTGATCACTCACCCAGAGCCAGACATCCTGGAGTGCAAAGTCAAGTGGGTCTTAGGAGGCATTAGTATGAACAAAGCTAGTGGAGGTGATGGAATTTCAATTCAGCTATTAAGAATCTGAATTGATGATACTATTAAAATGATGCACTCAATATGTCAGCAAGGTTGGAAAACACAACAGTGGTCACAGGCCTGGAAAAGGTCAGCTTTCAGTCCAATCCCAAAGAGGGGCTATGTCAGAGAATATTCAGACTACTATACAACTGTGCTCATTTCACACTCTAACAAGGTTATTCTCAAAATCCTTCAAACTAAGCAGTAGCAGTAAGTGAAATTAAAACTTCCAGATGAACAAACTGGGTTTAGAAAAGTCCACGGAAGCAGATATCAAGTTGACAACATTTATTGGATCAGGAAGAAAGCAAGAGAGTTCCAGAAAAACACCTACTTCTGCCTCATTGACTATATTAAAGTTTTTGATTACATGGATCACAACAAACTGTGAAAAATTCTTAAAGAGATGGGAGTACCAGACCACCTTATCTGTCTGCTGAGAATCTTATAGGGAGGTCAGGAAGCAACACTTAAAACTGGACTTGAAATGATAAACTGGTTCAAAATTTGCGAAGGAGAATGACAAGGCAGTAAACTGTCACCCTGTTTATTTAACTTGTATTCAGAATACATCACGTGAAATGCCATGCTGGATGAATCATAAGCCGGAATCAAGGTTGCAGGGAGAAATATAAACAACCTCACAAATGCAGATGATACCACTCTGTGGCAGAAAGTGAAAAAGAACTAAAGAGCCTCTTGATCAAAGTGAAAGAAGAGAGTGAAAAAGTTGGCTTAAAGCTCAACATTCGGAAAATGAAGATCATGGCATCCAGTCCCATTACTTCATGGCAGATAGATGGGGAAACAGTGGAAAAAGTGGCTGGCTTTATTTTTCTGGGCTCCAAAATCACTGCAGATGTTGATTGCAGCCATGAAATTAAAAGACACTTAGTCCTTGGAAGGAAAGTTATGACCAACCTAGACAGCATATTAAAAAGCAGAGACATTGCTTTGCCAACAAAGGTCCGTCTAGTCAAGGCTATGGTTCTTCCAGGGGTCATGTATGGATGCGAGAGTTGGACTGTGAAAAAAGATGAGCGCTGAAGAATTGATGCTTTTGAACTGTGGTGCTGGAGAAGACTCTTGAGGGTCCCTTAGACTGCAAGGAGATCCAACCAGTCCATCCTAAAGGAAATCAGTCCTGAATATTCTTTGGAAGGACTGATGCTGAAGCTGAAACTCCAATACTTTGGTCACCTGATGCGAAGAACTGACTCATTTGAAAAGACCGTGATGCTGGGAAGACTGAAGGCAGGAGAAGGGACAACAGATGAGATGGCTGGATGGCATCACTGACTCAATGGATGTGAGTCTGAGTGAACTCCGGGAGTTGGTGATGGACAGGGAGGCCTGGCGTGCTGCGGTCCATGGGGTCGCAAAGAGTCGGACACGACTGAGTACTGAACTGACCTGAACTAGCAAGGCTATAATGATGCCGTTGTTTAACTCAACAGGTAATGGGGGCAGAAGCCCAGGGGCCTCCCAGGAACAGCCCTTCCCCCAGGACCTCTGCTTTGGTTCCTCTGAGAAGCACCTCCAGAATACATTTTCATGCAGATTTCCTGAGCTTTTCAGATGCTAAAACCACCACCAAACGGAAGAAATCAACTACTTGATGATCACTAGCTGGTAACTCTCAGACCTTCTGGCGCCCAAGGATTGGCCACCATCGACCAGAGAAGGTGCACGACCTGATCGCATATCCTGGGACGCCCCTCCCTCACCTGCAGTAAGCCTTTCTCTGCTCTGAACTCCGGTGTTCTGGTTTGTCTGGCCTCACTGTGCGTCTGGCACACGAACTTGCCTTCAGTAGCAAAGGATATTTGTGTTATATACATATGTATATCATTTTAAGTGGGTGAATCATTAAATTAAATGACTACAGTAGTTCTTTGGGGACAAATTCTTCCTTCTCGAAAGGACACAGCATTGGGAGGCGGCCAGGACCTTCTCACTTCTCGTAATCGAAGTGTCTGGGACGTCAGTATCGTTCCTGTCTGCAGAAGCGCCAGGCCCTGTGCCAAGGCCTTTTCCTCGGTGAGTTGAAAAGGGGAGGAATTTGTCGTGAGCCTGTCGCTGAGGCTTGCTTCCTCCTCTGTGAAGTAGGAGGTGAAAGCCGTACCATATAGGATGGTTCTGGGGGCTGAAGGACCCCTGCATAGCTCTGACACCCCGGGAAACCATTCCTCCCTGACTCCTGCCGCCTCCCAGACCTGCTGCTCACCTTCATTCAGAGATGCCCTTGCAGGGGATGTAAGAGACTCAGTGATCAGGCAATAACTGCCTAAGAAGAACACAGCCCCAAACCTGGCTGCTAGTCCTGGAAGCTGCTAATAACCAGCTCAGTGACTCTGGGAAAATTACTGACCCTCTGAGCCTCAGCTTCCTCATCTTTAGAAAGGACAGGACTTATAAGAGGAACACTAACGTCCCTCCTACTGTTAGTGATTGTGGACCTCCAGACCTGGTCTCCATTCCCTCTGGGTCTCTCATGGTTTGTGTAAAAAAGTGCAAGTTTGACACAAAGCTCATCACGATATATTACTTTTATTTGATATCAGTGTTTGCTCCCTTAACTGAATGTATTTCCTACTATCTTACAGTTTTTTTTTTCATTTTGAAATAGGTTAACCAGCTAAAATGCTGTACACATATATTATACACATACATAGAGAGGGAGTGTGCTCATACATGCTCATTAAAAATAATTTTTTAAAAACTGGATGCAATCAATTCAGTTTAAGGAAAAGACCACTGCCCACAGCCCTGAAGTGTCCTGTGCTTCCTTTTGTAATCCTGAGGCCATCCTATTGGCTTTTTCCCACTGGTGGGTGTTCTTCTGAATTTTGAGTTATTCAGTCCTATGCTTTCTTTCTATATTAATATGAAATGCATTGCTTAGCTGAGTCTTTGCGTTGAAATATAATGAAGATGTATTTTATATGCATTTATATTGAAATATAATGAAGATTCATTGCTTACTTATTTGGATAGAAATAATGAAATTATATGTGTTCTTCTTCTGAAACCTTTTTCCTCAAGTGTTTTTGAGAGAGAGAAAGTCGTATTGACTCCGGTTCTATAAATTCATTCTCTATTTCTGTAGAATATTTCATTTAAGAACACAGTGGAACTCATTTAAGGAATTCTACTATTAAGGGACATTTGAGTCGTTTCCTCTGTGTGTATATGTGTTCACCGTTTCCAATAAAAATGCCATGAATATTCAGGTATGTGCCTCCTGGCACACCTGTGCCAGTTTTTCTTTCTATTTAGAAGGACAATTGCTGAGTTATAGACTACATGTGTTCCAATTTTTCTGGGTAGCATCACATTACTTTCCGAACAAGCACTTCATTTCACAGGGGTATCAGCAGGTGACACGAGTTTCCGTGGCGGCGTATCTTTCCAGCACCTGGAAGATCAGACTTTGATCTTGCCTGTGTGATGGATTGGAAATGACGTTTCATTCAGAACAGGTTTTAATTTGCCCATTTCTGATGAGGAATGATGCTCCAATGGCTCCATACGTTTGCTGCCATTCATGTTTCGTGTTCCCTGGAAATGCTTGCTATTTGGCTGATTTTTATTATTGGATCGTTTATCTGTGTCTTATGGGTTTGTACAAATTCTTCATTTATTTATAGAATTTCTTAGGTTTATGTGTCCAGATATTATCTCACCATTTGTGGAAGTTGTTTATCCACATGTCCATGGTGTCTTTTGAGGAGTAAAAGCCGAAGGGAAAGTTGCTCAGTCATGTCCGACTGAGAATTCATGGAATTCTCCAGGCCAGAATACTGGAGTGGATAGCCATTTCCTTCTCCAGGGGATCTTCCCTACTCAGGGATCAAACCTGGGTCTCCTACACTGCAGGTGGATTCTTTACCAGCTGAGCCACAAGGGAAGCCCAAGGATACTGGAATGAGTAGCCTATCCCTTCTCCAGTGGATCCTCCTGACCCAGGAATCAGACTGGGATCTCAGCCATTGCAGGTGGTGTCTTTACTGACTGAGCTATCGGAAAGCCCCCTTTGAGTAGTTAACTGTCCTTTTATTTACATCAGTTTAACTTCTCTCTTCACTCTCTGTTGATGCTATGTATTTTGGACCACTTCTCAATCTTGAGGACGTTAAGATCCTCTTCTGTATTATTATTTCTTAAATTTTAAGTTGTTGCTTTTTTTTTTTTTTACCTTTAAATCTCCTATCCAGTTCCCTCACACCATTCATTGTCCAGACCACCCTCAGCCCAGTAATCTTCAACACCAACTCTGATACAGACAAGGCTATCATCCATGGAGGGGGTTGGCTCTGGGTTCTCTATTTTGCTCCAGTGATAGAGATTTTTTCCCCTCTTATCAATACTCTGCTACAACAATATGCTACTGTTTATCATGCTCTAGTTTTACAGTGAACTTTTCTCTTCAGTAGGCTAATGCCACAGGCTTCTCTGGCAGCTCAGCTGATAAAGAATCTGCCAGTTTGATTCCTGGGTTGGGAAGATCCCCTGGAGAAGGGATAGGCTACCCACTCCAGTATCCTTGGGCTTCCCTGGCAGTAAAGAATCCGCCTGCAATGCAGGAAACCTGGGTTGGATCCGTGGAAAGATCCCCTGAGGAAGGGCATGGCAACCCACTCCACTACTGTTGCCTGGAGAATCCCATGGACAGAACTTGGCGGGCCAGTCCATGGGATCGCAAAGAGTCAGACATGACTGGGCACAGCACAGGCTAACGCCACACACCTGGGACTTCCTCAACTATATATCAGCTAGTCTTGGTAACACAAGACTAGTAGTTTGCAAGGAATGGAACTAAAGTTTCTTTATTTAAATTTTAGAGAAGATTTTGTTAAGTTTCATGACATCACCAGTTAGGTTTTTCATTGGAATCGTACTGAATCCACAGAGCAATTGGGAGTAACTGACATTTATGAAAGTGACTATACATTTACGTCAGTCTTCTAGTGCAATAAAATATTATAATTTTCTATTTAAACTGCTTACATATATTTTGTTAGACTTGGACCTAGGTACCACTGATATACATTTATACTAGTTTAAATGTATCCCTTTGAAAGTCACTTTTCAAACTATCAGTAGCTAGAAATGGCAATTACTGCAGCCTTGTTTGCTGGAGAGATCCATCTAATCTCTAGCTAATTCTAATAATTTATAGATTAGTCTATAGCTTCTTTGAGTTTCTTATGTATTAGAACATGTGTTATTTGTAAATAATGAGAACTAATTTTTACTTCTCATATTTTATATAAATTTTTTCTCTTTCATGTCATAGTTCCTGGCTGAGCTCTCCTGCAGAAAATAGACTAGAAAAGCAAAGGGGAGCAATCTTGCCTTGATCTTTATATTAAAGAGTGGTTTTTAACAACCCAATATTGTGTACATTGTTCCATTATTTTATCTGTAGATACTCATCCGTTACCACTTTGAATAAGTTCTTGTTACTCGTCTACTGCTAACTTTTACAATAATGAATAGTCATGGAAATTTTATCAAATATTCTTTTCTAAGTCTATTAAGATAAGGTGATTGTTCTCTTCACTTCTGTGAATAGAGTAGGTTACATTAATCTGTTCTATAATGTTCATATGAATTTGCATTCCTGTAATAAACCCTGATGGCTCACAATGTACCATCTTTTTGTATATATGCTCCTCTTCAGACTGCCAGTGTTTTATTTGGAATTATTTCATTATTTGAATGCAATTTGCCTTTACTTTATCAACCTTGTTTGGTTGTAAAATCAAGTGGTTCCACATTCTTAAAATAAGTTGTAGGGTGTCCTCTGTTTTTTTACTTTTTAGAAAAAAATGTATGATATATTAGCTAGAATCTCTTTGTTGAATATTTAACTCAACTGTAACATCACTGGGCATCTTAACATTCTCTGTGCAGTAAGGATTTCAATTATTGATGCAGATGCTAGACAGAGAAGTATAGTTATTAAGGGAGGTCCCAGAGATGGAGGAGGGATGCTTGTTCAGGACTGAACCTTTTTGTAAACGGAGAAGAAAGAACCATCAAGACAGAGACTGCAGATAAAGGGGAGGAAATAGAAATCCTCGAGGAACTCGTTGCTGGGCTTGGATTCTGGAGCCTAGAGCAGGAATGAAGGAAGCTCTTGGGCTGTGAATTAAGAGCCATTGCATGAAGTTGGTTGAAGAGATGGGTCATGATAGACCAAAAGAGAATGAGAGAACAGGGGAGTGGATGTCTGTGAGGCCAAAATAAAAAGGAAGCTCAGTGGAAGAATGGGACAGGGCAAGGAAGCTGAAAGACAGATGTTGTGATCAGGAAAGACAGGCCTGAGTTATGCTGCAGATTTGGTGTTGGATCATGGATAGGATCAATCCTAGTGACGTGATGGAAGGGAGACGGGAGGGACCTTCTAGGTAAGATACAATGGAGCCAGGGCTGAAAGCAAAAGCTGCAGAGGCGGTCTTCCTTTAGGCCACCCTTCCATTGACTGCAGTTCTCTTGCCTGGAGAGTCCTATGGATGGAGAAGCCTGGTAGGCTACAGTCCATGGGGTTGCTAAGAGTCAGACACGACTGAGCGACTTCACTTTCACTTTTCACGTTCACGCATTGGAGAAGGAAATGGCAACCCACTCCAATGTTCTTGCCTGGAGAATCCCAGGGGCGGGGGAGCCTGGTGGGCTGCCGTCTATGGGGTCGCAGAGTCAGACACGACTGACGCGATTTAGCAGCAGCAGCAGCAGCAGACATCATGTAGTTTAATCCTGGCACAGCACAGTAAGGTGAGTCCCAGTGTTATCTCCAATGTACAGATGAAAAACTGATAAAAAAACAAAAAAAAAGCTGATGCCCTTGGGACATTTCTCAGATGGGATTTAAGTGCAGGTCTTTCTAATCCAGGTTCAATTGCAGGAAGATCTCTGGAGGAGGAAATAACAACCCACTCCAGTATTCTTGCCTGAAAAATCCCATGGATTAGAGCAGCCTGATGGGCTACAAGTTCATGGGTTGCAAAGAGTCAGAGATAACTGAGCAACTGAACAAATGCGCCCTTTCTAATCCAAACAACTTTACATTTAATGGACCTCAAACACTATTTAGAATGTGGATAAGTCATTTCCAGGGCATTGAAATCTCACAGTAATAGCAGGACTTTGGGAGGAGACAGAGTTTGAGCCCACAGATGTCGGTGAGAAGTGAAGCCTGGGAAAATCCATTGTCGCAGATTTCAGGAACCCTAGGTTCCATGCCTTCTCATCCATCGAAATGGGGGTTCCTGAGGCTTTGTCATGTTTACGGACACTGTGCAAGGCATAGTGGCCTTTGTGGTCTGTGAAGGCAGTCCTGATGTGTACTCTGTTGCTCTGTTGTGTCCAACTCTTCACGACCCCATCCATGGGCTGTAGCCTGCCAGGCTCCTCTGTCCATGGGATTTTTCGGGCAAGAATACTGTAGTGGGCTGCCATTTCCTCCTCCAGGGGAATCTTCCTGACCCTGGGATCGAACTCATGTCTCCTGCGTCTGCTGCACTGGCAGGCGCTTTCTTTACCACTGAACCACATGGGAAGCCCTTTGCATAGTTACATAGATAGGCTTTGAGTCTCCCCCCTCTTCTCCAACCCTCCTTCCTCCAAAACCAACAACCCTCCTGCTCTGATTCTGGGTGCCACCTACTTCCCAAAATTGGCAAGAGAACTGAGTAAGGCATTTCACACTTAGCATCTTTTTTGATCCCTGTTGCCACTCTGGGACTCAGATATTATCATCCTCATTTTACTCACAACAAAGCTTAAGCACGGAGATTGAGACTTGGCTTGGTACAAACATCCCTTGCAATTGCAGAACTTTTTGAAAGAACAAATCATTTACTGTATGATTTTGTATCCATGTCCTCCTCTCAATTTTGTTCTTGCCAAGAACTCCTGAAGGAGACAAGTCCTGTGATCCCCACTGGCAGAGGAGGAGGTCTTCTCTCAATCTAAGCTTCATCACCATGAATGCTACAGCCAGGACAAAGCCCTGCCTCGTCCGCCTTGCTCTCTGTCATTTTTTCTTTTTTTTTTCTGACTGTACCGGGCAGGATGTGGGGTCTTAGCCCCCTGACCAGGGATTGAACCTGTGCCCCCTGCATTTGAAGTTCAGAGTCTTAACTACTGGACCTAAGGGAAGTCCCTCCTGTGATCTTTGTATAAGGGTCATGGTACTTCTTCCAGAACTCCAGAAAAAAGGCCAGTCTCCAGGCATTACTGTCAGGCTAACTATGGTGAGTATCACCAGCTTGGCTCAGGGCTCCCCGAAGACCTTGCTGAACATGGCACCCACTGAAGATCCCTTTTCCTGAATCATCTGGACTTGAAGGAGTGCCTGAGGGGCCAGCAGAGGGTCCTGCGGGAGACAGAGCATGGGCCAGGGTGACGAATTCCAGGGCCCCTGCCTCGGTGCTGATCGGCTGACCCAGGCCCACGCTGAATTGCCTGTATTCATCCTAAAGGAATCAACCCTGAATATTCACTGGAACGACTGATGCTAAGGCTGAAGCCCCAGTACTTTGGCCTGATGCAAAGAGCTGACTCATTGGAAAAGACCCTGATGCGGGGCAAGACTGAAGGCAGGAGGAGATGGGGACCAACAGAAGTTGAGATGGTTGGATGGCATCACTGACTCGATGGACATGAGTTTGAGCAAACTCCAGGAGATGGTGAAGGACAGGGAAGCCTAGCATGTTGTAGTTCATGGGGTCACAAAGAGTCACACATGACTGAGCGGCTACACAACAATTTCTCCTTAAGCCACTTACTAGCTGTATGCTCCTGAGTAGGATGTGAACCTCTCTCTACCTCAGTATCTTTGTTTTTCGAAACTCCCAGCAATGTTCCTACAAGAGGATTGTTGTGACAAATGATCCTTGAACGCAAGCATTCTATAATTATTGCTTCTGATATTAATGATGATGACTGTTATTGTTATTTAAGCATATGTGAAAACTGAGGCCCAGAGAACACAAGATAGCTTCCAAGTTCTCACACTGAACCAGAAGCCATAATTCCGTTTTCCTTTTTCTTTTTTTTTTCCTCAACTTCAGCATTTTCCTTCCCTTTGGAGGATGAATTGAGGTAATATAAGTAAGCTGCGGTATTCGTTAGCTAGAGCTGCCATAGCAAAGTGCCTCAGACTTGGTGGCTTAAACAACAGAAATTAATTTTTTCTCCATTCTGGAGGCCAGAAGTCCTGGATCAAGGTGCTCATGGGGTTGACTCGTTAAAGGCCTCTCTCTGTCTTGTAGATGCTGTTTTCTCCTTGTGTCTTCATAGGATCTTCCCTCTTTGTGTGCCTCCATCCTAATCTCCTCTTCCTACAAGGACTATGGAATTAGGGCTCGTTCTAATGATTTCATCTTAGCTCAGTTACTTCTTTAATGACCTCTTCCCCAAACACAGTCACATTCTGAGGTGCTGACGGGGAGCGGAGGGGGAGGTTCGGACTTCAACACATGGACTTTGGAAAGGCACCATGCAACCTATAATGCATGCCGATCACAGATTCCAACACAGAGAAGATGCTCAGGAAAACAGCATCATTTTCACGATATGGAAACTACTATGCCTTATCGCTCGAGTTAGATGAAATTCCCATATGGAAAAGGTATGATGTCTGCAGCCAAAGACCCTCAAACTTAGCCCCTCGTATGTGCCCTGCAGAGGATGTCACATGGTTCCAGAAACAGCTGTGTGCCCACAGGACCCTTTTGAGGAAAGAGAACTCATGAACTCTCTCTACATGGAGTTGCTTTGGCTCAAGCCATGAGCACTGAGTGGATAAGCTGTACCTCCCCACCCACGGATCTTCCCTGTAGCTCAGTAGGTAAAGAATCTGCCTGCAAGGCAGGAGACCCAGGTTCAATTCCTGGGTCAGGAAGATCCTCTGGAGAAGGAAATGGCAACCTACTCTGGTATTCTTGACTGGGGTCACAAAGAGTCAGATTCGACTAAGTGACTAACACACTCCCAACCCACAGGTGGCTCAGATGGCAAAGTATCTGCCTGCAACATGGGCGACCTGGGTTCAAGCCCTTGTTCAGGAAGATCCCATGGAGAAGGGAAAGGCTACCAACTTTAGTATTCTTGCCTGGAGACTTCCAGGGACAGAGGAGCTGGCGGGTTACAGCCCATGGGGTCACAAAGTGTTAGACACGAC
>SJYA01002028.1:288889-334270 GCA_006410615.1 Neotragus moschatus
TTGGGACATTTCTCAGATGGGATTTAAGTGCAGGTCTTTCTAATCCAGGTTCAATTGCAGGAAGATCTCTGGAGGAGGAAATAACAACCCACTCCAGTATTCTTGCCTGAAAAATCCCATGGATTAGAGCAGCCTGATGGGCTACAAGTTCATGGGTTGCAAAGAGTCAGAGATAACTGAGCAACTGAACAAATGCGCCCTTTCTAATCCAAACAACTTTACATTTAATGGACCTCAAACACTATTTAGAATGTGGATAAGTCATTTCCAGGGCATTGAAATCTCACAGTAATAGCAGGACTTTGGGAGGAGACAGAGTTTGAGCCCACAGATGTCGGTGAGAAGTGAAGCCTGGGAAAATCCATTGTCGCAGATTTCAGGAACCCTAGGTTCCATGCCTTCTCATCCATCGAAATGGGGGTTCCTGAGGCTTTGTCATGTTTACGGACACTGTGCAAGGCATAGTGGCCTTTGTGGTCTGTGAAGGCAGTCCTGATGTGTACTCTGTTGCTCTGTTGTGTCCAACTCTTCACGACCCCATCCATGGGCTGTAGCCTGCCAGGCTCCTCTGTCCATGGGATTTTTCGGGCAAGAATACTGTAGTGGGCTGCCATTTCCTCCTCCAGGGGAATCTTCCTGACCCTGGGATCGAACTCATGTCTCCTGCGTCTGCTGCACTGGCAGGCGCTTTCTTTACCACTGAACCACATGGGAAGCCCTTTGCATAGTTACATAGATAGGCTTTGAGTCTCCCCCCTCTTCTCCAACCCTCCTTCCTCCAAAACCAACAACCCTCCTGCTCTGATTCTGGGTGCCACCTACTTCCCAAAATTGGCAAGAGAACTGAGTAAGGCATTTCACACTTAGCATCTTTTTTGATCCCTGTTGCCACTCTGGGACTCAGATATTATCATCCTCATTTTACTCACAACAAAGCTTAAGCACGGAGATTGAGACTTGGCTTGGTACAAACATCCCTTGCAATTGCAGAACTTTTTGAAAGAACAAATCATTTACTGTATGATTTTGTATCCATGTCCTCCTCTCAATTTTGTTCTTGCCAAGAACTCCTGAAGGAGACAAGTCCTGTGATCCCCACTGGCAGAGGAGGAGGTCTTCTCTCAATCTAAGCTTCATCACCATGAATGCTACAGCCAGGACAAAGCCCTGCCTCGTCCGCCTTGCTCTCTGTCATTTTTTCTTTTTTTTTTCTGACTGTACCGGGCAGGATGTGGGGTCTTAGCCCCCTGACCAGGGATTGAACCTGTGCCCCCTGCATTTGAAGTTCAGAGTCTTAACTACTGGACCTAAGGGAAGTCCCTCCTGTGATCTTTGTATAAGGGTCATGGTACTTCTTCCAGAACTCCAGAAAAAAGGCCAATCTCCAGGCATTACTGTCAGGCTAACTATGGTGAGTATCACCAGCTTGGCTCAGGGCTCCCCGAAGACCTTGCTGAACATGGCACCCACTGAAGATCCCTTTTCCTGAATCATCTGGACTTGAAGGAGTGCCTGAGGGGCCAGCAGAGGGTCCTGCGGGAGACAGAGCATGGGCCAGGGTGACGAATTCCAGGGCCCCTGCCTCGGTGCTGATCGGCTGACCCAGGCCCACGCTGAATTGCCTGTATTCATCCTAAAGGAATCAACCCTGAATATTCACTGGAACGACTGATGCTAAGGCTGAAGCCCCAGTACTTTGGCCTGATGCAAAGAGCTGACTCATTGGAAAAGACCCTGATGCGGGGCAAGACTGAAGGCAGGAGGAGATGGGGACCAACAGAAGTTGAGATGGTTGGATGGCATCACTGACTCGATGGACATGAGTTTGAGCAAACTCCAGGAGATGGTGAAGGACAGGGAAGCCTAGCATGTTGTAGTTCATGGGGTCACAAAGAGTCACACATGACTGAGCGGCTACACAACAATTTCTCCTTAAGCCACTTACTAGCTGTATGCTCCTGAGTAGGATGTGAACCTCTCTCTACCTCAGTATCTTTGTTTTTCGAAACTCCCAGCAATGTTCCTACAAGAGGATTGTTGTGACAAATGATCCTTGAACGCAAGCATTCTATAATTATTGCTTCTGATATTAATGATGATGACTGTTATTGTTATTTAAGCATATGTGAAAACTGAGGCCCAGAGAACACAAGATAGCTTCCAAGTTCTCACACTGAACCAGAAGCCATAATTCCGTTTTCCTTTTTCTTTTTTTTTTCCTCAACTTCAGCATTTTCCTTCCCTTTGGAGGATGAATTGAGGTAATATAAGTAAGCTGCGGTATTCGTCAGCTAGAGCTGCCATAGCAAAGTGCCTCAGACTTGGTGGCTTAAACAACAGAAATTAATTTTTTCTCCATTCTGGAGGCCAGAAGTCCTGGATCAAGGTGCTCATGGGGTTGACTCGTTAAAGGCCTCTCTCTGTCTTGTAGATGCTGTTTTCTCCTTGTGTCTTCATAGGATCTTCCCTCTTTGTGTGCCTCCATCCTAATCTCCTCTTCCTACAAGGACTATGGAATTAGGGCTCGTTCTAATGATTTCATCTTAGCTCAGTTACTTCTTTAATGACCTCTTCCCCAAACACAGTCACATTCTGAGGTGCTGACGGGGAGCGGAGGGGGAGGTTCGGACTTCAACACATGGACTTTGGAAAGGCACCATGCAACCTATAATGCATGCCGATCACAGATTCCGACACAGAGAAGATGCTCAGGAAAACAGCATCATTTTCACGATATGGAAACTACTATGCCTTATCGCTCGAGTTAGATGAAATTCCCATATGGAAAAGGTATGATGTCTGCAGCCAAAGACCCTCAAACTTAGCCCCTTGTATGTGCCCTGCAGAGGATGTCACATGGTTCCAGAAACAGCTGTGTGCCCACAGGACCCTTTTGAGGAAAGAGAACTCATGAACTCTCTCTACATGGAGTTGCTTTGGCTCAAGCCATGAGCACTGAGTGGATTAAGCTGTATCTCCCCACCCACGGATCTTCCCTGTAGCTCAGTAGGTAAAGAATCTGCCTGCAAGGCAAGAGACCCAGGTTCAATTCCTGGGTCAGGAAGATCCTCTGGAGAAGGAAATGGCAACCTACTCCGNGAGGAAAGAGAACTCATGAACTCTCTCTACATGGAGTTGCTTTGGCTCAAGCCATGAGCACTGAGTGGATAAGCTGTACCTCCCCACCCACGGATCTTCCCTGTAGCTCAGTAGGTAAAGAATCTGCCTGCAAGGCAGGAGACCCAGGTTCAATTCCTGGGTCAGGAAGATCCTCTGGAGAAGGAAATGGCAACCTACTCCGGTATTCTTGACTGGGGTCACAAAGAGTCAGATTCGACTAAGTGACTAACACACTCCCAACCCACAGGTGGCTCAGATGGTAAAGTATCTGCCTGCAACATGGGCTACCTGGGTTCAAGCCCTTGTTCAGGAAGATCCCATGGAGAAGGGAAAGGCTACCAACTTTAGTATTCTTGCCTGGAGACTTCCAGGGACAGAGGAGCTGGCGGGTTACAGCCCATGGGGTCACAAAGTGTTAGACACGACTCAGCAACTAACACTTTCACTTTCGCTTACCCACCCACAGGACCTTGGTCAGACATCAGTGCAAGTTCACTGCAGCCAAGGATGGCCCTGTGAGCTCAGACCCTGTCATCTGCAGTGTGGGCTGATACTCCAGCCAATGGTAAATATTATGTAGGAAATTTCTCCTTGGGGATACACAGGCAAATAAACCAGAATTGAATTTGATCTCATCTATACCCACTGCATATAAAAAGGCAGAGAGAGAGGGAGGGGGGACCTCTGGAACAAACTTTGTCTTCTCTTGGGTTTATAATCCACAATCCTTTCCTTAGAGTCAGTCTTTGTGATCCCCTCTGTCATTTTCCAAGATCTTTCTCCATTCCCTTCTTTCCAAGCTAACCATATTCCTTTCCATGAAGTGGCCTTCCTATCTATAATGCAAATGGTGAAAACAGAATTAAAGATGTCTCATTCAATCCAGAGAAAACCTGCTGGGTGTGAAGACCTGGAGTTCCTCTTCAATACCAGAAGCATCTACGGTCCCCTTTCTAGGAACAGGGACTTTGTAACATGGGGCTCACCTGTGAACAAGAAGATTGTGCAAGCTATGTGTTAAGGTCCTTCCTAGCTCTGATGAACATGTGGTCTCTAAATCATCTGGGGTACATGAACTTCAAGCCCTCCCTTCTTCCTTCATACTCCCCCAGAACGAAAGCCTCAGGAGGCAACTACCCTCTCTGTCATTGCCAGGAGAAGCCGGGAATGATGGTTGGAGAGGGATTTGACAGGTTGATTTCAGTGAGTGTGGGTGGGAATGTTCACTTCTGGCTAAAGAACGCAGGAGGAAACACCACATCCATGATACAGGACTCAGCCTTGTACCAAACAGCGATGCCCTGGCCTCTGCACTGTGGTCGACTCTGAGAACACAGCAGAGCCCAGTCTCTTGAAGGAGACACTGACCTGTGGACAGATCATAAATCAAATACTACAGGAAGCCCCCCAGAGTACAGCTCGCATGGCTCGGGGAAGAGGTTTCAGAAGCGGGGGCTTTGGCCACTTACTAGCTGTGTAACCCTTACCAAGGCCTTCACACAGCGTAGTGAATCTTTGAGAGTTAAGGAAGCACTCTATAAACCCTGGCTTGCTTTACAGATAGTAATTGTATTAGGAAGCTGATTGCCCTGGGACACCATCAAGTTCAAACTACTTAGCAGCCAAGGTGGCTGAAGCTCCGGCTCCTGTTACTCCACCCCTGCAGCGTGGTTGGCGCTCCAGACACACAGCACACAACTTGGCATTTCTCACATCTTCCACATCCGGCCATGCGTCCCTGCCCTTGCTCTCTTCCTGCTTGCCATGTGGCAGATAACTGCTTATTTATCAGAATTAAAATCTCATATCACCCCCACCACACACACACAGGGGCACATGGACACAAACTAAGCACCGTTAGCGTCTCTCCTGGGTAAATTGTTTGATCTTAAGATAAGTCAGGAAAGACCAAATTCATTAAACAACGCTCAGTCCCCTTCTCATGATGTCCCCAGATTCTGATAACCCAGCGGTTGTGAAAGAGCTCTAGCTGAGGTCTACTCCTGAGCTACCCTGCAGATTCTCAACCAATGTGAAACTCAGTGCAGTGACGTCATAGATAACCTTTCTTCTGCAACGTGAGGATGTTTATCCCTGCACTGTTTGCAGTAGCACAAAATGGGGAAAATATCTTAATGACGAACAATAGTGGGGACTGGTTGGATACAATAAGAGGGAAGCTATCAATCAATTGCTAAACTTAAATGCTTTGTTTTATTTTATCCTTTATTTTAAATAAAAGGAAATGTCCCATTATGTAGACAAATCCATTTTATGAGTTTTATGTTGTAATACCAGGCTTCCCTGGTGGCTCAGTTATTTAAAATCTGCCTACAATAGTGCAGGAGACTGCCTGCAAAGCAGGAGACCCAGGTTTGATCCCTTGGTCAGGAAGATCCTCCAGAGAAAGAAACAGCGACTCAGTCCAGTACCCTTCCCTGGGAAATCCCACAGACAAAGGAGCCTCAGGCTACAGCTAATGGGCTCACAATGAGCTGAACATGACTTGGCAACTAAACTACCACCAGCAATAAAAAAAATAATGCCCCGAAAGAATATAAAACCAAGATAGGCTCTGGGAGTTGGAGAGTGCAGGTGACCGTAATTCTCTCCATTGTGTGTTGCTGCATTTTCTAAATATCCTATAAGAAATCATTCTTTACATCATCAGGTAAAAAATAAATGTTTTCATTTTTTTTAATCACTTGGAATCAAACAAACCCAAATTTTGAATTTTAGACTTCTGTGTATTTTTAATAGTCACTCTGATGCTGGGTAAAACTGAAGGCAGAAGGGGAAGAAGGCAACAGAGGATGAGATGGTTGGATGCAATGGACGTGAACGTGGGCAGACTTCTGGAGATGGTGAGGGACAGGAAGGCCTGGTGTGCTGCAGTCCATGGGGTCCTGAGAGTTGGAAGTGACTGGGCGAATAAATAACAACAAGTTACCCATCTGTCCATCTTTCCACCTATCCACCCTAGGGGAAAAAGATAATCTCACTACTTAATGTCACTCCCTCAGACCCTTGGGATATAACAAAAGCCATTGGGAAGTTTAGAAATCTGCCCACGCAGAAGGAGGAGGTGCTGGGCCGTGGAGTGGTCCTTCCTTCACATCGTGCTGTCTTCCGTGAGATCTGAGTGCGTATCACAGCGTAAACCAGGAGTGTCCCCTCTGTGCCAGCAGGTTGTGCCAGCCAAGAGCAGACCAGGNGTTGTGAAAGAGCTCTAGCTGAGGTCTACTCCTGAGCTACCCTGCAGATTCTCAACCAATGTGAAACTCAGTGCAGTGACGTCATAGATAACCTTTCTTCTGCAACGTGAGGATGTTTATCCCTGCACTGTTTGCAGTAGCACAAAATGGGGAAAATATCTTAATGACGAACAATAGTGGGGACTGGTTGGATACAATAAGAGGGAAGCTATCAATCAATTGCTAAACTTAAATGCTTTGTTTTATTTTATCCTTTATTTTAAATAAAAGGAAATGTCCCATTATGTAGACAAATCCATTTTATGAGTTTTATGTTGTAATACCAGGCTTCCCTGGTGGCTCAGTCATTTAAAATCTGCCTACAATAGTGCAGGAGACTGCCTGCAAAGCAGGAGACCCAGGTTTGATCCCTTGGTCAGGAAGATCCTCCAGAGAAAGAAACAGCGACTCAGTCCAGTACCCTTCCCTGGGAAATCCCACAGACAAAGGAGCCTCAGGCTACAGCTAATGGGCTCACAATGAGCTGAACATGACTTGGCAACTAAACTACCACCAGCAATAAAAAAAATAATGCCCCGAAAGAATATAAAACCAAGATAGGCTCTGGGAGTTGGAGAGTGCAGGTGACCGTAATTCTCTCCATTGTGTGTTGCTGCATTTTCTAAATATCCTATAAGAAATCATTCTTTACATCATCAGGTAAAAAATAAATGTTTTCATTTTTTTTAATCACTTGGAATCAAACAAACCCAAATTTTGAATTTTAGACTTCTGTGTATTTTTAATAGTCACTCTGATGCTGGGTAAAACTGAAGGCAGAAGGGGAAGAAGGCAACAGAGGATGAGATGGTTGGATGCAATGGACGTGAACGTGGGCAGACTTCTGGAGATGGTGAGGGACAGGAAGGCCTGGTGTGCTGCAGTCCATGGGGTCCTGAGAGTTGGAAGTGACTGGGCGAATAAATAACAACAAGTTACCCATCTGTCCATCTTTCCACCTATCCACCCTAGGGGAAAAAGATAATCTCACTACTTAATGTCACTCCCTCAGACCCTTGGGATATAACAAAAGCCATTGGGAAGTTTAGAAATCTGCCCACGCAGAAGGAGGAGGTGCTGGGCCGTGGAGTGGTCCTTCCTTCACATCGTGCTGTCTTCCGTGAGATCTGAGTGCGTATCACAGCGTAAACCAGGAGTGTCCCCTCTGTGCCAGCAGGTTGTGCCAGCCAAGAGCAGACCAGGAGAGGTGGGCATGGAGCCAGTGGGCCAGAGGCACACCTAGCGAGGTCCAGGATGACTTCCAAGTCTGACTCTGTGCTCAGGTTCAGAGAACAGTGGGTGCCAGGGGAAGGTTTGCTGAATGAGGGTCGCAGAAGCAGGGGTTGGTTGCAACAGTGAGAACTAACAGGGATGAAGCCCTTCCCAAATTTCAGACACCACCTTCATGCTTCACTGAACACCCTGATGGCCCGCTCACTGGCTCGGTGACCTCCGGGGAATGGCTCAAACCTTGTCTTCAGTAATAGTGTCTGTAAGTGGGGCAGAGGCCTCAGCTTGGCCTGCCTGCTTGGGTTAAGGTACCAAAGAATGCACAAATGCAGAAGCCCATTCAAAGCTTCCACTTCCTATATGTGTGACCTGAGATTTGCACTGGTTGATTCACAGTGTTGTGTTTAACTTTGCAAGTAGGTTTCATGCATGCCCACTTCAGTTTACAGAAACCCAAGCCATTTTGCAAACGGCAGTTTTCCCATAAAGACATCTTTGGAAACTGTAAAGGCTCCAAATAAAGACTTTGATGTCTAAAAGAAAATACATACCATCCCTTCTGATGTAAAAGTAATTGACTTCCTACAAAAGGATTCTTTTCATTTAAATGGAGAAGAAATCTTAATAATAGATGATTGCTTTATGAATATGAAAATTATATATTCGTTGCATAATCGACTGTTTAATTGACACATCATTGCAGCGCCTGTGGAGTGTGTGGAACAGATTTGAAACCATGTGACCAATGGCTGCAATGCTTCTTTTACAAAATAAGAGACCAGCTATGCAGCTTAGGGTATAGGAAATAGCAGATTTCAATCTGCCATTGCTTGAGAAGCACCTGCTGTACACAAAAAGAGACCATTGCTGAGTTTACCATCTTCAGGATGTTATCTCCTGCACTGTCAAGCTCAAAAAATGAATTTATTGGAGTTAGCAGAGGCAAACTTATATAGAGTGGATAAACAGTGAGGCTGTGCTATATAGCACAGGGAACTATATTCAACATCCCATGATAAACCACAATGGAAAGGAATATGAAATATATATATATATATATATAACTGAGTCTTTTTCCTATACAGCCAAACTAAACACAGCACTGTGAATCAACCATATTTCAATAAAATTTTTAAAATAAAATAAAAAAATGTATAAAAATGAGGTTAGTGCATGGATTATTGGAGTTACTATCTAGATTAAAATCTATATAGAGAAAGACAGTTCATAGTGATAAATAAAGAAAAAAATGGTTTTAAGAATCAGCTGTGGACAAGCATTTTAGACATATCATTTCATTTACCTCTTGGCATCAAAGCTAGGGCAAGATGGGTTTCGCTTCTCTGAAGACACATCGCAGATTCAAGAAAAGAACCTTCTACCTTCAAATGTCCACTAACTGCTTCATATCATGCTGCCTCCTCAGTGGGTGACCAAAAAAAAAAAAAAAAATGCTCACAAGATTCCAAGGAGGAGCAGCTGTAACCAAGCAGGACCCACCGGCTTTGCCGGGACAGCCCGCCCCTCGTCCTCTGCTGTGGCTCCTCTCTGAAGTACCCAGATCATCCTATTCCGCGCACCTTTCCTGAGTTGTTCCACAAATGAAAAAACCTCCACCTCTCCAACAAAGGGAAGAAGTTAACTACTTGACAATAAGGAGCATGTAGCCCCAGGCCTCCTGGAGCCTAAATATTGGTAATGTGATACCACCGGGTGAGGCACCATCAGCCAGAGAACAGTGCAAAGGAGGATCCCGCACCCTGTGAGGCTCCCTCTCAGTTCAGTTCAGTTCAGTTCAGTAGCACAGTCCTGTCTGTCTCTTAGAGATGCCACAGACTGCAGCACGCCAGACCTCCCTGTCCATCACCAACTCCCGAAGTTTACTCAAACTCATGTCCATCGAGTTGGTGATGCCATCCAACCATCTCATCCTCTGTTGCCCTTTCTTCTCCGGCCTTCAATCTTTCCCAGCATCAGGGTCTTTTCCAGTGAGTCAGCATCAGGTGGCCAAAGTATTGGAGTTTCAGCCTCAGCCTCTGTCCCTCCAATGAATAGTCAGGACTGATTTCCTTTAGGATGGACTGGTTGGATCTCCTTGCAGTCCAAGGGACTCAAGAGTCTTTTCCAACACCACGGCTCAAAAGCATCAATTCTTCAGCACTCAGTTTTCTTTATAGTCCAACTCTCACATCCATGCATGACTACAAGAAAAACCATAGCTTTGACTAGATAGACTTTTGTTGGCAAAATGTCTGTGATTTTTAATATGCTGTCTAGGTTGGTCTTAACTTTTCTTCCAGGAACAAGTGCCTTTTAATTTCATGGCTGCTGTCACCATCTATGGTGATTTTGGGAGCCCAAAAGATAAAGTCTGCCACTGTTTCCACTGTTTTCCCATCTATCTGCCAGGAAGTGATGTGACCCGCCCCCTTACCTGTCTTTTAAAAATGCTTTGTCCAAACCCTTTGGGGAGCTCCAGGAGGAGTTTCTTTTGCGGGGGAGAGGGCATGAGCCACCCGCCTCCTTGCATGGCTTGCAGTACATCTCTCTCTGCTCCAAACTCCAGCGTTTCAGTTTGTTGGGCCTCACTGTGCAATGGGCACACGAACCTGTGCTAACACAACCTCAAAGCACCAGGGTGTTGATAAAAGCTCCCAGAGCAAGAGGCGTTTTCAGGGGACTGAAAAGAGGCTAGAGCTACGGCATGGGCAACGAGCATGAGGATGGATCCCTGCGGGGGTTACTGCATCTAGAGACGCCTCAGAGACGGAGGGACAAGAGCTTACATAGAGAAAAAACTGGAATAAAACTCAACATTCAAAAAACAAAGATCATGGCATCTGGGCCCATCTCTCCATGGCAAATAGATGGGGAAACAATGGCAACAGTGAGAAACTTTATTTTCTTGGGCTTCAAAATCACTGCAGATGGTGACTGCAGCCATGAAATTAAAAGACACTTGCTCCTTTGAAGGAAAGCTATAACCAGCCTAGACAGCATATTAAAAAGCAGAGACATTTCTTTGCCTACAAAGGTCTGTCTAGTCAAAGCTATGGTTTTTCCAGTAGTCATGTATGGATGTGAGAATTGGACTATAAAGAAAGCTGAGCACTAAAGAATTGATGCTTTTGTACTGTGGTATTGGAAAAGACACCTGAGAGTCCTTTGCACTGCAAGGAGATCAGACCAGTCAATCCTAAAGGAAATCAGTCCTGAATATTCATTGGACGGATGGATGCTGACGTTGAAACTCCAATATTTTGGCTGCCTGATGCAAAGAACTGACTTCTTGGAAAAGACCCTGATGCTGGGAAAGATTGAGGGCAGGAGGAGAAGGGGATGACAGAGGATGAGCTGGTTGGATGGCATCACTGACTCAATGGATATGAGTTTGAGCAAGCTCCAGGAGTTGGACAGGGAAGCCTGGCGTGCTACAGTCCATGGGGTCGCAAACAGTTGAGAGTCCATGGGGTCGCAGAGCGACTGAACTGAACTAAAGAGAGCCTTGGNCGAGGATAAGCTGGTTGGATGGCATCACTGACTCAATGGATACGAGTTTGAGCAAGCTCCAGGAGTTGGACAGGGAAGCCTGGCGTGCTACAGTCCATGGGGTCGCAAAGAGTTGAGAGTCCATGGGGTCGCAGAGCGACTGAACTGAACTAAAAAGAGCCTTGGACCACAAGAGGTGGGGAGCTCTGAAGGGCCGAGGAGAAGGATGTGGAGGAAGGCAGTTGAAGGAAAGAAGTACATCAAAGGGACTCCAAAGAAATCCCAGGATTCAGCCTTCTCACCAGAGTAAGGATGCCAGGCACAGCAAATAAAAATAAGGATGTGTAGTTAAATTTGAATTTCAGGCCAACAGCAAATAATTTTTGAGTAGAAGTTTGTCTCAAGGATTGCATNAAGGAAAGAAGTACATCAAAGGGACTCCAAAGAAATCCCAGGATCCAGCCTTCTCACCAGAGTAAGGATGCCAGGCACAGCAAATAAAAATAAGGATGTGTAGTTAAATTTGAATTTCAGGCCAACAGCAAATAATTTTTGAGTAGAAGTTTGTCTCAAGGATTGCATGGCAAACACTTCTTTCTACTGAAAACATGTCTAAAATTTACACATAACTGTGTACCCTGCCTTTAATCGGTTTGTCCCACCCAGAGGAACACACACTCTTAAGTGATCCAGCCAATGTCCCTACAGAACGGGCCTCTGGCCCTGCAGAACTAAGGCCCCAGCCATCTGCAGTGGTTGGCGTGCCGCAGGGATGGCGTGGGGTGGGGGAGGGAGGGGGAAATGCTATACAGACTCCAGACAGAGCACATTGCAGCCAGTTAGCACAGGAACAGCGGAGCCTAGTAGGCTGCCGTCTATGGGACGCACAGAGTCGGACACGACTGAAGTGACTTAGCAGCAGCAGCACAATCACTAAGGGCTCT
The DNA here is from genome assembly GCA_006410615.1 of Neotragus moschatus. Classification (NCBI taxonomy): domain Eukaryota; kingdom Metazoa; phylum Chordata; class Mammalia; order Artiodactyla; family Bovidae; genus Neotragus; species Neotragus moschatus. Next base: position 300,927 of record SJYA01002028.1, read on the forward strand.
TTCCAGAATCAGAGTGTCTTCCATGGCGTGTGTGTGTGTGTACGCTCAGTCATGTCCAACTCTTTGCAGCTCCATGGACTCTAGCCCGCCTGGCTCTTCCGTCCATAGGACTTTCCAGGCAAGAATACTGGAGTGGGCTGTCATTTTCTACTCCAGGGGACCTTCCCAACCCAGGGATGGAAGCTACATCTCTTGCGTCTCCTTCATTAGCAGGTGGATTCTTTACCACCAGCACCTGCTGGGAAGCCCGTCTGACACGGACTCATGAGGAATACCATCAAGAGGGCAGGTATGGATGAGGCAGGAGTCCAGAAACGGACAAAAACACTGTGTAATCACTTGAGTAGCTTTCAAAGAAGGCAACAAACACCAAGACTCTGGAAAGGAGAAATCAATTTCCTTTTATCCCCTGTTGCAGTCACTTCTTCCCATTCAATGAATATCAATATGTATCAACTTTCTAGGCTGTGCTGGGTGTTGTGAGCTGCAGTTGCAAGATGAATAAGCTAGAACCCAGCTTGTACTCTGGGTTTCAAATGCTGGCTTTGCCATTTACACATTTCCATTGATCCTCAGTTTCCTCATCTGAGAAATGGGTGTAACCATTTGTCGTAAGGATTTCTTTAAATGATGTAAGGGGAAAAAAAATACTGCTCACAAAAAGCCGACTTCCCCTCTGGCTTTTCTAATCACGGAGAAACACAGGTGGTTTCATAATCTCAAAGTCTTGAGCAAGCGACACTGTGTTTCCAGAGCCAATCACGGACAAACTGAATTCCGGTTTGCTTCCGTTTGCTGCTACTTGACCACATTCACCAGAGTAAACTTTCCCACAGGCTGGGCAAAAGGATCCCTAGCAAGTTCAGCTTCAGAGAAATTGCCTGCAATAGATAACCAAACCGGTTAGTGCTCTACAGGGTAATAAAACCACAACCCTAGAGGCTGTATTTTCTACCAGGCAGGAAGAATTTGCGTCATCACTAGAGAAAGCTGAGAAGTGAATAGGGAATGTCACACCGAAATGTTAAGTTTTAAAATGAAACAGAGGTAAATTCCCCTAGATAATTAAATAATCCTTGAACGTCCTTGTTAAACAAAGCCCCATTCGACATGATGAAGGTTCCCTGCACTCTCTGGGCCTTATTTGTAAGTTTGAGGCGTGTTTTCCTAATCAAACATTACGTTACAACAGAGAAGTCAAAACCAATAAAAGGTAATGATAGAGGGAATTATTCAACACAGAAAAATAAGATTTTGTAGTTTCATGTCAGCAACTTTTATAGTCCTTTTCTGAATCAAGAAATAATACTTCCATATATTGTTCAGGGTCCTTGGTTGTCGTTTAGTTGCTATGTCATGTCAGACTCTCTGCATCCTCATGGACTGTGGCCCACCAGGCTCCTCTGTCCATGGAATTTCGCAGGCAAGAATACTGGGGTGGGGGAGGTGCCGTTTCCTTCTCCAGGGGACCCTTCCGGAAGAGGGATCCAGCCCACGTCTCCTGCAATGGCAGGTGGATTCTTTACTGCTGAGCCTCCCAGGAAACCCAATCAGCGTCCTGATGGCCAATAAAATCTTAAGCTCTGTGGTTATTTTCCTTTCTAGGAAGAAATAATTTACATTTCTTCTGAACAAAAACCTACAAACTGACATTCAGTGTCAGAGTCCGGACCTTCATCGGTAGTGAATAGTAAGTCAAATAAAACATCCTTGGGGTGACTGACAGGCGACTTTCTAGTCTGATTTTCAAAAGATGTGCCATCAGTCTTTGCTCATTTCTAGTCGTGGAAAGTTGTTTTCTTAATACTACACTGGTTGGGATGAGCTTGAATTAACAGCATAGTATTATGCCGGGACTTCTTTTGAAACCTATCCAGAAGGTTGTAACTGCTAGTGTTATAGCTACACATTCCGGGAAATAAACTCACTCAGAAGGGCAATGCAGATAGTGGAGAGCAGTTTATTACACCGGCGGGCTCAAGGCAGAGTCTCCTCTTAGCCAAGGACCCCGAGCGACTTTTGTGAAAACATTATTATGTAACTTATGTGTACTGCTCAAGCCCACTTCCCCAAATTCCTTAAACCTAGCCTGGAAAGTGTTAAAGGGAGACCCAACCAAGTTACAGCCACGATTCACAACCAGAAGGGTCAGCTGGTTATACTCTGTAGCCTACACCAATGGGTGCCATAAAGATAACAAAGGTGACTGGCTGCATAGGGGATTATCACATTCTTTTTGGCGATGGGAAATCTTGGGATGGAATCTGGTGTGTATCAGTCCAGGAGGCCAGTTTGGCTGCACGTAGGTTATCCCCATGGCTACCAGGCACATGCTCCAAACCTCACTGAAAGTGCGAGATGAGTTTCCTTCTTTGTCAAGATGGAGTCAGCTCGGCCTGTCCTCTCCGCCCTCACTAGCTTTACAGGCACATGATGCTGCCATACGTTCTCTTCACTTTCTAAGAAACCACAAGGAAATTTAGAATACACGGCTCGGAAACACCCACCCCCAACCCCGCCATTACTTCTAATCAGGCTCCTACCTATTACTCCCTCTTTGTCCATTTGCAAAGAATGTTTTTCAATTAAGCAGCTTTACTCTGTGACTGAAAAGAGAAGCCCTTAGTTTGGCTGCGATTGTGTTACTTTCCAGCTTTTCTATTTCTCTGAAGAATGATGGGTCCAATCTCTGCTTGGTTGTTTGTTGTCCAATTTTCCTTTGAGAGTAACAGCGAGTCGAGGCTGTGTTTAAACACAATGAAGAAAGTGGAAGATTGACGCAGGTTTCCCAATCGTTTGAGTTAAAAGGAAAGCAATAACTGAGTGGAGAGTAAGCAGTGTTTCAGCAGACGCGACACAAATGGGTTAGCCTTCTTGGTCAAGCTCATCCTCCGATGATTGTTTTTTTATGGATTCTCTCTAGTGAGTTTCGTAGTCAGAGATTTCGTTGTACATGACACGTGAGTCAGCTTGATACCTATTTGTTCATGGATAGATTCTGGTAAAATCTCTGCCATGTTTTCTCTGGAGTAAAAGTGCATGTGACTTCATCTGGACAGATCCAGCTCTAATTCCAGCTCCACTCTTTATGAAGGATGGGACAAGGGCAGGTGTCTGTTCCTCCTCTTCCTGCTCCGTCCACTAGAGAGACCAGTGCTGACATCCCAGGTTAGCATGAGGAGCCTCTAAGGCATGGTGTCCAACTGCCAGCAGGTCCCCAGGAACTTCACCTCCATCCCCCTGTCTCTTCCTTCTCTCCAGCAGGTCCCCAAGAAATGCACCCACCCCCCTCCCCTGTCTCTTCCTTCTCTAGGAGGTTGGGTTGCTGGAGGATTATGTCACAGAGGTGTTGACTTGAAAAAAACACACAATGTGAAAATTGCGAGTTTAGTTTTATTGGGGACAAAATGAGGACTTTAGCCCAGGAGACAGCATCTCAGATAGCTTTGAGAAATTGCTCCAAAGAGATAGTGGGGCAGGTCAGTATATATGTGATTTTGGTGAAGGGGGAAGAGTACATGCAATCAAGCACATATTTTTTTTGCAAAAGGTTTCTGCTGGTGTCGAGGAGCAGGCGTCATCATGAAAAATTTTACTGCTTTTCTAGACTTGCGGAGATACAAGAACTGGGCTCATAAAATCGGCCCATCTATCCGGAGACCTGCTCCACCGGTCTTCCTAGAGCACAGAGTGCCTCATTTCTGCTCTCTGCCCTGTGCTCCTTTGAGGGGCTGTTGGAGGTCAGCAACTTCAGCAGCATGTGATTTAATCCCTGTAGAGGAAGATGGCAAGTGCCAGTTTGTAGTTGACAAGAGGACAGACTACGGGTGCAGAGCTTTTTGAGAAGTGTGCTTCAAACCTTCCTGGTGCTAAGAAACCCTTTGAGTGCTTGTCGAATATGTGAGCAGGCCCCACCCTAGACCCACTGGATCAGATCCTCCAGGGGAGAGGCTGGCCCAGTGGTGATGGTCGGTCTATGGAAGACTTCATGAGATACTCTTCAGCCTCTGAATTAAAGAGCTCTGACTTCATCTCAGAGCTGCAGGTAACCCAGGCAACTGACATTTCAAACAAAGGCATTTGTTTCCGTTGCAGGACTTCCTTTAGACAAATCTGAATTGGAAACAGAATATGGGAAACGTGAAGTGGCGTGCTCTGGCTTGAGTCAGAGCCTGAACAAGAGCTTCCGGAGGAACATATTTGCTGTAGTGGATGGAATAGTGCCCCTCACACGGATGTTGCTGTTGTTCAGTCACTCAGTCATGTCTGACTCTTTGCGACCCATGAACTGTAGCACCCCAGGCTCCCCTGTCCTTCACTACCTCCTGGAGTTTGCTCAGATTCATGTCCATTGAATGGGTGATCCTATCTAACCGTCTCATCTTCTGCCACCCTCTTCTCCTTTTGCCTTCAATCTTTTGTGCCATCAGGGTCTTTTCCAATGTGTCAGCTCTTCCCAATAGGTACCCAAAGTATTGGAGCTTCAGCTTCAGCATCAGTCCTTCCAATGAATATTCACGGTTGATTTCCTTTGGGACTGACTGGTTTGATCTCCTTGCTGTCCAAGGGACTCTCATACAGATGTCCATACCCTAAAACCCAGAACCTGTGAATAGGTTATGAGCCTTTTGTGACCCCCATGGACTGTGGCCTGCCAGGCTCCACCCTCCATGGGATTTTTCAAGCAAGAAAACTGGAATGGGTTGCCATTTCCTCCTCCAGAGGATCTTGTGGACCCATAGATAAAACCGATATCTCTATGTCCCCTGCATTACAGACAGATTCTTTACTGTCCATCGAGGAAGGCTGAATAGGTTACCATAGATGGCAAAAGGGACTTTGCCAACAGGATTAAATTAAGGATAGGGAAAGAAAGAAAAGAAAGTGAAGTTACTCGGTCATGTCCAACTCTTGGCGACCCCATGGACTGTAGCCTACCAGGCTCCTCTGTCCATGGGATTTTCCAGGCAAGAATACTGGAGTGGGTTGCCATTTCCTTCTCCAGGGCATCTTCCCAACCTAGGGATTGAACCCAGGTCCCCTGCATTGTAGGCAGATGCTTTATCATCCGAGCCACAAGAGAAGTCCATAAGGATAGGGAGATTACTTCAAATATTTGCATGGGTCCCATGGAGCATGAGGGTCCTAAAAGAAGGTAGCAGGAAGATCAAGCCTGAGAAGATGTTGTGATGGAAGCAGAGGTCAGACTGATGTGTGATCATGAGCTAAAAAACACAGCTGAGCTTTATTCACTGGCAAGGCAAGGAAATAGATCCTTCCCTGGAGCCTCGAAAAGCCCATTTTGGATGCTGGCATCTGTGGCCCCAGGCTTCAGAATCTCCTTACTACAACTGCCCTCATCACAACTAACTGAGGAATGAGTGTCTCGGCCAGAAGACATCTTCCGCCATCAAATGCTGTCCTTCTCTTTTCCACACACACAAACACAAGCTGGGAGTGGGGAAGTAAACAAAGAAAACTGTCGAATCCCAAATATCAGATCTGGAAATGCTCTTGTTCTAGCTCAACATTCAGCCCACAACATTTGGTTGATGTTGAGTGAGCATCTGTTGTGTACCAGACACCGAGCTGGCCCAACCCTGCCCTGCACTTACGGGCTGCGGTGTGAGACTTGGGAATTTTATTCTTAGTATCAGAGGAAGTCCTTGGAAGATTTTGAGCAGGTGAGTGACATGGTCTGGTGTATTTTTTAATAAAGAACACGATGGGGGAACTTCTCCGTCTAGTAGTGAAGGATCCACCTGTCAATGCAGGGGACACGAGTACAATCCCTCATCTGGGGAGGTTCCGCATCCCACGGGCAACTAAATCCCAAGAGCTGCAACCAGTGAGCCCATGCCCTGGAGCCTGTGTTTTGCAATGAGAGGCGCTGCCACAGTGAGAAGCCTGTGTACCACAAGGAAGAGGAGTCCACGCTCACCGCAACGAGAGAAAGCCCGAAAGAAGACCCCGCGCAGCCAGCAGATAAATAAAGAATAAAACTTTAGAGAGCATGGGTGTGAAGCGTGAGTCCGAGAGGATGAAGAGACTACATCCTTAGGCAGCACAGAGTTAGAGCCAAACCCAGGTCAGAGGGCAAAGCGATTTCACAAGGGAAACAGAAGAAGTAAATAAAAAGAGAAAACTGAAAAGGAAAGAAATAAAGTTAAATACACAAATGGGTGAATACAATAAATGCAGACGAGCCCAGGAGGGGTAGAGACAAGGTGAGACCACGCTTAAGATCGCGGGCGTATGGATCCACGAGAGTGTGTATCTTGCTTATCCTCTCCATAGTCTTGCCCCCAAAGCTACACAGTGCTCATTCATGGTATTCTATAAATACTCATCCAAAAGTGGAAAGAAAGAAAGAAGGGGTATTATAAAGTATTAAGAAAAAATCCATGTCCAACTCTTTGCAACCCTATGGACTATAACCTGCCAGGCTCCTCTGTCCATGGCATTCTCCAGGCAAGCATACTGGAGTGCGTTGCTATTTACTTCCCCAGGGGATCTTCCGACCCAGGGGTCAAACCCATATCTCTTAACGTTTACCTTCACTGGCAGGTGGGTTCTTTACCACTAGCACCACCTGGGAAGCACTAAGAAAAACTAGGGATGCAATTGTTGGGCTGATGTCTGGAAAATCATGAGACAGAGAGGTATCCAAAGGGTGGAGGGGAATTAAACATCATTTTGATCTGTAAAAGTTCTGAAGAAGGCAGATTCCACAAAATACATGCTGTGAGCCTGGCTACGGGATTCATTTCAGCTGTGCTGGAAGGAAACCCCAAAAGGGCAGTGGGTTATCATAGGCCAGATTATTTCTCTCCTGACTCCACTAGGTCATGAGGGCAGCATTCCGGGTCTGTGGTCCAGTCTGCTGCACCGAGATCTCAGGGTTCCAGGCTTCTCCCAGCTCACACTCTGCCTTGGCTAAGATGTGTTGTCCACATGGTCAAGAGGGTGGCCTTTGGGTCGGAACCCAATGCCACGATTTCCACAAACTCATCAGCTGGAGTTTTATTGTATGATCACATCCAGAGAAGAGTTGTCAAACAAAGGTGGGTTGGGAGACTGTTATTGCAAATGAAGTTTGATTGGAACCCAGCGACACCCATTCATGTATGGACTGGCTATGGGTGCTTTTGCTACAGTGACAGTGTTGGGTAGTTACAACAGAGGCTGTGTGCCCACAGAGCCTTTCATAGTAACCCTCTGACTCTCTGAAGAAACTTTTCCCACCTCTTCTACAATAGAAGACAGACAGAAAGGCCACCTGGGGAATCCCTAGTTAGTACTGTAGAATAAATCACCAAAGAGATGAAGGGTAAGGACATAGAGGAGGAGGCAGAAGGGGTCACTGAAAGGAAGGGGAAGAGGGTGGTCCTGAGGTCAGGGACGCCCCATGAAGGGCTCTGTTTTCCAGTAAATTTGCTTTGTAGTTGGCAGTTTCTAGTGCCTCTCAGAGTCACAGTTTCCTCAACTATAAACATATAGAAATGGAATCTAGAAAAATGGAACAGATGAATCTATTTGCAGGGCAGGGATAGAGACGCAAACATGGGGAACAGACATGTGGGCACGTGGGAGAAGGGGCGGTGGGATGAACTGGGAGATAGGGACTGACATGACTACGCTGCCTTGTGTAAACAGACAGCTATTAGGAGCTGCTGTAAAGCGCAGGCGGCTTGGCTCGGTGCTCTGGGATGACCGCTATGGGTGGGATGGCGTGCTGGGAGGGAGGGGAAGGAAGCGATATATGCTTATATACAACCGACTCTCTTCAATATACAGCAGAAACTAACACAGCATTGTAAATCAATTACACTCCAATTAAAAAGAAAAAGTGCATCAGCAAAATGTCTTTTAACGCAAGTCGTTAAGGATTATATGAGCTGGGGAGTCTGAAGTTTCTAGCACCCACCCAGACTGGCACTCAGTGCATGTTAAAGGAAGAGACAGTATTAGGGTTCCAAAGAGTAAGTTTTCACACTGACTTCACTTCCTTCCTCTATCAGATCTGTAGAAGGCACGTAAGTGGGCAGGTGACCTAATATTCTGGGTCTTAATAAACCCTTGGAGAGAAGCTTTGGCCAGTGTGTGTATATGTGTGTAAGTTGTATTTGTGAGTGTGTGTGTGGGGGGTTTAATGTGTGAGTGAGTTGTATGTGTGTGAGTGAGAAAGAGAGTGTGTGTTTATGTGTGTGTATGGATTGAGCTACATTCTTAGACAACAAGGAAAACAATAATTAATTGAGTAATTATGCGGAAAAGTTTGGGATTCATCTGTGTTGAATTACTCAGTATTATAATAACACCAGCCTTGTGCTTGGGATACCAGCCGAGACGTTAGAAATAATTTTTTAAAAAGCTCTTCTGGAAAGATTTTCTATTTGAACACTAAAATAGCAGCAGGATGAGAACACATGGGACTTCTCTCCATTAACTTGATGGCGTATTACTGCTTCTATTTTAATGCCGAGTGAAGAAGCACTGTCGTATTTTTGGTGCCAGACCCTTCCCGGGTCTTTGTTCGGGGCCGTGGCGGGATGGATGTTGACGGGGAGAGTTCGAAGGTTCTGTGCTGCGTCACTGAGTCAGTTCTTGGTAGATGTAAGCAAGGACCCACCACAAACAAACAAGATCACACTTAAAAGCTTAATGTTAATTTAATGTTAAATTAAAACCTGCAGTCACGTTCCCTGAAGAAGCAAACAAATGACAGCAAAAGACAAATATCGTACGATATCGCTTATATGTGGAATCTGAAAAGAAGAATACAAATGAACTTACCTTCCAGACAGAAGGAGTTGCAGATGGAGAAAACAAACTTATAGTTATGGGGGTGGGCGCAGTAAGGTGGGGAAGGGGAGGGACAAATCGGGAGACTGGGACTGACAGATACACACACTGTATATAAAATAGATCACTAGCCAGGACCGAAGGTGTAGCCCAGGGAACAGCGCTCGGTACTCTGTTATGATCTACATGGGAAAAGAATCTGAAACAGAGTGGACATGTCTATATATATAACTGATTCACTTGCTGTACACCTGGAACTAACATGATATCATAAATCAAAAGTAAATATCTGGCAAACAACAACAAAAGGACAATGAAAACCACACTGGCTGGACTTCCCAGGCGGCCCAGTGGTTAAGACTTCGCCTTCCAGCGCAGGGGGTGCAGGTTCTAAGATCTCCCATGCCTCAAGGCCAGAAGAGCAGAACATAAACAACAGAAGCAATATTGTAACAAATTCAATAAAGACTTATACACCAAACAAAAAACACACTGGCAAAAACAAACTCAGATAGCTGTAGCTCTTATTACATCAGGGTGGACTCTAAAGGAGCTCAGAAACCTGGAATCAAAGTGAGGGCTGGCCTCAGCTGCTTCCAGGGAGGCACAGCATCCTTTTAGGCTTGTTGGTGGTCCCAGGACCCTGGAGAGTGAGTGTTTCGCGGCCGCCTGGCATGAACGGATGTGCAGTGGCTAGCAGACGTGGGCTCTGATAACAAGTCTCCCCCAAAGGGCCACAGGGCTTTGCACAGGTCACCCCGCCCCTCTCAGCCTTGTCTCATCTATAAAACGGGGATGCTGCCTCCTTTGCAGGGCAGTTGACAGGTAATAAAACATGGGTGCAAAGCCCTGGCTTAGTGCTTCATCCAAAGCAGGCCTGGCAGGACCTAGTTATGGAGCATGCGAACATCCCATTCTGTGCATGTGTGTGCTAGTCGTTCAGTCGTGTCTGACTCTCTGTGACACTGTAGACTGTAGCCCTCCAGGCTCCTCTCTCCCTGGGGTTTCCCAGACCAGAACACTGGAGTGGGTAGCTCTTCCCTTCTCCAGGGGATCTTTCCAACCCAGGGATCGAATCCCAGTCTCCTAAATTGCAGGCAGATTCTTTACCATCTGAGCCACAAGGAAGCCAGAAGATCTTGCCAAGTGAGCCTTAATCTCAGCTTAAAGGGAGCTCCAGGGGTCCCAAGGGACCCACACCACGGACCCCTAAGAGCAGGTTATGCTGAGATGGCACTTCCTTTCAACACTCAAGGTCATTCCCATATGCCACCTTAATATTCACTAAAGGTATCTTCCCACCCTGACAGTCTCTGAGGACAGAGACCACTGTGCTGGTCAGCCATGCCCTGCTCTACTGCCTGTGGAAGGCAAACGCCCCCAGCCTGTGCCACAAGTGTCTGAGCCGAGCCACGGAGACAGGCCCACGTGTCACCAAGCACTTGCCTTGGATGTGTTGTGTCGCGCACATGACTGCCAGCGTGCTAAGCATTCAATCCTTTAAAACAGGAGGGACTGCATCGTTATCCAGGGAAGAATGACGGATGAATGAATGAATGGAAGGATGAATTCGTGAATGAAACGAAAGTCTGGATTCACATTCTCATCCTGCTAGCTTCGTGACTATCACTTGACTCCTGTGAACACTGGTCTGTTCTCTATATGCTTGTTGTAGAAATCTAAGGAAATCTTTAAAAACAATGCTTGGCACAGGTCGTGGGTTGTGAGAAAGACTCCACATAAGGTAGTTACTATGGTGTTAAAAGGAGCCTAACCCTACAGGGATATAGTGTGACTCAAATGAGATAATATGAAGAATATCTATTATTCAGTGACAAATGCTAGTGATTAGAATTCTAGCTCTGAGTAGTGATGAGCGTACGGCAGGAAGATTTATTTTCTTGGTAGAGGAGGTGCAATCTTCAATGAGTCAGCCTAAGAACACCAAGCTAAAGGATCGTGCAGAAAACATTCACTGTACACATCACAAGAAGAAACCTTGTAGGGGTTTTAATGGGCTTATTATTTGTTCCATTCCAAAAAAAAAATAATAATAGATAACTCATTTAAAAGGATTTGGAAATTGTATCAAAGCAGGAAGAAGAAAATAAAATTACTCACCTACCAGCCAGAGACACACTGTTAGCATTGTAATATATTTCCTTCTATACTTTTATTTTCCTCTTTACAGATGTTAACAACAAACTTCTGAGAATTTATTTGTTAACCCAGAGGTGAAGATGGAGGATACAAGATTTAGCATTTTATATTTTGTCCACTTTCCTTTTTTCCATCTTTGCTTAGGTTTTGTGAATACAATTGTGATGGCTGACAAAATATCTCAAAAGTATATGCCTACTTTTTTTTAATCAATTAATTTATTTTAATTAGGGGATAATTATAATACGGTGATGGTTTTGCTGTACATCAGGGTGAATCGGCCATAGTTATACGCGTGTCTCCTCCATCCTGAACGCCCTTCCCTATGCCCACTTTTCTTAATCCCCACTGTCAGATGGTTTCCACTTTTTATTGCCTCATTAAAGATTGAAGGCGGGAGGGGAAGGGGACAACAGAGGACGAGATGGTCGGAAGGCATCACCAATGCGATGGACCTGAGTCTGAGCACGCTCTGGGGGTTGGTAATGGACAGGGAGGCCTGGCGTGCTGCAGTCCATGGGGTCGCAAAGAGTTGGACACAACTGAGCTACTGAACTGAACTGAATGATGGGTGAACAGCTTCACATGTAAAATTTTCTTTTTAAACTTTAGAAAAGGCTTTGTGTCTGATCAGCATTTTATGATCTGCGAAGGTGGTTCATCTTAGTGCTTCCTCTGGGAAATAGTATTTGAGCATCTCCCACGTGCCAGGAGCTGTTCTCAGGACCAGGGCATTCCACAGACAACAAGAGGGAGGCAGACCCTCGGGAGACTGCAGACAGCAGCCCACCAGGCAGTGAGTGAACCCATGTCTCAGGCACTCACCGTTGTTACCATTTTAGCTCGGAGATTTGGCTGGCTCAGCCTGCCTGTGGCAGAATGATGCTAGAATGGATCATTCCGGATGCAGGTCCAGCGTGCTTCCTGGCTTCCTGCCCCCTCCCCCACCTGTACAAGGAGCAGTGATGGCTGCTCCTTTGCCTTTACTGTGGGGCCCGCAGCACACCCTATGGGCTGTGCCTAGTTGTCAGCCCCCTGGACTCTGAGCTCAGTAAGCACCAAGGTGTGGTCCTCACGTCTCCAGGTTCCCCGTGCTCAGCTCCCAAGATGATGTTCAAAAGATGTTTAATGGAAAACTTAATGATCTTGTCTCCTTTTTTCCTTCCCAGTGTCTCTTATAATGAGGGTGTCTCATCCATCCCACTGTCAGCAAAGCCTATTTTCTCAGCCCAGCTGTGAGCATGTCACCTGTCCAAGACTTTGCTGTCACCATTGCACAGGGCCCTGGGGGACGGGCACTCAGCCCCACCATGAGCCCCAGACTTGAGCCCAGTGCCCTCGGCAGGGTCGGTGGTGAACGTCCAAGGAGGTGAGGGTGGGGGACAAATTCAAGGGGGCCTGCAGGCAAGGGGAGCGGGGTTTGATGAGAACAGCAGGATGCTTTCCATCTGGGCGTGAAATGGAGTTTTTTTCTGTGGTTAATGAGAACAGCCTGTTTCCAATTTGACTAATGTCTTCCATTAGAGCTTTGGCACAGCCCAGCACAGAGGCGCTATCAGGGGCTTTGCTGTCATTTCTTAAAAGCCAGAAACTGCTTTGTCATTCAAAACTTTCCTCTGGTCCACCTCAGAATCCTACGGCAAGGCATATGGAGGTGGACTTGCAGAAAAGCTCATCTCCCCACAGCTGGTGGGCCTGGGCAGGATCGGCCACCTCTCTGAGCTTCAGTCATGTCCAACTCTTTGTGACCTCATGGACTGCAGCCCGCCAGGCTCCTCTGATGGACACAGCTCCACAGTTCATAAAACTGAAGTGAAGGTATCAGCTGGGCTGCCTTCTCATCTGGAAGCATCCACTTCTGTGTCCCCCCAGGTCGTCGGGAGAATCCATCTCCCAGCAGTTACAGAAGTTATGGAGTTGCTTCTCCAAAACCGACAAGAGAGCAAATCTCTTCACATCAAGACCTCCCTCTAAACATCTCACTCAGGACTACCCTGGTGGTCCAGTGGTTAGGACTCTAGCTTCCACAGTATGGGGACACAGATTTGATCCCTAGTCAGGAAACTAAGATCATGCATGCTGCGAGGCATGGCTAAAAAAATAAATGAATAAAAAAATAAGTAAAGCCTTACTCGACTGGGTCATGTGCACTCGGGATCATCTCCTTTTTAATCCCCTTAAAGCCATCCGACTAGGGATTATGGAACTCCTCTCCCTTTGTCAAGGATGTGACATGGGTGACAAAGATATGCAAACATGGTCCTATTGTTTCATCACCTTTGCCATCATCTGTGGTTGAGGATCCAGTTGCAGGCCCCCTTGAGTTAAAGGGGAGGGGAATTGTGCAAGGGTATGGGTCAGAGGGTGGTCTTGGGGATGGGAAATCTGCCTACCATAAATGGAGTGGTATGAATGGGATGGGATATTGAAGCTGAAGTCCACTCTGGAGACCATCTTATCCAGCTTCCTTCTTTACAAATAAGGAAACTAGAGTCCAAAGAAGCAGAAGAAACAGCTTCTGGTTTATTCCACACAGTTCACTAACATCTCTGGCTCCTGGAGATGTTCTTGGTGCCGAGGATACAGCCGTGAACACACGGCAGCCAAAACCAAATGCTAGGAGATGGAAAAGACAGTCACTGAAACAGTGAGGGGAAAGGCAGGGTGAGCCTTGAGGCTGGAGACAGGACCACAGGTATGGATGCGAATCATTCCAGGCGGGGAGGAACAGTTGCCTCCCACCGGAAGGGCTGCAATCTTGCTGGAGCTCCAAGTCCCTTGGTGCATTGCCAGATTCTGCCTCCCAGAAGCCACATGGGGTCTGCTGGGCCAGAGTTTGCCTGGAGATGCAGCCTCACCCAGAGGCCAAGGAGGAGGGAGGGGTCGTGCTTAGGGGCAAAGGGCAGGCTGAGAGAGGGTACCCATGAAGACCCCTGGAGAGAAGAGGAAGCAGCGGAGGCCAGTGAGGTGGCCCCCGCCTCTCCAGGAACATCCGGCAGAGGCGGCCAGCCCCTGTGTGCTGCGGGCTTCGTGCTCCCTGCTCCCAGGACCTCCGGTTCTCTTTTCCTCTCCACCCTTCTCTCCCTTACTTTCTTATTTATTCACCTCATTCCTCGAGCCTCCATTGCTACCTCTGTTTTTTAAAGTTGAAGCGCAGCTGATTTATTCATACAAGATCATTCTAGTTTCAGATGTACAGCATAGTGACTCGGGTTTAGTTTTTTTTTTTTTTTTTTTAACAGACTGAGCTGCATTAAAAGTTATGATAAGATCATGGTTCTAATGCCCTGCCCTCTACAGCACACCCTTGCTCGGATCTGTCTTCTGCACAGCAGTTTGCATCCCTCAGCCCCTCGCCCGGGCCTGCCCCACCCCTCGCCCGGGTCTGCCCCTCCCCTCGCCCGGGCCTGCCCCACCCCTCGCCCGGGTCTGCTCCTCCCCTCGCCCGGGTCTGTCCTCCCCCTCGCCTCTCCCCTGGAAACCACCAGTCTGTTTTCTGTGTCTGTCTCCGAGTCTGTCCCTGTTTTGCATATACATTCATTTGTGCTATTTTTAGATCCCTCATAGAATGATATCACGTCGTATTTTTTCTTTCCTCCTGAATTTTTGGCAGCCCCCTCTCCTTCTCTCTCTCTCTTTCTGCGCCTCTCCTTTTCTTTCGTCTCCCACCCAAACAGCATCTCTTCCCAGCAAGCTTGCCTTCCCTTGGCTCCCAGCTCGCCTCCCTCTCCCTGCTCCTCCTGCGTTCCTTGCCCAGTCCCTCGCCCCTCTCTCTTCTCACGCTTCCTCCCTTCCCCCGGACTCCTCCCCTCCCTCTAAAGACACTGCCCACTTCAGTCCCTTCTGACAGCTAACCACCTTCTTTCTATGAGATTCAATTTTCTCTTTCCCTGTTTGCAATAATTAACGGAGATAATACACTAATGCTTAATCAGAAGAGACGTTCCATAACTGTCTGCTTCCCTTCCCTGATCTCCGTTCCTTTTTCCTAAGCTCTTGGTGACTTAGTCTTTTATTTCTCCCTAGCTCTCTTCCTCGGAGAAGGCACTGGCGACCCACTCCAGTACTCTTGCCTGGAAAATCCCGTGGATAGAGGAGCCTGGTAGGCTGCAATCCATAGGATCTCGAAGAGTGAGACACGACTGAGCGACTTCACTTTCATCACTTTCATGCATTGGAGAAGGAAATGGCAACCCACTCCAGTGTTCTTGCCTGGAGAATCCCAGGGGCGGGGGAGCCTGGTGGGCTGCCATCTATGGGGTCGCACAGAGTCGGACACGACTGAAGCGACTTAGCAGCAGCAGCAGCAGCTCTCTTCCTACTTCCCTTCAGGTTGTGGGGGTCAGGAGGTGGGGGGCAGGATTTACTTTCTGGCTGCCAGTGTTTCATTTCTGGCCTCCTGGCTCTTTCATGGGATGCTCTAAAGTCTGCACACTGTCCACCCCTTCCATCCCACCTTGCTGCCTGCGTTTCTCCATTGCACCTACTGCCCTGTGGTTCAGTTCAGTTCAGTCACTCAGTTGTGTCCGACCCCTTGTGACCCCATGGGCTGCAGTGTGCCAGGCCTCCCTGTCCATCACCAACTGCTCAATCTTGTGTTCATTGAATCGGTGATGCCATCCAACCATCTCATCCTCTGTTGTCCCCTTCTCCTCCCACCTTCAATCTTTCCCAGCATCAGGGTCTTTTCGAATGAGTCAGCTCAGGTGGCCTAAGTATTGGAGTTTCAGCACGGCTGGCTTATTTATTTGGTGACAGATCCCCACCAGAATGTAATTTCCTTGGGGCAAAGATCTTGTCTCCCTTGTTCAAGATTCCTCCCATGGCCCTCAGAGCATGTGCTCCACAAATACCTGAGTTTATTAAATGGATGAATAAATGGATGTGTGTTCATGCCTGTTTAGTCACTTCAGTCATGTCTGACTCTTTGCGACCCTGCCAGGCTGCTCTGTCCATGGGATTTTGCAGGCAAGAATACCGGAGTGGGTTGCCATGCCCTCCTCCAGGGGATCTTCCCAACCCAGGGGTCAAACCCACATCCCTTATGTTCCCCTGCATTGGCAGTCCAGTTCTTTATCACTAGCACCACCTGGGAAGCTGGTATAGATGGATGGATGGGCCAATAACTAGATGTGTAAGTGGAGGGATTTCTAACAAAACTCAATCAGGTCAGAGTCATGGGAACATGTAATGGAGCAGTAAATATAAAGGGAACCTGCAGAGATGACCTTGATTGGAATTCTGCTGTCTGGAGCCAGAACACGTTCCCACTCCTTGTCCCTGTGGGGATGTCTCCTTACAGACAGCAAATGCTTTCTGGAAAAGTGATCAGCCTCCAGGAGAGTACTACCCAAGGCGTCTAGTGATCAGTACTCCTTGACGGGGCACAGTCTGGCTTACATGTTATCAAAGGACCCCCGGTTCCTCACTGGAGCAAAACTCACTTGAAAGAAGCCCCAGCCAGCCCACCTTCAACAGGGGCGGGCTCTAACAGATTGAGCACAGACAGGCTTGCATCTCTTTTGAGAAAAGTGCTGCTTCCTGAGCCAGATATAGCCCTGGGGGATGTTTATAGACCTGCTAACTCGTTTCAGAGCCAAATTAATCAGAAACATAACAGGGGAGGGAGGTACCTTTCGTTTCTCAAGTTAACGAACAAATGGATTTCCTATTCATTATTCATTGACTTTGAAGTTTAATGAATAGCTCAGGGACAATCCCTAAGTTTTGATATTTATAGAAAATCAGCACCAGCCAGATTCACTGTGCATCAGTTTATTATACATAATGAATTTCGCTGATTACTTTATCTGGTATTTATCAACTTTAAATTTTTAATGAAGAGGAAGCGATGAATCCATTGAGCTTGCCCTTACTCTTCACTCTCATTTGGTTTTATTCCTTTGTGAGAACCGGATGAAAATTTCCAGGAGCCTGCACTGCTTTTTTGTCTGTGTCTGTATTCTAATTTCTTTTTCTGTTTCCAAAAGAACTAAGCTTTCCTGTGACATTCATCAACTTTTTCCATTCACTTCTGCTGCTGCTGGGAAAGTAATATTTTTCCTCCTCTTCCCTTCCCTGGTGGCTCAGAGGTTAAAGCGTCTGCCTGCAATGTGGGAGACCTGGGTTCAATCCCTGGATCGGGAAGATCCCCTGGAGAAGGAAATGGCAACCCACTCTAGTACTCTTGCCTGGAGAATCCCATGGACAGAGGAGCTTGGTGGGCTACAGTCCATGGGGTCGCAAAGAGTCAGACACGACTGAGCGACGTCACTTTCACTTTCTTTCTCTTCAGGGGAAAAAAAATCGAGGATCTTGTGTTTAATATTAGAGTAAGTAGAAGAAATAAACATTTGAAGACTCATGCTTTGGGATAACTTAAAACCAGCAGCAAACCTATAAGAAAAAGAATAAAACTCCATTTCAGGAGCCCTCACCCATTCCCCATAGTCTACAACCAGACACTTTTTTCTCTAAACTTTAAACTTTTTATTTCGTTTTGGGGTATAGCTGATCAACAGTGTTGTGGGAGTTCAGGGGAACAGTGAAGGGACTCAGTCATACATACACATGTATACATTCTCCCCCAAACTCCTCTCCCATCCAGGCTGGCTTATAACAAGAGCAGAGTTCCCTGTGCGATACAATAAGTCCTTGTTGGTTTTCCACTTGAAATATAGCAGTGTGTTCTTGATCTTCCCGAAGTCCCTAACTATCCCTCCCTCACCACAATCATAAGTTTGTTTTCCAAGTTTCTGAGTCTCTGTTTTGTAAGTTCTTGTATCGTTTCTTTTTAGATTCCACATATAATGGATGTCATGCAATATTTCCCCTTCTCCGTCTGACTTACTTCAATCAGTGTGACTATCTCTAGGGCCAACCGTATTGCCTCAAATGGCATTATTTCATTCTTACTAATGGCTGAATAACATTCCATTGTATATATGGACCACATCTTCTTATCCATTCCTGTGTTGATGGACATTTAGTACAACTATAAACTTTTTAAAGAGACTAAACTTAGGGATAGTTTCAAAAGGAAAAAGTAAGAGGGATTCTCTGGTGGTCCAGAGGTTAGGACTCCATGGTTTCACAGCCAAGGATCTAGCTTTGATCCCTGGTCAGGGAACAAAGATCCTGTAAGCCTACATAGCCAAAAAAAAAAAAAAAAAAAGAAAAAATAAGAGACGGATATTACCCAGTAGAGCCTCTCGGTCATTTTATCATAATCAGTCATCACATCTTTATTTTAGGGAGGAGCCTAAATGTGCTGGAGGCAGAGACATAAAAATGTTTCACTTTTCCAATAATGATTCCCAGCTGTGATCTGTGACAATCTCTGGAAAGTCATTTTCTTTAGCGTCTAAATCAGATCCGATGATAGTTTTAGTCATTTTGAAGCCATCTTGCTTAAGTTACTTAAGGCTCACATGGCTGGTCACTTTCGTATTTCTGCCTCATCTCTGACTCCAGGGTCCCCACACCCTGAGCCTGCCACCTCAGCACCTGTGCGTGCTAATCAGTGCCTCATCGGTGGCCCTAGACCTCGTGAAGGGAGCAGAGACTGCGGTGTTCTCTTCTCACCTCCTGCCTCCCAGTCTTACCCCCTGACTTGGGGGAATAACAGCATAGAGAAGGGAGCTCTGGGAGTGATGTCCTTCTAAAATGATGATGAGGATGGTGGTGGTGGTTGAGTTGCTCAGTTGTGTCCATCTCTTGCGACTCTATGGACTGTAGCCCGCCAGGCTCCTCTGTCCAAGGGATTCCCCAGGCAAGAATACCAGAGTGGGTTGCCATTTCCTCCTCCAAGGGATCTTCCTGACCCAGGAATCGAACCCAGCTCCCCTGCATTGCAGGCAAATTCTTTACCGACTGAGCTAGCAAGGGAAGCCCCCTGTTGATGATGATGGGTGTTTGGATATTCGCTTCACAAAGCCCCCTTTGCAGGG
The DNA here is from genome assembly GCA_006410615.1 of Neotragus moschatus. Lineage (NCBI taxonomy): Eukaryota > Metazoa > Chordata > Mammalia > Artiodactyla > Bovidae > Neotragus > Neotragus moschatus. Next base: position 319,841 of record SJYA01002028.1, read on the forward strand.
ACTCCCTCCACATCAGGCCACGCCTTCCTGCTGACCTCTCAGGGCCCACCCTCACAATGTACTCCATGCTCCTGCTCCAAGAACTTAACTCCCTGTGTAGAGGTCCTTGCCCAGAACCCAAACTCTGGGACCTGGGCATGGAGAGGGTCTATTTCTATAACTCTTGGGAAAGGAAACACAAGGAAAATGTCTTTTCTCCTTTTTCTGCAGGAACATGTTACCAGGCTCACCTTCTGCAAAACTCTGTGGCCTATTCCAAGAAGACCAGCCAGGTCGGCAAGCCCAATGGATAAAGGAGACCCAACTTGGGAATGATCTAGTTTCCTCCTCTTACTGAATCTCCCAATTTATCTGCAGTTTTATGAGTGGCTCTTTGGGGACTCTGTTCTTTTAAGTAAAGACGAAACTTCTCTGGGGCCATACCCTTTGCAATAAGGTTTTGCATTGAGCATCTCTCATCCAGAAGTAGTGTCTACAAGCCCCCCATCCATCTGGGCTCATCTTGCAACTTGCTTTGACCAACAGACCCTCCCCTCTCTGGGGCTCAGTTTGTGTGAGTTCAGGAAATGCACTGGGAGTGTGTACTCAACTCTGCAAGAGTTGACTTGGATGGAACGGGGGCCTCTGGAGCTGTGCTTTCCTCTACACGTCCACCTTCTGTCTTATTCATTCTTCCCCCAGGGCCATACAGTGACCACCAAGGAAGCAGAATCACCAACGCAGCAAGAGCACACGTGGCAGAGACAAAAGAAACTCATTCAGACAGAGACCTAGTAATCAAGAATGGTTGCTGTGGCAGGATTCTCTTCCCTGATGAAAGCTGGAAAGAGGGATGGTGAGATCACGGTCCTGAACTGCTAACCCCTCTGTTTCCCTCAGGCAGGATGAAATGTGTGTTTTAGTGATTGCGTATCATTTGAGGGGGAAAAAGCATGGATAGAAACTTCAATGGTTGCTAGGCACCCTGAAGACTTTGTGAAATAAATACATTAACGTCTGATGGTCAATCTTTCTTAATATTATATCTTTCCACTCTGGCAAGGCTGTGACTCTGTGGAATGCCAGGACAGAGTTATTAACAATTAAGAACTCTAGTCACTGGGAAAATGTTGACAATGAATGGATTTTTAAATTCTTTTTCAAGATGTTCCCCTCATTAAATCACATAAAAACTCCTTGACTGGCTCCTAAAGTAGTCATTCAATCTGAGAGTCAGCTAAAACCCACTGAGTGCCCTATGCTAGGCATGGAGCTGGACAGTTTAACTGGGGCTGTCTCTGTTTCACACTCATGCAAACCCTTGAGATAGAAACAGGCATGCTATTTGTAGATAACACAACCGAGGTCCAGAGAAACAAACTGATTTGTTCAAGGGGAGAATGGAGGCTAGAATCCCACTTTGCTGACTCCTGGTCTGATGCCACCTGTTTGTCAGACATATTTCTCTCTCCCGGCTTCTGACAACCTNAAAAAAAAAAAAAAAAAAGGAAAAAATAAGAGACGGATATTACCCAGTAGAGCCTCTCGGTCATTTTATCATAATCAGTCATCACATCTTTATTTTAGGGAGGAGCCTAAATGTGCTGGAGGCAGAGACATAAAAATGTTTCACTTTTCCAATAATGATTCCCAGCTGTGATCTGTGACAATCTCTGGAAAGTCATTTTCTTTAGCGTCTAAATCAGATCCGATGATAGTTTTAGTCATTTTGAAGCCATCTTGCTTAAGTTACTTAAGGCTCACATGGCTGGTCACTTTCGTATTTCTGCCTCATCTCTGACTCCAGGGTCCCCACACCCTGAGCCTGCCACCTCAGCACCTGTGCGTGCTAATCAGTGCCTCATCGGTGGCCCTAGACCTCGTGAAGGGAGCAGAGACTGCGGTGTTCTCTTCTCACCTCCTGCCTCCCAGTCTTACCCCCTGACTTGGGGGAATAACAGCATAGAGAAGGGAGCTCTGGGAGTGATGTCCTTCTAAAATGATGATGAGGATGGTGGTGGTGGTTGAGTTGCTCAGTTGTGTCCATCTCTTGCGACTCTATGGACTGTAGCCCGCCAGGCTCCTCTGTCCAAGGGATTCCCCAGGCAAGAATACCAGAGTGGGTTGCCATTTCCTCCTCCAAGGGATCTTCCTGACCCAGGAATCGAACCCAGCTCCCCTGCATTGCAGGCAAATTCTTTACCGACTGAGCTAGCAAGGGAAGCCCCCTGTTGATGATGATGGGTGTTTGGATATTCGCTTCACAAAGCCCCCTTTGCAGGGACTCCCTCCACATCAGGCCACGCCTTCCTGCTGACCTCTCAGGGCCCACCCTCACAATGTACTCCATGCTCCTGCTCCAAGAACTTAACTCCCTGTGTAGAGGTCCTTGCCCAGAACCCAAACTCTGGGACCTGGGCATGGAGAGGGTCTATTTCTATAACTCTTGGGAAAGGAAACACAAGGAAAATGTCTTTTCTCCTTTTTCTGCAGGAACATGTTACCAGGCTCACCTTCTGCAAAACTCTGTGGCCTATTCCAAGAAGACCAGCCAGGTCGGCAAGCCCAATGGATAAAGGAGACCCAACTTGGGAATGATCTAGTTTCCTCCTCTTACTGAATCTCCCAATTTATCTGCAGTTTTATGAGTGGCTCTTTGGGGACTCTGTTCTTTTAAGTAAAGACGAAACTTCTCTGGGGCCATACCCTTTGCAATAAGGTTTTGCATTGAGCATCTCTCATCCAGAAGTAGTGTCTACAAGCCCCCCATCCATCTGGGCTCATCTTGCAACTTGCTTTGACCAACAGACCCTCCCCTCTCTGGGGCTCAGTTTGTGTGAGTTCAGGAAATGCACTGGGAGTGTGTACTCAACTCTGCAAGAGTTGACTTGGATGGAACGGGGGCCTCTGGAGCTGTGCTTTCCTCTACACGTCCACCTTCTGTCTTATTCATTCTTCCCCCAGGGCCATACAGTGACCACCAAGGAAGCAGAATCACCAACGCAGCAAGAGCACACGTGGCAGAGACAAAAGAAACTCATTCAGACAGAGACCTAGTAATCAAGAATGGTTGCTGTGGCAGGATTCTCTTCCCTGATGAAAGCTGGAAAGAGGGATGGTGAGATCACGGTCCTGAACTGCTAACCCCTCTGTTTCCCTCAGGCAGGATGAAATGTGTGTTTTAGTGATTGCGTATCATTTGAGGGGGAAAAAGCATGGATAGAAACTTCAATGGTTGCTAGGCACCCTGAAGACTTTGTGAAATAAATACATTAACGTCTGATGGTCAATCTTTCTTAATATTATATCTTTCCACTCTGGCAAGGCTGTGACTCTGTGGAATGCCAGGACAGAGTTATTAACAATTAAGAACTCTAGTCATTTGGAAAATGTTGACAATGAATGGATTTTTAAATTCTTTTTCAAGATGTTCCCCTCATTAAATCACATAAAAACTCCTTGACTGGCTCCTAAAGTAGTCATTCAATCTGAGAGTCAGCTAAAACCCACTGAGTGCCCTATGCTAGGCATGGAGCTGGACAGTTTAACTGGGGCTGTCTCTGTTTCACACTCATGCAAACCCTTGAGATAGAAACAGGCATGCTATTTGTAGATAACACAACCGAGGTCCAGAGAAACAAACTGATTTGTTCAAGGGGAGAATGGAGGCTAGAATCCCACTTTGCTGACTCCTGGTCTGATGCCACCTGTTTGTCAGACATATTTCTCTCTCCCGGCTTCTGACAACCTTTGTGTCCCAGGATAGAATCTAAACAAAGTGTGAAAAAAATTTAATCATCACAATGTGTTTCTTTTGTTTTCCTGTATGTGAGGCATGGTGCTCAGTGCTTTGTTGTGTTATTTCATTTGATCAGTGTCAAAATCACTTGTGATAGAGCACTGTCACCTACTATACAACTGAGACTGTCTGGGAGATAAATAAGCGGTCCAAGATCACCAAGCTAGAGAGCGGCAGAGCCAGGATGATGCTAGACTTAATCCACCTGCCCCCAGGGCCTGCCTGTCACCTTGGCATACGATACACCCACTGTAGATCTTACACCCCAAGCCTGTCTACCCTTCTGAGCACAGTGAGTTGTGATATGTTTTAAACTAACTCTAAGCTCCCTTAAAAACCTCAACTCCGTCCTGTTGTTCGCATTGCCCATGACTCTGGCCTTTACCTTATAGCCCTGTCCATTCCATCAACAACTGTGTCCACTTTCTCATCATTTCTCACCATCTCCAGGTCACCCTGGACTGAAGAAGTACCTTCATCTCCCAGCTGTGTTATGACAATGACCTCCTTTCTGGTCTCCCCCATCATCTCCTTGACCTCCCTGGGATCTATTTTATAGAGACAAACAGAGAGATTCTTGTGAATTACAAACCAGAATGCATCACTCCCCAAAGTCAGGCCTGCAGCAGCCTCGCTTCTTACAATGAAATCCAGACCCATCTCACGGACTTTGAGGCCCCGTGGGAGCTGCCTTCAGCTGTTCCTCTGGTCAGTGATACACCCCCTCCCCCATTTCAGCCACAAAGGTTCCTTCTCTGTTTTTGGACAGGGATTGCAGCAGCCCCATCAGAGCCTTGGAATTGTGGATTTTCCTTTCCTGGAATGCTCCTTCCCTGCAGGGTGCCTCCCTCCTCAATCCATTCATTCAGGTTTCTGCTTATAGAAGCCAACCCTTGATTCCACACCCCAAGATACTTTCTTCTGCTTTATAGAATGTTTCACCCCTTGATCTCATATTATTAAACACTCTCTTTTCTTTCCTTCTGATTATAAACTCCACAAGGGCAAGGATCTTTATTTTCTCACCAACACACTCCCTTCCCCAATGCCTACAATAGAACCTAGCACATAATAGATGCTCAGTACATTTTTTTGAAAAGATGGACCGAATCCTGAGATCCCTTTCACGTTTACTCAAAGAAATTCTAGACAATATGTCCTCTTTTCTCTATACTGAAAGTTTTTCAGGAGCGTGGACCTTGTTCTTTGTGCTCTAAGTTATACAAGTTTCAAAGAAAATTGATTGAAATGAGTGGAATATGAGAAAAGAGGATCTAAATTTTCTGTGTGAGTAATAGCTGTCTACCAATAAGAAAATGAAGAGGTCATGCTTCTGGAGCACAAGAAACCGTTCAGCTGACCCACTTAAAAATTAATTCATTGAAATACAGTGACTGTCAATACAAAAGAAATAACCCAGTCCAAAGGAATTATTTTGTGTGTCTCTTTGTGTGTTTCTTTCTTGCTTATTTCTTTCACATTAGTAGGGTTCTGGAAGGAACAGAAATAAACTCATATATTCAATTCTCCTGATTAACAAGAAGTCCATCACATTCTTCCCAGTGTCCTTTGAAGCGTCATTTAGATGGTCAGTGTTCCCAGATCTTCAATCATTCTGATCCCTAAACAAATGCTTCCTAATTTTTTCAAGTCTGAGGACCTCTTTTCAAAATCAAGTGCTGAGATGCTGCGGATTTCCCATGGGTTTAACCTGTGCCTGGCAGAGAATTCATAGTGAATATTCATACACTGAACTAATTCAACATTTGTTGAGTGAGTCCTGTACTTATGTCTAACTCATCTATGTATTCGATAATGATCACAACATATACATATATATTTGAGATAATTGCTGTAGCAGGGAACAATAAAGCATAACGTGGCTTTTGCATCTGCTCCTGTCTGATTTTGTTCAGGAGAAACACTGGGAGAGCATGGAAAACTGCTCCCAGCTAAGCATGGCCAGGTAGGAATACACAAAATACACACCTCCTCAAACCTCGAGGACCTGCCTTCTATCTCTAGTTTATTAGGAGCTACACACATCCACAGGTGGTATTACAACTCGCCTGCTGCTGCTGCTGCTAAGTCACTTCAGTCGTGTCCGACTCAGTGCGACCCCCTAGACGGCAGCCCACCAGGCTCCTCTGTCCACGGGATTCTCCAGATAAGAGTACTGAAGTGGGTTGCCATGCCCTCCTCCAGGGGATCTTCCCGACCCAGGGATCGAACCCACGTCTCTTACATCTCCTGCCTTGGGAGGTGGGTTCTTCACCACTAGTGCCACCTGGGAAGCACGCCACAGCACAGCCCTTCCGATGCGTGTCTTCACAAGCAGAGGCACCAAAGCAGACTTTTATTCCAGAGTCAGGAGACTCCTCTGACAGCCGAATTTGGCTCCAGGATTCCCTGATGTCAAAGTCATTCTTGCATCGCCGTCTGACTCCTGCCCAGCCTCTTCTGCCTCCCTCCCTTGCTTTTATTCATACAGGAAATGCCCTAAATACCTTAAATGGATTAAATGCTTAATCTAACATGGACGCCTGCTCCTCTAAGGACCTAGGACTGATGCACTCTTTTTTCCCGACTATATGTTAAACTTCAGGAGGGTAGAGAGTGCACATCCTTTTGGGACACCACTGGCCCCAGGACCTCACACAGCATCTGACACTCACAAGGTTGCCAATCACCACAAAGTAAAGAATCATTGCTTCTGAGCACCCGTTTCTCTCTCCTCAAAACAAGGCTCTGTGGGTCTTAGCCGCTTAACCATCATAATTCACCCACCAGCCGGTGAACCTTCACCAACATCACGATTGGGTTTTCTATTCTCATTCCTGTGCTCACATTAAATATTTCACATTGGCCTACCACACCGTTTGTCACTATTTATGGCAAATAGATGGGGAAACAGTGGAAACAGTTAGCTGACTTTATTTTTCTGGGCTCCAAAATTACAGAGAATGGTGATTGCAGCCATGAAATGAAAAGACACTTACTCCTTGGAAGGAAAGTTATGACCAACCTAGACAGCCTATTAAAAAGCAGAGACATTACTTTGCCAACAAAGATCCATCTAGTCAAGACTACAGTTTATCCAGTGGTCATGTATGCATGTGAGAGTTGGACTATAAAGAAAGCTGAGCACTGAAGAACTGATGCTTTTGAACTGTGGTGTTGGAGAAGACTCTTGAGAGTCCCTTGGACTGCAAGGAGATCCAACCAGTCCATCCTAAAGGAGATCAGTCCTGGGTGTTCATTGAAGGGACTGATGTTGAAGCTGAAGCTCCAATACTTTGGCTACCTGATGCAGAGAGCTGATTCATTTGAAAAGACCCTGACGCTGGGAAAGATTGAGGTCAGGAGGAGAAGGGGACGACAGAGGATGAGATGGTTGGATGGCATCACTAACTAGATGGACATGGATTTGGGTGGACTCCAGGAGTTGATGATGGACAGGGAGGCCTGCTGTACTGCAGTTCATGGGGTCGCAAAGAGGTGGACATGACTGAGCAACTGAACTGACTGAACTTTGCAGACTTCACCACTGTTTCAGAGCTCCTTGAGTGTAAAGACTGTCTTCATCTGTTTCCTTGTGGTCTACAATGATTAACCCATTGTAGATGTTCAGTAAATATAGGAAAGAGGGAGTGAAGGGAGGGAGGGAAAGAGAGAGAAAAGGAGGAAGGACAACTGGGAATAGAGTTTAGCTTCTGTAAATTGGGCTTCCCTTGTGGCTCAGCTGGTAAAGAATCCGCCTGCAATGAGGAAGACCTGGGTTCAATCCCTGGGTTAGGAAGATCCCCTGGAGAAGCGAAAGGCTACACACTCCAGTATTCTGACCTGGATAGAATATGGCCTGTATAGTTCATGGTGCTGCAGAGTGGGACAGGACTGAGTGACTTTCATTTTCTGTAAATTATTCATGTCTTCACTTTAAAATGTTCCAGTTATCCCAAATATTTTTAGGAAATACCAGAGAAAATAGACATGCTTCCTATATCCCAAATTACTGTTGGCATGTGTAGTCGCTCAGTCACGTCTATTTTCAGCCCTTTGGACTGTAGCCACCCCCAGGCTCCCCTGTCCAGGGGGTGCTCCAGGCAAGATGGCTGGAGTAGACTGCATGCCTTCCTCCAGAGGCTCTTCCCGACCCAGGGACTGAGCCCGCGTCTCCTGCGTCTCCTGCATTGCACGTGGATTCTTTACCGCTGAGCCATTAGGGAAGCCCCGAATTACTGTTTCAATAGAAGCAATTCTGGAAGAGCTTGCCATCATGAGAAGGACGCGGACTTTGAAATCTCTCAGCCCTGGGTCAAAACCTTCGTGTACGACATGCCCCTCTGTGGCCCTGAGAAAATGAGATGGCTTTGCCCCCTTCATCTCCTCCACCAAAACCCAGAATCCAGTAAATGTCATGAAGCAATGCATGCCGAGCCCTTGACACTTGGTAGGAGCTAGAGAATTAGAAGCTATTCCGTCCTTTAAAACGCGAGTCTCAGGGCGAACCCTGAAACACTCGACTGGAGTTAATTTTTCAGCCTAAAGTCTTAAACAGATAAAGAGATGCAGCAACCCCACTGCAAAAGAATATATATTTGTGTCCTGGCAGCCCAAGTGATTTGAGCTTCACATCATAGACGATTATCAGACCAAAATAATCCTCATCAGGATTTCAGCTTTCAAATATGTGGGTTTAAAAAAAAAATCTTGGCTCCATATGATTTGTGAAGCTTTAGTTTTATATTTTTATTGAGAAAGAAAAAAAAAAAGCCCTGTCATTTCACACTTGCTTGTTACTTTTTGCTATCTTCTGACAGCTTTCATGACTTGGATTGTAATTCTGAGATTGTCTGGGAGAGACAAGGTGAGACAGTTTAAAGATGTTGACCTTCTCAGGGACCACAGACAAACTAACACACCCTCGCTGTTAATTTCACATCTTCCGAGCTACATGTCCACCAGCCCCACCAACTCCTGGCAAAGGCTCCCTTGGGCCATGCTGTCGCCAGTCTCCTCTTTTTTTTTTTTTTTTTTAGTATTTTAAAAAATATATATTTGTTTGGCTGTGTCAGGTCTTACGTGCGGCACTCCAGATCTTGGTCACATCATGTGGGTATTTCATTGTGGTGGACAGACTCTCTAGTTATGGCACACTTGCCCCTCTGCATGTGGGATCTGAGTTCCCCAACCAGGGATGGAACCTGTGTGCCCTGCATTGCAAGGGGGATTTTTTTTTACCACTGGAGTACCAGGGAAGTCTCCAGCCTCCTCTTTAAATATTGTCACTGATGCCTGGAAAGCCTGCCTATCTCGCTTACCTGCTCCTACCTGGTCACCTCCTCCCTGGCAGGTTTCCTTTACCTACGAGTCGATCTCTCTCCATGGTGCCATGACTGGACATGACTTTCTCATCTCCTTTTGTATGTTCCCTTCACAAACATCCATCCAATGTCCAGCATGCGGCAGATTCACAGAGGAGGGCTGAGGGTACAGAAGTGAATGAAATGGACGTGATCGCCTTTCAGTCCTGGAGAGCACATAATGTGTTGGAGGAAATGAATGACTGGATTATCAGATCATTGTTGTTGTTTACTGTTGCTCTCATGTCTGACTCTTTTGTGACCACATGGACTGTAGCCCACCAGGCGCCTCTGTCTGTGGGATTTTCCAGGGAAGAATACTGGAGTGGGTTGCCATTTCCTTCTCCAGGGGATCTTCTTGATCCAGGGATCCAACCCATGTCTCTTGCATTGGCAGGCAGCATCTTTACCAATGAGCCACCTGGGAAGTCCAGGTAATTATGGGTGTGTAGATCATGGCATCCGGTCCCATCACTTCATGGCAGATAGATGGGGAAACAGTGGCTGACTTTATTTTTCTGGGCTCCAAAATCACTGCAGATGGCGATTGCAGCCATGAAATTAAAAGATGCTTACTCCTTGGAAGGAAAGTTATGACCAACCTAGATAGCATATTGAAAAGCAGAGACATTACTTTGCCAACAAAGGTCTGTCTAGTCAAGGCTATGGTTTTTCCAGTAGTCATGTAAGGATGTGAGAGTTGGACTATAAAGAAAGCTGAGTGCCGAAGAACTGATGCTTTTGAACTGTGGTGTTGGAGAAGACCCTTGAGAGTCCCTTGGACTGCAAGGAAATCCAACTAGTCCATCCTAAAGGGGATCAGTCCTGGGTGTTCATTGGAAAGGCTGATGTTGAGGTTGAAACTCCAATACTTTGGTCACCTGATGCAAAGAGCTGACTCATTGGAAAAACCCTGATGCTGGGAAAGATTGAGGGCAGGAGGAGAAGGGGATGACAGAGGATGAGATGATTGGATGGCATCACTGACTCAATGGACATGAGTTTGAGTAAGCTCCAGGAGTTGGTGATGGACAGGGAGGCCTGGCGTGCTGCAGTTCATGGGGTCACAAAGAGTCGGACATGACTGAACAACTGAACTGAACTGAAAGTGCCACAAAGGAGAAAAACATTCCAATGAGACTAAATAATAATAGTTTCGTCATTAAACACAGTCAGGGACATTTAGGTCCTCCTCAAGGTCCGTAGATAATATACTGAGCCATACCTGTGAGCTATATTGTAGAGACTGAAAACCCCAGAGGAGAAGCTGATGGCCAGGTTGCAACTGTGACATAAGCTGCCACAATTCCAAGAACTGGCCTCAAAGAAATGGGAACAAACCGACCCTGAAACTGAAGACTAACTGTACCTAAAACAATCAAGATGATGCTAATCAGACCGCTGACCAATTTCAAGATGACTGCCAGAGCTGACTGTGCGCTTTCTGCATGTAGCCCCCTCCCTCTGCCCCCTGATTATCAGTGAGGGGGACTCAGCCTTTGGACAGGAGTCCTTCTCTCACCACACCCCCAGTTACAGGCCTCCAAAACGAGGCAATCTTTCCTTTCCACCAACCTGGCCTCTTTACTGGCTTTGATTGACAAGCTGGCCTCATGGAGGTCATGTTCTAGGGAAGGGATACAGACTTGTGTTAGATGGTATTAACCGCCATGGAGACAACAGATATTAAGGTAAACAGGAATCCGAAATTGGGAAAGAGGGTTGTTTGCACAAGATTCTTACGTATGTGTGTAGCTGCTCAGTCACTTCAGTCACCTGCGACTCTTTGTGACACTTTGTATCCGGCCAGACTCCTCTGTCCACAGGATTTTCCAGGCAAGAATGCTGGCGTGGGTTGCCATGCTCTCCTCCAGGAGATCTTGCCAACCCAGAGATCAAACCCATGTCTCCTGCATCTAACGCACAGAAGGAGGATTCTTTATCCACTGAACCACTGGGGAGCCCCAGATTCTCATGGAAAGGCATGAGTTGATATATATAGATAGATAGATAGATAGATATAGATTTTTTTTTTTTTGGATAATAATTGCTTTACAAAGTTGTATTAGTTTCTGCTATACAACTAAGTGAATCAGAAGTTGACAATTACGCAAGGACCAGGGAAAGTGTTATATGGTCATGAAGCTATCTGCGAAAAGAGGTTTATAAACAAAGGAGATTGCTTGTGCAAAGGCCCAAGGAGAGCAGTTTGCCTTGTATATCTGAGACCTGCCACGTAACTGGTGTAGAAGAAGAGCTAGCCAGAGTTGAGGAGGTAGCCAGGGAGGTGGGGGGTGAAGGAGTGAGGATGGAGTGGGGAGAAAGTGTGGGTGATGTAGGGTTCCTCAGCGCAGAGTGAGGAATCAGGCTTCTAATCCGAATGAGAAGGGAAGCCAGTGGAATCATTGGGATGGAGTTATTACACTTTCTGACCTTTATAGCACCTCTCAGGGTTTGGAATTTTTTCTGAGTCTAGACAGTAAGGCTCTGAACTCTGAGCATCAGCCATAGATCACTACGGCTCTTGATCACTAAGATCTTGGCTTTTCTGACAGGCTGCCCTGTAGGGGTCTGGCATTCTATTCGTCTCCTGCTTCAAATCTCTTCCTCGTCACTGGTCTTGGATGAGATATCCTTTGATTGTTTCTGAACCCGTATCTCTAGATGGATAGGGTGCTCAGTAATTTCCTTTGGCTGCCCTCTCCTTGCTCACCCTGTGCTGGAGAATGTCCCCTTGGCTGGACCAAGGACGGCTCCAGGTATGATTTCTCATCAAGGACTATAAAAAGCCATGCGACCACTCCACTCACACGGATGTGAGATATCACTTGGCCTTTACAACTGGGGCCAGTGTAGTGGATGACTGCCTTTCTGAAGCAAATGCCATAGGTTATAATGAGCACTGGGTGGGAAAGAAACGAAATATTAACCATGATTCATGCCTCAAATTGAAGGTAGGACAAGTAGTGCTTGAACATCCTGATTAGATTTTCATCTTGTTTTAGCAGCAGCAGCTCAAGTTAATGTTTGCTCAGTGCAATCACGTCATGCGGATTGACACGTAGATAATTATGCTATTTATCTTCTTACAAAAGTCTCTCAACTGGGGAACTGTGACAATTTGATGCCTAAGAAGGTTGGGGACAAAAGTCACTCCAGCAAGAGAGGAACAGCAGGAAGTCTTTGGTGATCAGATGATCAGCCCCGTGGGAAGGGCGGCTTCTTTCCCTGGGTCTGCCAGCTCAGGTGCACCCTGCCTCTCCAGCTCTCATCTCTCATCGCAGGTCCATCCTCCTGCTCTCAGGAGCCTCCCCATTGTCTTCTGGTCCTCTCCCCTCCATCCTGCGTCCAGGCTGCTGTCAGAATGGCCTGCTCACCACATCTTTGTTCCCCTTTCCCATTTCTCAATTATTTCCTTACTAAAAAATATATATATATATCTCCCAATCATTTACACAGTGGTACATGGGCTTATTGCCTGGAGAATCTCATAAACAGAGAAGCCTGCAGGGCTACTGTTCATGAGGTCACAAAGAGTCAGACACGACTGAGTGACTAAGCACAAGCACATGGACTTAACATAGAGTGAATAACTCGTGTTCTGAAACCAAGGCCAAATCACATTCAGTTCAGTTCAGTTTAGTCAATCAGTCATGTCTGACTCTTTGTGACCCCATGGACTGCAGCATGCCAGGCATCCCCTGTCCATCACCAACTCCCAGAGTTTACTCAAACTCATGGCCATTGAGTCGGTGAGGCCTTCCAACCATCTCATCCTCTGTCACCTCTTTCTCTTCCTGCCCTCAATCTTTCCCAGCATCAGGGTCTTTTCCAAAGAGTCAGCTCTTCACATCAGGTGGCCAAAGTTTTGGAATTCCAGCTTCAACATCAGTCCTTCCAATGAACACTCAGGACTGATCTCCTTTAGGATGGACTGGTTGGATCTCCTTGCAGTCCAAGAGACTCTCAAGAGTCTTCTCCAGCACCACAGTTCAAAAGCATCAATTCTTCGGCGCTCAGCCTTCCTCACAGTCCAACTCTCACATCCATACAGGACCACTGGATAAACCATAGCCTTGACTAGACGGACCTTTGTTGGCAAAGTAATGTCTCTGCTTTTTAATATGCTGTCTAGGTTGGTCATAAGTTTCCTTCCAAGCAATAAGGGTCTTTTAATTCCATGGCTGCAGTCACCATCTGCAGTGATTTTAGAGGCCCCCCCAAAATAAAATCAGCCACTGTTTCCACTGTTTCCCCATTTATTTGCCATGATGTGATGGGACCAGATGCCATGATCTTCGTTTTCTGAATGTTGAGCTTTAAGCCAACTTTTTCACTCTCCTCTTTCACTTTCATCAAGAGGCTCTTTAGTTCTTCTTCACTTTCTGCCATAAGGGTGGTGTCATCTGCTTATCTGAGGTTATTGATATTTCTCCTGGCAATCTTGATTCCAGCTGGTGCTTACTTCAGCCCAGCATTTCTCATGATGTACTCTGCATAGAAGTTAAATAAGTAGGGTGACAATATACAGCCTTGACATACATTGCTCACTCTTATGTAAAACTTTTCCTGGCTTCTTACTACCCACAGAATAAAAACCTCATACTGATATAGTCAAAGCTACGGTTTTTCCAATATCATGTACAGATGTGAGAGTTCTACCATAAAGAAGGCTGAGCACTGAAGAATCGATGCTCTTGAATTGTGGTACTGGAGAAGACTCTTGAGAGTCCCTTGGACACAAGAAGATCAAACTAGTCAATCCTAAAGGAAATCTACCCTGAATCTTCATTCGAAGGACTGATGCTGAAGCTCCAGTACTTTGGATATCTGATAGGAAGAGCTAAGTCATTGGAAAAGACCCTGACACTGGGAAAGACTGAAGGCAAGAAGAGAAGGGGGTGACAGAGGATGAGATGGTTAGATAGCAACATTGATACAATGGATACAAATTTGAGCAAACCCTGGGTGATAGTGAGGGACAGAGGAGCCTGGTGAGCTACAGTTCATGGGTCACAAAGGGTCAGACACAACTTAGCGACTGAACAACAGCAACCAGCCTGTATCAAGATGCTCCATGATCAGCCTCCATTTACCTGTGAGGAACTCCTTACTGCCTCGCTTTGCAAGAAACCTAAAGTCTGTGCACCGTCCACTCACCCCTCCTTCATTTTGCAGTGGGACATGGTCTGGGGCTTGGGCATGTAACAGGCCCTAGAAAAATAGGAAGTCCTCCTTCCCCCTCATTTTCAAGAGCAAAGCGAATGGACAGGCAGGACGCCCTGGGGG
>SJYA01002028.1:334420-346741 GCA_006410615.1 Neotragus moschatus
GGTGGGCGGAAAGTAAGTCTGGAAAAATCGAAGGAAATGAACTTGTACTCCTAGATACTGAATTTAAATATTGGGTTGGCCGAAAAATTTGTTCAGGTTTTTCCTTACTATCTTACAGAAAGCTCGACTGAAACTTTTGGCCAATCCAATATATTTAAATTTATACATATAAGTTTATAATTTAGATTTAAATATAATCTAGATAAAGATAAATATAATCTATATGTATATAATTTAGATAGGTATATTTGGATATTTACTGATAGGGATAGTTATAAGCACAGATACAGACACAGAGGTTTGTCCATCCCATACCCTCTCTGCTCTTCTTCCAAACCAAATTACTCAAGGAGCTCTCTGTATCAATGTCTCCGTGCCCTCACTTCTGATGTGACCCTCATAGGCTGAGTTGGGCACTCAGACCCATCGCTGCTCTGAAATTGACCTGAACGACCCTCAAGCCACTTCCACGTGACTCCAGCCAATAGCCCACCCTCTGTCCTTGCCTGTCCTGGCTTTCAGCAGCAGTGGCCACGGCTGACCCCCCCTTCTTTATGAAAACTCTGTACTCTGGGCTTGCTCCACGTGAAGCAGGCTGGCTTCCGCCTACTTTAGTGCACCTTTCCCGGGCTTTCTTTGGGCCCCTCCTTCTCTAGAAACTCCAGGAGTCAGGAGTCTCGATGCACTGGCTCAATATCTTTTTCTTGGAGGGAAATGCACATGGGAAGAGGGTGCGTTCGTTGCCACAACCAGAGACACCATCTCTATGCTAACGACACTCACAGTGACGTCTCCAGTGGCATCTCCTCTCTGAAATCCAGGTTCATCATCCAGGTTCATCCTCTCTTGGGATCTTTGGGCATCCCAAGTTAAACTTTGTAAAACAGAACCATTGGTACCACACTGCATCGTTTCCCACACTTATGACATCTTTGTTTCAGTCAATGTCTCCACCATCCAACACTCAGGCCAAGAAATGGGTACCCCTGTGCCTTGCACATACCTTGCATCAGTGATGTCCTTCAGCAGTGCCTCCAAAGAGCCCTGGTTCCACCCTCTATAGCTGCCACCCTGCACCCAGCCCATCCTCCTCACCTGGACTACTGCAACACCCCTACTTCATCTCCCCACCCCCCACCTGCCACCTTCCTTTCCCAAATTTGCGAACAGAACATTTCTAAGGACCCTTGGGCTTTCCTTACTCTTAGAGGAAAAGCCAAGCCCTCTATTCAGTCCCTGAAGGTCTTCCTGAGAAGGTACCTGCCTTTTTCAGCTCTTTGTTCTCCTCTGCAGACCCTTCCTTCAGGATCCTGCAAATGTGACATCCTGCTTCCTGCCACAGGACATTTGCACACGCCTTCAGCTTGGGAGTCCTTCTCCTCCTTCCCAGACCTATGCTCAGCTGCCTCTTTTCATCTCAAATGCAGTCTTGGCAGAGATCTTTCCTCCAATCTTCCTAAGATAGGTACTCTATCATGTTACTCATTCTATCTTATTTGTGGTTCTTTTTAATATCTTTTTATGGAGTGCATGTGTATCCTCCCTAGAGAATTACTCTCTCTCTCTCTCTCTCTCTCTCTCTCTATATATATATATATATATATATATATATCCATTCCCACCAGAATAAATCTTTCTTGAGGACAACAATAATTACTTTTTAACTCTTGTATCTCTTGTGTCTAAAATAGTGCCTTATGAAGTTAATAACTGCTTTCTGAAAAGTTATAAACCATAAATATATAGACAGAGCTGCAACCTAAAGGCACTAAACCTGGCTTTAACCCACAAAGTTAGCTGAAAATATCATAGCCCAAATATATGTTCAGCAGTATCCACAGATGCATAAAGAAATGTATTTTTTATGGATGTGCACTTTTTACGTGCTAGCATCAAGTGCAAGTGGTTAAATGATTTTCAGTCACTGTCAAATGCTGAGAAATAAATGAAAAATAAATTTAAGAGCAACATGCTGGCTGCAGATAAAAGTCATTTTTGCCTCCATTTGAATCCTCCGCTGACTGGCTCCATGAAAATGGGTAAAGTACTTTCTTTTTTAGTGTCTAATATCTCTGAGCCCCATTGTTACCATCTGTAAAATGGGATAACAAACCCATCTGTACTGGGGCTTGACTGTGAAGATTATACGTATTGATGTGGCTCAGTCGCAGTTGTGGCTGCCTCTTGCCCTTTCTTGTCTGCTGAAAGCTGTGCGGTGTCTCTGTTTGGTCTTGGACTAGAAGGACCAGGACACTGACTGGGTAAGAAAGCCCTGCCCCTCTGCAATCACGTTTGCATCCTTGTCCCAATATGGCCCGTCCAGGAGAACACAGCTCAGGAAGCAGAACACAGCTCAGAGTTTGCTTCAAAAAAAGCTTCAAAGACTTCTCTGGTGGTCAGTGGTTAATTTGCCTGCTAACACAGGGCTCACAGGTTCGATCCCTGGTCCAGGAAGATCCCCTATGTCGCAAGGCAACTAAACCCCTGAGCCACAGCTACTGAGACCACATTCTAGAGCCCGTGAGCTGCAACTACGGAGCCCACAAGTTGCGACCACTGAAGTCCTCGTGCCCTGGAGGCTGTGATCCGCAACAAGAGAAACCACCACAATGAGAAGCCCACACATCGCAACATAGAGTAGCCTCCACTCTCTGCAACTAGAGAAAGCTCACGCACAGCAACCAAGACCCTGTGGAGCCCAAAATAAGTAAATGAATTTAAAAAACAGCTTCACCCTCTCCTGCACCACTCTTTGCTGATAACTCCCAAAACCCATCATGGAAGTGTCGGCTAAAAAAATGCACAAGTGAGGGTTGCAAGTTAAGTTTTATGTGGGGCAGTACGAGGACTGCAGCCTGGGAGACAGTTCCTCAGATAACTCCGAGAAATTGCTCCAAAGAGGTTTGGGGGGAGGACAGTACATGTGTGATTTTGGTGCACGAGGAATACATGTGATCGAACACATATGTTTTGCAGAAGGTTTCCGCTAGTCACGAGGAGCGGGCATCACCATAAGGGTTTTAGGGCTTTTCTAGATATGAGGAGATGCGAGAATCGGGCTCATACAGTCAGTTATTGAGAATATCTCTCTGAAGTCCTGTCCTGCCACTTTCCGGAACACAGAGCGCCTCATTTCTGCTCTCCGCCCTGAGCTCCTTTAGGAGTGCTGGAGGTCAGCAGCTGCGGCATCACATGATTTCATCCTGGTAGGAGATATCAAGTGCCCCTGGTAGGTGCCAGTTTGTAGTTGACAGAAGAAAGCCCTCCTTGGGCACACAGCCTGGGGGCGGAGGATGTTTGGTCCGGAGAGAAGAGAAGACTTTGGGGTCCCCACCTGATCGTGGTTTTCAGGGATCCAAAGAACTGAAAGTAAAGGGATCTCCCAAGCAGGGAGGCGGCCGGCCAGGAGGAGTCAGGCGGATGTGTGCTGAGCCCCTACCCCACCAGCTTCCAGCTTCCTTCTCAGTACAGTGTGTCACGTGGCCCTGGTGGAAGGGGCAGCAAACCTGGATCCCTAGTGTGGAGGATACTTCTGAGACTTGTGGCAGCTTCACAGTGGAGAGCGGGGCCAGGGACCGGAGCCCACAGGCATCAGTGCCCAGAGCGCCCACCTCACCACAGGGTCGGCAGCCATGGCCTCTCCCAGAGCCCCCGCGGGGGTGGCCAACCCAACGGGACTCCAGGGGAGGCTCCAGGCTTCATTGAAGCCTGAGTGGACCCTGAGGACAGGCTGTGGGGACCTCAAGGTGGGGCAGAGAATGGAGTGGAGACCTCCGGGTGTCCTGGCTGAGGGGCCACCCCGTGCCCGGAGGAGCAGGACACGTGGCCCCAAAGGTCTTGGTGGGGCAGCCACTGGGACGGACTGAAGACTTCAATCCTCACAGCTGGGGCCAGAGAGGCCCCTGAGGCCAGGCCTCAAGCCCTGCCTCACCAACCAGAGGAGATCAGAAGCTTGCCTGCCTAAGGGGAGCAGTGGGGGGTGCAGGTGAACCCCTGTGTCTCCTGAATCTGGGAATGGACTCAGACAATTCCAGATGGGAAGCCTGGGAGTGGCTGCATGTCAGAGCTCAGAAGGACACGCCTCCTCGCTGGGGGAGGGGGTGGCCTCAGAGAGGAGGAGACTGGACCAACTTGAGATGGGGAGGAAGCCTCTTTTCCCTCCATCAGTCCCAAAAGGCTCATGTAGAAGGAAATCATCAGGTCCGCTAAGATTCCAGACACAGAGAATATGTCTGTTAATGACCAGCTTTGTAAGCCTTCCAGAGCAGAGGCGCTAACAGATGGATTCTAAATGGGGAAAAGCCCGTGACAAGCATCCACTCAAACAAACAAAGCCAAGAGCCCTGCTTTTTTACTAGAGGCCAAAGAAACCCTCACCTAACTGTGCAACAGAATTAGCCCCGACTTAAGGGGGCAAAGCCAACTATGTGGCTCGAGGCTGGAAGGGAATCCCACATCCTCCTGCAATGAATAAGAGGCTGCAGGGTGGTCCAGCCATGGGGGCTTGGAGGACTCCATGATTCTTTGCAGGGGAGACCCCCCTGCCCTGAGGTGGAAGAGCCCTTCCACCCACTGGGTAAATAAACCCCCTGGGCCACCACCACCACCCAGAGGCTCCTCTTGGGCGTGGAGCATCCAGGAATGAAAACAGGGCCCGTGAAGCTGGAAGCTTCCAAGAAGGTCAGCCCAGGAAGAGGCTCAGGGTGAGAGCAGGGGAGAGGGGAGAGGGTGGCGGGTGCTGGGAAGGGGCAGGATGAGGAGGAGGAGGGTGAAGAGAGAAAGAAAGGAGGTGGGAGAGAAAAGGCAAGAGAGGGCCCAGCTGGCAATCTCAAAAACCCAAGGCTGCCCCTGTAGAACACAGTGGAAGGAGACCGAGAAGGGCAGAGACCCCAGGAGGGGAGAGAAAGGAGAGAGCCAGACTCTAGAATTGAGGGAGAGAGGCTGGGTTGTCAGAGATTGGAGATGCGTAGAGAAAAATGAGAAAGAGAGAGCAGAGACAGACCAGTGTCAAAGCCATACTAGCCATTTACAAGGGGATCTATAACTGTCTGGTCTCTACTCTCCCACCATGCGTGCCCCCAACCCCTGTTCCTGCCCACCTCTGACACGGTTTTTCCTAACAGTCTTGTGACCTTTTCTTCCCAGTCTTTCGCCTGGTAACCTGTCTGGTCCCTGTACGTTCTTCTCATCGTTCTCCCATAAGGATGTCCCACCCCTGAACCCCAAGCCGTGACTCCCCTAAAGCCGGCACAGCTTTCCCAGCCTGACCGGGGGCCATGGTGTGACCCCCTCCTCCACAGCAGCTGGAACTTCAGGACGGGCCCAGGCGCTGAAGACCAGGTACTTACATCTGTCCCCTCCTCACTTGACTCACCTGTGCCTTTCCTGGGCTCTCCTTCTGGCACCTGGATTTGCTGGGTGGCCCCTGCATCCTCCTGCTGGGCAAAATGTCACCAGCTCTCTTTACATCAGGGTTTAGGGCCAGACCGGTGTTCTCTGTTGAGCCACTGTGGGCTAAATTCCTCCTGAGCGGCCTCCCGGCCCCTCATTGCAGGCTGGCAGGCAGGACGGGCACGGGCGCTGTGTGTCCAGACTCCATCCCGTGAGACCCACACTCCCCAAAGGAGCCCAAGCTGGGGGTGGGGGATGTCTGTCCCATGGGACTCCTCGCGTCTGAGACAGCTCATCTCTGCAGACCTCCGTCCAGACCAGCATGCTTGTCTCCTGAAACAGGACGAAAAGTAGAACCCAAGGTTCCCCAGGGCGGTTACTCATAGAAAAGAACTGCCAGTTTGTTGGGAGCTTGAGCAACGAGGAAGAGAAGTCTGCAGGGACCCAGGCCTGCCCCCAATCTGATGGGCAGCCGGTGAAGGGGCAGGGCCCCGGGAGCCCATGTCCACACCAGGACGCGCCTGACCTGCCACTGCCAGGAGACCTGGAGGAAGTCGCCATACCTCCCTAGTCCCTGTGTTCTTACCCATAAAGGCTCATGATACCTGCCCCCACGAAGACTGTCAGACAAAGAGAGCAAGGCTGTGGGCAAACAGTGGGTGCCGTCATTCTCAGATGATGCTGGTTTTGTTTTTATCATAGAGTCTTCCATAATCTTTGCAGATTTCTCTTCCACAGAGCTGATAAGATTAAATTGTAAGGCTCTGCTTCTTGTATGTCTGTCTCCCTCCGTGTTGCCCAGAAATAGTGTCACGGAAATAAGTACATACATACTATGACATATAATTGCCTTAAATCTCTCCAGACTGTGACCTCCAGCCATGAGATGGGGGGCTGTGTCGACTTGCCATCCAAAGTGCCTGGCACCACATCTGCTGAGCATAAACAAGCCAGCATCCCTCTTGAGACTGGACACAGGTCCTCCAGCCTGGTATCTGCTGTGTCCTTTGTCTGTAGGGTCCCCACACGCTCAGACCATTGGAGGATCAGACATGCCCCGAGTGGCAGCTGGATGGCTTAATTCCTGCCAAGTTCTCCATTCTTCCCTGACTACGGGGAATATTCTGGAAGGGAATCAAGGTGAGACTGGGTCAGCCCACTGCTCCAGCATCTCCATGGCAACAGCCACAGTGCTGTTCCACACAAAGGATCTTGGTTAACGAAGTGCTCAGAGGTCACGCCGCCAGGACGTGGCCTCCTTGCCAGGGTGTCTTTCAGAACAGGGCTGGCCTCCTCAGCTCACTCCCTCTCCAAACATCAGGGTTGTAAGAGGTGAGGACAGGAGCTGCTGAAACAGAAAATCGGCCTAGCAGTCAGCAGTCTGAGTCTGCCACTGCTTCATCTCACGCACCTTTCCAGGTCTCCAGTGTCTTAACAAGAGAAACATCCCTTAATCCACGCTCTCCCCTACCCCACGCTCTCCCCTACCCTACCCCGGGTGAACCTCCTAGCCAGATTTGTGGTTTGCCAATGGTTTTAATAACTTCCTGTATATAGGCACACACTTGGAACCCTGGCTTCACAAAATAGCACCACAAAAGAAACCTGAAGCTAGATGTTCCCAGTTGCAAAAGGAAAGGAGAGCTACAAAATGATTGCCCTGAAATAGCATCTCCCCAACCATATGCCGACGAGCCAGAAAGGCCGCCTGCTTCCTTCTAGTAACTGAACAAGGGGCATCCCCTTTCCCCCACAGGAGTGTTCTTTTCAATGTACGTCTGGAGTTCGCCTCTGCACTGAGCCAGGAGAAAGCAGTTCATCATGAGAAAACACCGGGGCAAGAAGACAAGGTGGCCTGGGTCAGGGCTGCAGTTTCCAGCCCCCTGGACGCCTCCGTGTGGTCCCACAGTGAGCTGGACATGCAAGCTGTGTGTGTGATTTGGGATAGGTGGGTTCATGGTTCTGCCACTGTTTCTGAATTACCATGGGGAGACAGAGCCAAGGCCAGCCCCTCAGAGATGTGTTACAGGACAAATAGTCAGTGCAGTCACTCAGTCCTGTCTAACTCTTTGCAACCCCATGGACTGCAGCACGCCGGGGCCTCCCTGTCCATCACCAGCTCCCGGCGCTTCCTCATACTCATGTCCATCAAGTTGGTGATGCCATCCAACCATCTCATCTCCTGTCATCCCCTTCTCCTACCACCTTCAATCTTTTCCAGCATCAAGGTCTTTTCCAATGAGTCAGTTCTTCACAACAGGTGGCCAAAGTATTGAAGTTTCAGTTTGAGCATCAGTCCTTCCAGTGAATATTCAGGACTGATTTCCTTTAGGATGGACTGGTTGGATCTAAACCTAGGGGAATATGCTTTGAAAACTAAGCCAAATATAAAGCAAATATTTGGTTTGAAAATTTCTCTACTTGGATTACTCCAAACAGATGAGCAAAGTGGACTCAATCACTCTCTTTGTTAAAAGCATTTATTTATCTATATCTATTTATTTGGCTGTGTTTTTTTGCAGCATACAGGAGTTTGCAGCATGTGGAATCTTGTTTTTTTTTTTTTTTTAAGTTGTGGCATATTGGATCTAGTTCCCTGACCAGGCATCTAACCCAGGGCCCCTGCATTGGGAGTGCAGAGTGTCAGCTCCTGGAAAGTGAAAGAAAGTGAAGTTGCTCAGTCATGTCCAACTCTTTGCAACCCCATGAACTGTAGCCGACCACTGTAGCCGCTGGACCACCAGGAAATCCCTCAATTGCTCTTGATGGAAGACAAAATGAGATATTGTAAGGGACGGATTCATGTGCCCTGCTTTTAGGTGTTAGCTCGCCTTCTTGTCAGAGAGGGCAATGGCATCCCACTCCAGGACTCTTGCCTGGAAAATCCCATGGATGGAGGAGCCTGGTAGGCTGCAGTCCATGGGGTTACGAAGAATCGGACATGACTGAGCGACTTCACTTTCACTTTTCACTTTCATGCATTGGAGAAGGAAATGGCAACACACTCCAGTGCTCTTGCCTGGAGAATCCCAGGGACGGGGGAGCCTGGTGGGCTGCCATCTATGGGGTCTCACAGAGTCGGACATGACTGAAGTGATTTAGCAGCAGCAGGACCTTCTTGTAGCCATCATTTCAAAACATACACATATCAAATCATTCTGTTGCACACCTTACAATTATATACCATTTTACAAATCAATCATATCTTAATACAGCTCCAAGAAAAAAAATGAGCCTCATAGACATCTTGTGAAGAAGTTGGATGCGTTAGTCACTCAGTCGTGTCTGACCCTCTGTGACCCCATGGACTGTAGCTCGCCAGGCTCCTCTGTTCATGGGATTCTCCAGGTAAGAATACTGGAGTGGGTAGCCATTCCCATCTCCAGGGGATCTTCCTGACCCAGGAATCGAACCCAGGTTTCCTGCATTGCAGGAGGATTCTTTACCTTCTGAGCCACCAGGGAAGTACCCACCCCCACCCCCTGAAATCCTGTGAAGTCCTGTTAATTTCATTTCACAAAGGAGGAAATGGAAACGTGGGCTATTCAGTGATGCAGCTGACATCCCCAGGCTGGTACAGCTACAGTGCAGAGGGGACCTTCTCACCTGGACACCTCACGAGGGACCAGAAGTGAGGGTCGCTGATTAACAGCTGACCAGGGGCAGATCTGCCCTGAAGCTGAGCTGAACTCAGTCCATGGATGTTCTCGCAAATCCTAGCTCCCAGAAGGGGAAGGCTGCTGATCAGGAAGCTTCCAACATGCCTCCAGTAACAATCACTGTTGTGCCCTGAGCAGAGGACAGAATGTTTCCAAGCTGAGACCAGTGTGGCTGAATCCACTCCTGCTGCCCACCTCCGGCTGGAAGAGAGGTGAGCTTTTATTACTGGTTCCTCATAGGAGAAGCCCAGGTTGTGGGGGTTCTCTGGGAAGCCCCTGGTCTGTCATCATTTATCAAATATCTAAACGAGGCTAGATATTTAGATAACTGTTCTTTCTGGGGATCAGAACCAACTCTCCTGCACCTCCCTCAGGGCATTCCAAGGAAAGAACAGAAGCTCACAGAGATGGGTCCTTGGGCTGCAGCCATCAGCAGGCAGAAATTTGAGGGTTGGTTGGAAAACACCAGAGACAGCAGCCTGGGGCCTAATTATCTGGACCACTTATTCACACTCTCTGTCCCTTCCAAGCACACTGGAGCATCCTCAGACTCTGAGGAGGAAGCATCTCATCTTTGCAGGTCTTGAGATCTGAGTTCCCAGGTAGCTCAGTAGGTAAAGAATCCGCCTGCAGTGCAGGAGACGCGGGTTCTATCCCTGGGTTGGGAAGATCCCCTGGAGGAGGAAATGGCAACTCACTCCAGTATTCTTGCCTGGAGACTCCCATGGACGGGAGAGCCTGGCTGGCTACAGGCCATGGGGTCAGAAAGAGTTGGACACGACTGAGCAGCTAAACACGCACGCATGCACAAGNTTCTATCCCTGGGTTGGGAAGATCCCCTGGAGGAGGAAATGGCAACTCACTCCAGTATTCTTGCCTGGAGACTCCCATGGACGGGAGAGCCTGGCTGGCTACAGGCCATGGGGTCAGAAAGAGTTGGACACGACTGAGCAGCTAAACACGCACGCATGCACAAGATCTGGGGCCAGAGTCCACACCGCCACTCGTGGCCCCAGGCAGGTCCCATCCTGGAGACAGAAACTATGACCTGGGAGCCCACTGTGGTTTGTCCCGGCCCCTCGGGCCACGCACTGTGGTGTCTGCTCTGTTGCCAGGTGGGAGCAGCTCGTGATAGCTCATGTGAGGCCCTACTGCCTGTGCACAGCAGGTATTGGAACAAAGGTCTGTTGGAAGTTCTCCTGACTCTGCTGGTGTGTCTACGATCTGGAACTTTCTGTCCCACCCTCCAAGCACCCGGGGTTTCTATCCATCTCAGTTTACAACTAACGGAGGTGACTTCCTTTCCCCTCACTCACACGCTGGAGTTTCATCCATGCGTTAGGTGACTCTGAAGCCAAAGGGCTCTCAGAGCTGCACCACAGGTGTGAGGCCAGGGTTCGGGTGTGAGGCCAGGGGTGTGGGTGTGAGACTGGGGGTGTGGGTGTGAGGCCGGAGGTGAGTATGAGGCCAGGGGTGTGGGTGTGAAGTCAGGTGTGAGTGTGNAGGCCCACTTGACTTCACATTCCAGGATGTCTGTCTCTAGATGAGTGATCACACCACCATGATTATCTGGATCGTGAAGATCTTTTTGGTACAGTTCTTCTGTGTATTCTTGCCACTTCTTTTTAATATCTTCTTCTTATGTTAGGTCCATACCATTTCTGTCCTTTATCAAGTAACCCTGATTATTTCACTTAGATGCAGAGTACATCATGAGAAACGCTGGACTGGAAGAAACACAAACTGGAACCAAGATTGCCGGGAGATTCGTGACCCCATGTCCTGCAGCCTACCAGGCTCTTAAGTCCATGGGATTTTCCAGGCAAGAGTACTGGAGCGGGGTGCCATTGCCTTCTCCAAGGATCTGCCTTAATGGCCTCATTTAGCCTTAATTATCTCTTTAAACACCCTGTTTCCCAAAACAAGTCATAGTGTGTGTTACTGGAAGTTAGGACTTCAACATATGAATTTGAGTGAGTGAGTGAGGCGTGAAAGTCCTTCAGTCATGTCTGACTCTTTGTGACCCCATGGATTATACAGTCCACAGAATTCTCCAGACTGGGACACTGGAATGGCTAGTCTTTCCCTTCCCCATGGGATCTTCCCAACCCAGGAATCCAAGCTGGGTCTCCTGCATTACAGGTGAATTCTTTACCAACTGAGCAAGAATTTGGAGGGCACAATTCATCCCAAAGCAATAATAAAAATGTAATTTCTTTAGAAAATAAAAGTTTTTAGCAGCATCATCTATTAGATTTCTTTTCCAGTCATTTAAGTTATATCCCTGGTAGCTCAACTGGTAAACACTCTGCCTCAATGCAGGAGACCTAGATTCGATCCTTGGGTTGGAAAGATACCCTGGAGAAGAGAACAGCTGCCATTCCAATATTCTGGCCTGAAGAAGTCTATGCACAGATGAGCCCAGTAGGTTACAGTCCATGATGTCACAAAGAGTGAGTGACTTTCACTTTCAAATAGGTACTCATTTTTTTTTTAAATCACTGTTTTATTGAGCCTGTTCTTTTATTCTTAGAAGCTCTCAGAATGACTTGTTGTCCTTAATGTCCCTAAATATCATTATAATTCATCTAAACACTCAGTTAATTTTTATTAAAAACAATCTTGCTAATTACATAGTAGTGGTGGTAGTTTAGTTGCTAAGTCGTGTCAGACTCTTGTGACCCCATGGGCTGTAGCCTGCCAGTCTCCTCTGTCCATAGGATTCTCCAGGCAAGAATACTGGAGTGGACTGCCATTTCCTTCTCCAGGGAATCTTTCCAGCCCAGGAATTGAACCCCAGTTGCCTGTAATGCAGGCAGATTCTTTATCAACCTAGCTATGAGGGAAACCCAATTACATGGTAGATAATCTAATTTACTGAGTTTGCGTCAATATGTATCTTTATCCCATTAACTCATTTGTCCTAGACTACCTAAAAGAAATCTGCCCAAGTTTTGGGATCTTACCTCCAAACTTTAAAAATTTATATTTGTTATTCTTATTTACATTTTATTGTTTTCTGTTTAGGAAGAATTCCTCCACCCAGTCTTCTGTCAGGGTCCTGCCCCGACAAGGAATCCAGGGTGATTCGAAGGTGGAGACGGATAGGTGAGGAAAAACTTGTTTCATTGCAGGTAGTGAGGGATTAGAAAATTAGCAAGGAAAAGAAGCTGAATAACTTGGCTTACGTGGAATACCAATCACCACCTACGTAGGCCACAGGCATCTTTCCGTTCTCCCGAGGGAGAGGAGGCACTGAGGCCCCCCCTGG
>SJYA01002028.1:351171-425007 GCA_006410615.1 Neotragus moschatus
GGGGTGTGGGTGTGAGGCCAGGTGCAGGTGTGGGCCGGGTGTGGGTGTGAGGCCAGGTGCAGGTATGCGGCTGGGTGTGGGTGTGAGGCCAGGGGTGCGGGTGTTAGGCTGGGGGTGTGGGTGTTAGGTTGGGGGTGTGGGTGTGAGGCCAGGTGTGGGTGTGAGGCCGGGTGTGGGTGTGAGGCCGGGGGTGCGGCCGGGTGCAGGGGTGCGGCCGGGTGCGGGTGTGAGGCTGGGTGCGGGTGTGAGGTTGGGTGCGGGTGTGAGGCCGGGGGTGTGGGTGTGAGGCCAGGTGTGGGTATGAGGCCGGGGGTGCGGGGGTGCGGCCGGGTGCGGGTGTGAGGCCGGGTGCAGGTGTGTGGCTGGGTGCGGGTGTGAGGCCAGGGGTGCGGGTGTGAGGCCGGGGGTGTGGGTGTGAGGTCAGGTGTGGGTGTGAGGCCAGGTGTGGGTGTGAGGCCGGGTACGGGTGTGAGGCTGGGGGTGCGGCCGGGTGCGGGTGTGAGGTCGGGTGCAGGGGTGCGGCCGGGTGCGGGTGTGAGGCCGGGTGCGGGTGTGAGGCCGGGTGCGGGTGTGAGGCCGGGGGTGCGGGGGTGCGGCCGGGTGCGGGTGTGAGGCCGGGGGTGCAGGGGTGCGGTTGGGTGCGGGTGTGAGGTCGGGTGCGGGTGTGAGGTCTGGGTGGGGTCGTGGGGTGACTTCTACTGTGGTCTGCACTCTCACTGCACCGGCCCCAGGGTGGTAACAGGTGATGNGGGTGCGGGGGTGCGGCCGGGTGCGGGTGTGAGGCCGGGGGTGCAGGGGTGCGGTTGGGTGCGGGTGTGAGGTCGGGTGCGGGTGTGAGGTCTGGGTGGGGTCGTGGGGTGACTTCTACTGTGGTCTGCACTCTCACTGCACCGGCCCCAGGGTGGTAACAGGTGATGACGGATGATGGCGCCCATCACGACAGTGGTCCTCGGCCAGGGGGATGGAATTGGCCCTCAAGCTGCCCCCAGACAGAGTTGCAGGCCTGGATCCTTCACGCCCACCCTCATCTGCTGTGAGCACCCGGGGAGGCCTGTCCTCCTGAGGCTGCAGGGTCCGCACCCCGTAGGAGTTGCCCTGGCTCAGAGTCTGGGAAGGGGCCGGGTGACACACTCTTGCTCACACACACGCACACGGAGCACATGGCCTGAACAGTGGCTTGTTCCGGGTTCCCCGGGGGAAAAACGATGCTTCCCTGGCCTCAAGGGGTCCACATGGGGGCGGATGCTGGTAATAAGGAAGGAACCATCACGGAAAGCAAAAGAAAAGGAAACTCAGATTTATTGAGCACCTGTTGAGCTGGGCGAGTCATTCACAAACATACACTGAACGCCAGAAGCTGGAGACACATGCTTCCCGGCTCTGGCCAGCACCCCGGCCAACTGCCCGGCATCAGACACACGGGAGTAGTCTCTGGACCCTCTTATTTCAAAATGAAAGTGAGCGGAACCAACAGAGGGGCACGGAGGAGCCTATCCATGCTCAGAAGCCAAGTGAACACACAGGGGCATCTTTTTTTTGTCAGCTCCCACATTTTTGGTGCAGATGCCGGGAGATTCCAGGAAGCAGCCTCCAGCCGTGTCCAGTGTCTCCCTTCTGCAGGCTTGGGACCTGGAGGCGCTGAGCCACTCCCAGAGGACGGACCTGCCCAATGCTGCGTGCGCCCGCCACGCAGAGCCGAGGCTGCGCTTCGTGTCTGCACCTTCCTCCTCTTTCTGCTTCACTTACTTCTGGGAAGCAGCGCTGTCAGCTAATCTCTCCCTGGGCGACCTCTGGGCACAACCAAGAATAGAAGCCCATTGTCCTCATTTTCTTAAAGTTTCCTTTTGAGGAAAGAGGTAAGTTTGGCAAGTGTCCAGTCAGGGTTTCATAGCACCAAGAGCTTCCTTAGAATTGGCAGCTACACTTCAATCGAGGGCCATCAGGAGAATGAGAAATGTTCTCTGCCTCATGAGTCAGGTTTCCCCAACTTCGGAGCAGAGGGAAAAACTCGAAAAGCATTACCATATGAGATAACAATAATAATAATTAACAATAATAATATTATAATCTGACCGACCGGCAGCATCTGTTGGTTTTAATAATGTTGAGGTCTCTTAAGAAAAACAAGACAAAAAAAACCACATACATGATAAAAGAAAGAATTAAAAACAAAAACCACATGGCTGAAATGTCTCAAGACCTCTGGCTTCCCATCGGGCTGTGTGTTCAAGTTTCAGAAATCCACCAGCGTCTCCTGGCATTCTGGTATCTTCTATGGGCCCTTCACGTTACTGGGTCGAGCAGCAGCAAGGCTGGCAAAGTAGGCACACTGCGAGGGGTCACACTGGCCTGGGGGGCCGGGGAGCCCCGGGGGGCCAGGATGTCCAGCCGGTCCTGTCTCTCCTTGAGGCCCGGGACTCCCGGGAAGCCCATCTTTAGCATAGCCAGGTTCCCCAGGCTGACCTGGACCAAGGAGCAAAAGAAAGAGACGGTGGGTCACCTTCCTTCCGGAGCATACACGAGCCCTGATGTCACTGTTTTCATTCAGTAGTGAGCTGAGGATGCCCCAGGCTCAGAGCAAACACCCCAAGGTCTGGGCGCCCTGCCTGGAGAGATAAGAATGGTCCCCATGGACACCGTGCAGGCAGATGGCTGCTCTTTGCACCCAACACCCTGGGGCCTGGCCCCTCCCCTACCCCAGACTCCAGCCCAGCCTCTCCTACCTGGGATCCCGGGAGGTCCCATCTCGCCTCGGAGGCCAACTCCAGGCGCGCCTGGGTCACCTTTGGCTCCTCGCTCACCTGGTGAGAAAAACACACACTTCTGATGGTGGAGACTCACGATGGTGGTGGAGGGAGGGAGCCCACCACGGGGCTGGGGGCAAGGCCAGCACTATGTCAGACGCCTCGCTCCTGTTCACACACTCATTCATGCACACTCACACTCAAGCACACACTTGCACTCAGAAATATGCCCATGTGAACACCAAAACAGACCCCTCCTCCAAAACATTTGCTCAAATACACATATGTACACGTAAACATTCACTCAAGTGTGATAACTACCCAATGGTACATGCACATATGTGCACTCACACATACAGTATACAAATATGCACACATCATAAACACATCAAACACAGACACCCAAACGTTCACATTCTCTCCTATACAAACACACATGTCCACACACACCCAGTGACACATGGCTACACGTCCCCGTGTTCTCCAAGCATTCTATCTGAGCCTTTGTCTAGGAGGAGCCGGGTGACAAACAAACCTGAGTGTACATAAGACACAGCCCTACTCTCGAGAAGCGTGGGTTCTAAGACAGATGACACAGGACACAAAGAACATTCTAATATGAAGCAGAATCAGGTAAGTCTTAACAATCACAGGAATTTAAAACTCTAACACGTTCAAAAGGAAGAGGGTTCATTCCCCCAGGAGGATATCTGAGACCAGGGAGGAGTTGGGGTTAACAGTATACAAACTTGATTAAACTCTCAGCTTTTTTTTTTCATCATTTCTTTTCTTTGATATGCTGTCTCCAGAATATCTCCCATATGTAGTGTATAACGTTTTCTTTTATAATCCAAATGGAGATTCTGCCAGTTCATGGAGATTTTAGGCCACTCTTATTTACTGTTACGGTTAGTTCATTCGGTCAGTCTTCTGTCACAGCCTGGCTTTTCTATGCTTTATGCTTTCTTATCGGCATTTATTTAGTATATTTTGTTCCATGAACCGAGAGAAGACAGACCTGGATGCAAACTTTTAAAAAGTTCAGAAGGAGAAACGTTACAAGGTGATGTTTCTCAGTGAGCGGAGAATTAAGGGGGAATTTCCAAGCAGTCCAGTGGTTAGGACTCTGCACTTTCATTCCCTAGGGTGCGGGTTCAATAATCCCTGGTCGGGAAACTAAGATCCCAGGGTGCACCCCCCCTCAAAAAAAAGATTAAGGAAGAGTGAAGGAGGGGGACGTGGCAGCTGAGACGACAGCACCGCCTCTCCCTGCCCCCGTGCTTATTCCTCGCTGGACAGAAGGGGTGAATGGCCAGGCTGCTGAACTGGGGCCCAGGTCCTTCCCCGCCCTTCCACATCTGTCCTTCTGCAAAGACAATGCCTTCCTCCGTGCATGGGGCGCTGCGGCAGCAGGCACTGTGCCTTGCAGGAGAGGCTCGCTGTGTCCAGCACAGCCATGTCCAGCTCAGGTGTGTCCCTGAGAGCTGGAGAGCTGACGGCCATATCCAGCTTTAGCTCAGACCACTTTATTCCCATGGAAAAGCATTAGTTGCTTGGTCATGTCCAAGTCTTTGCGACCCCATGGGCTGTTGCCTGCCAAGCTCCTCCGTCCATGAAATTCTCCAGGCCAGAATACTGGAGTGGGTTGGCATTCCCTTCTCCAGGGGATCTTCCCAACCCAGGGACCAAACCCTGGTCTCCCCCATTGCAGGCGGATTCTTTCCTGAGTCACCAGGGAAGCCCACGTACAGCTGGCATCTAATGCCTGTTTGCCTGGAGATTAAATGTCTTATTCCTCAGTGACTTCTTGAAAGGGGAAAGAGAAGACATCCTGTGTACTCCCCGGACCATGAGCAGTGGAGATGGAGACCGACCAAGATGGAAGGAGGAAACAGACTCGCTCCTCCTGGCAGAAGCATCATTTTGCAAAAACGTCAAGTATGAAACCCTCTTAGGCAGATGAAGAAACGGCACGACGTCAACACGCAGGGTGTTAGCAGGCTGCGGGGGCGGGAAACGGGCGGACTCCTGCACATTCAACGGAGCGTGTGCTGTGCACGCTGCTTCCTTCTCTACGAAGCACCTCTTCCCAGCTCCTCACTCACCTTTGGGACCTATGGGGCCAGAGGGTCCCTCCAGACCCCCCTGCCCTGGCCTTCCTGGCTCCCCCACGGGGCCTGCCCGACCCGGAAGCCCATCTTTTCCAGGAGGCCCTGGGGGTCCGGGTCTGCCTTGAGAGGCCTTTGTGTGCGCAGAGGGCATCTGGGCCAGGAGGTAGGCAAGTTTGGCTGTGGAGTAAGAAAAACAGAGAGATATTTCATGAAGAAGGGATAAAGGACCAAAGACGGGCCGGCAGCACATTGCAAAGCTCGAGGCAGTAAGAGCTGGGAAACAGCAGCAACAGAGGCACACCAAGAGCGCGCTGCAGGGCGTGTGTCCGTGTGGATGCTGCTCTGGAGCCAGGCGGCTGGGCTGGGGTCCCAGTGCCACCACTGCCGGCAGCGTGGCCCTGGGCAAGCCACCTGACCTCTCTTAGCCTTTGGTGCCTTTTCTGCAAAACGGGGTCAGTGAAACAAGTCCGAAAGCACCGGGCTGGTGGGAGGACAGAGGAGCCGATGAGACGAGGCATCACGACAGCCCCCAGCACGAGACCTAAGTGGTGCATGGATGTCGCTGCTCCCCTCGAGGCAGCAATGACAG
Organism: Neotragus moschatus; assembly: GCA_006410615.1. NCBI lineage: Eukaryota > Metazoa > Chordata > Mammalia > Artiodactyla > Bovidae > Neotragus > Neotragus moschatus. Next base: position 356,616 of record SJYA01002028.1, read on the forward strand.
CAGCAGCAGCAGAAACTGTTGCAACTTTCAGGCTGGGGAAAATGAGGCCAGTGGGGGAGGGTGAGACTTCAGTAGCTTACACAGAGCAACTTAGGGACTTCTCCAAAGTGTGGAAGTCCTCATCTATAAATGAAGGGCTGGACGTGATGTCATTAATGATCATTAGGTGTGTGACGATCACAGGCTGATTCCAAACCCCAGAGGTCCAGCCGCTGGCCTCCACGCCTTCCTACTGCACTGGGAATACACAGCCCACCCCAGGGCCACCAGGGGCTCTTCCTTTGTTTTCCAGACGACCAGGCCAACCCCTTCACCTGGCAGGGGGCGTGACCAGCCCAGAGAGGCTGTGCTGACGCCCTCCTGGGTCTCGGTGGTAAAACCAAAGCAGAGTCGGGTCTTCTGACAGCCTGGTGGGGGACTCCCGAGCAGCCCCTTCCCCACCCTCCCACATGAGGAAGCGGGAGGGGCGTGTGCCAGAGCTTCCGGACACACAGCTGCTGGGCTCACAGCCCAGACGCTCTCATCTTGAACGTGGAGCAGATGCTTCTGATGCTTCCTCCTCCCAAGATTGTTTAGAAGAAAGGACTCAGCTCAGCAGATGCTCCATCTGAACTCATTCAAAACAAGACTCATCTCTGCCCAGGGGCTAGAAACTCCTTGTGTGCCCGACAAATCTAACACCCAGAAGAAAGGCTGTAGATGGGGATGCTCGTACACGGGAGACCTCGGGACCGCCCCGCCCGGCAGGAGTCACCGTTCCAGCCTCTGGGATCTTTCCTTTCTTCACCCTCCTTACCACCAGCCCAGCTCTGTGCTGTCCTCTCCAGGGAACAGTCTCTGGTTCTCCTGGGCAGGGAGACGGACCATGCTCACTCGCCTGGATACCCCACGAGGGCAGTGAGAGAGTCATCGTGTTCCGTGCTGCGTCCACAGACCCAGTGCAGGGTTGCGAACGTGCCAGGAGGAAAATTTCACTGTTTGAGACCTGACCACGTGAACAAATGTGCGCTTCCCCTTTGCCCACCCATGCCTGGGAGTGACAGCAGGCTTCTGATCTTCCCTAGCCCAGAGTGGTCTGCGACTTTCTTCTCCTAACAGTTTCCAACTCAGAGGGAAGGCAGAGGTGAGATGGGAGAGGATGCAGTGGCTAAGAGCCTGGACTCTGTAGCCCAGGTGCCCGCATGCAAACCCTGGTCAGACTCACCAGCATTCTGCAGCCTCAGGCAGGTTACTTAGCGGCTCTGATTTAACCCTCATCCATGGCTCAAGAGCTCATAGAGGCTTCCTTATGTCAGTAAACACGTGTGGGTTCTGAGAACTCCACCTGATGTGGGGCTGGCCCTACACGCTGGTGCTATGACTATTACCTTCCCCATCCCTCCCTTCCTGAGCACCTGCTCCGTATGGGGCCCAAGCAAGACTGGGATTTCACAGTAAATCCTATACAGGAGAATTACAAGGATTCTAGTTCCTTGAAAGCACAGTGTGTCCTAGGGTCTCTGCACATGCTGTGTCTAAGGTCTGGGGTCTGGTCCTTGGTTTGAGCTCCCATGGCCCCTCCTCCAGGCAGCCTTCCCTCACCTGCTCCCCACCCTCCGAGCCATCTGAGGTACTTTTCCCCTGTCTTCGTCTGCGTCCTCCATGTCACACTAAATCACAGGCATCTTCTTACTATACCGAAGTCACCTTGTCTGTCTCTGTCTCCTGTTCTGGGCTGAGTTCTCCAGGAGCCACGGCAGGCCTGCCAGAGCTCCTTGTTGATTCGATAAACAAGTGAATGCACAGATAGGTGCTCACGGCAAGGCTGGTTCTATAGGTGGTGAGCTCCCCTTCCTGGAGGTAATCAAGCAGCCATAGCTCAAGACCCCCGAAGAGCGGCCTGGAGCAGGATCCGTGTCAGAAGAGGCTGCTGGGAGTCTGCAAGACGCGCCTCTGTCAGACTTCTGCAGGAGCTGCCCTGCGGCTGCCTTTACCAAGCCAGGCTGCAGAGGTCCGGAAGGAGGAGTAAACGGACTACCGCCCAGGCTCACACAGCATCTAGGACCCGATGCTGTGAAAAAGCCAGCAACTCACTTTCCAGCTGTTTCTCCAGTTCCTCTTGGATGAGCCGCCGCAGGACGTCCATGGATGGAGACTCGCCCTGGGAGGAGAGAGGGAAGGCACAGTTACTCACCTTCCCAAGACTGCCTGCCTTCCGAGACCCAGAGCGCTCAGGAAACCAAGACGGCCACAGTCACGCAGACCACAGCTCCCGAGTCCAACCCCTTTAACACCTGGAACCGTCTCCCTGCCACGCAGGCAGCATCGCTGCATCTTGTATGGCGACCTGGAGGGCTCTGACGACCAGGGAGGAGCCTGGCATGGCGTGAGGTCTGCTCTCACGGATCACTCTAAGAGCTGCATGTCGCCGTGGGGGCCTGGAGGCAGGGCGCTGCTCTGCTGACCGCTCATTGTTTGTGTGAGCAGACACCATGTGGGGCCAGCGGGGCAGGCCAGACACCAGAGCAGCCAAGTGGCTGGTGGGAGGAAAGCAACCCCGAGATAGCGCAGGGGCAGCCTGCGAGCTGGCCTTTCTCCCTGAAGCCTTGCTCCCTTTCCTTCCTGCACAACCCTCCTCCCCAGCCCTGGACCCGGGAGGCCTGGCTCTGAGTCTCTCTGTGCTGAAGTCCCCCCACCTGCAGGGCCAGCTCGCAGGCTGCCCCTGCGCTATCTCGGGCTTGCTTTCCTCCCACCGGCCACTTGGCGGCTCTGGTGTCTGGCCTGCCCCGCTGGCCCCACATGGTGTCTGCTCACACAAACAGTGAATGGTCAGCGGAGCAGAGCCCTGCCTCCAGGCCCCCACGACGACATGCAGCTCTTAGAGTGATCTGTGTGAGCAGACCTCATGCCATGCCGGGCTCCTCCCTGGTCGTCAGAGCCCTTCCGGAAGGTGTCCACTCCCAAGGGTGGGGTGGCTTACTCTGCTCATTGCTGCAGCCCCAGCATCAGGCTTACGGTCTTATTTCCCTTTTTTCCTTTCTGGCCAATGACCTTTTATCTTACTCTCAGAATCCCCATTACTACCCAGAGCAACAGGACACCCAACAAAGACTCGGTGGGTGGGGGCGCTCTGGAAGCCCACTGAGTCTGCCAGCACCCACACCTGGCTGAGGGAGGGGACCTGGCTGCCCGGCCTCTCCAGGAGGGTGAGATCCAGGCTGACCACAGAGCCCCGCGGGGACAGGGCCAGAGCCTCAGAGCAGGCGGGGCACGGGACCCGAGCCTGTGCTCTGGGCCGCAGGAGGGGCCCCTGAGGACCACGCAGGCTGCAGGGCTAGGGTGGGGAGGTCACATGGACCTGGCAACCAGCCCCCAGGGACCGGCCCACCAAGCTCTCCCAGACCCACAACAGCCAGCCTGTCCCCGTGTCGCAAGACTGTGTCAAGTTAAGAGCTCGGCCACAAGAAACACTGTGTTGAGAGAAAAAAACAAACTGCTCTCAACAAGCCTTTCCTTTTGCACTTGGGAAAAGCTAGACCCAGAGGGAAGACCAAGCACCCCAGACCGCAGACAGGAGGGAGACTAGAGCCAGGCTTCGGATGGACAGGGAGGGAGCCGTCCCCGTGGGGAAGCTCGGGTCACTGGGAGCCTCTGCATCTTCTCGACTGCCTCCTGCACGAGGTCCTGGGCAAAGAGCATCACTGCCCGGGAGTGAAGCCTGGACCACAGGGACAGAGGGACTCTATCCTCAAGCCCTTCGTAAGCCCTGTGCGTCATTTCACTTAACCATCACAGCCAACCTGTTGGGAGAGAGGCATCCTCGTCCCTTTTGGGAGGGATGGGAGGGCAGACTCAGAGAGGACAAGCCAGGGGTCAGCCCTGGCTCACACAGGTCACCAGTACCTGCAATCTGGCCCCTCTGGAGCCCACACACCTCTCTGGCTTCCCCGAACCCCAAGGAGCCTCAAGTTTGAGGCATCGCCCACACGCTTACCCTTAACCCTGGAAATCCTGGCTGGCCCGGAGGCCCCGGGGGACCGGCCGGCCCATTCTCCCCAGGTGGCCCCTGAGGGCCCATGAGGCCTGTGTGACCCTTATGGCCTGGGATCCCAGGGTCGCCAGGCTGGCCCTTTCCACCAGGAGGGCCTTTGTCACCTTTGATGCCAGGATCTCCCTAGAGGAGGCAAGAAGAGCATCAATGAGCAAAGGCTTGGAAGGCACCCCCAGGCCGGACGTGCCCCAGGCTGCAGGAGGGACCCCCGGCCCCATGTCCTCAGTCCGGGAGAGGAGACCTCAGTCCTAGAGGCCTGTGACACTGTGCTGGCGCAGACAGGACTCAGGGCCCAGACGGACAAAGCTGCACCTCCACGTCACGCAGGTTGTCTGCTGGGGAAGAGGCACTGACTTTGACTTTCAGATCCCAGTCTCGTCTCCTCCCAGCAGAGAAGGCCAGAGCAGTGATGAAACCATCTGCCATACACATGCTTATGTGGAAAAGCGTAAAGAGTGGCGGAGAAAGTCTGATAGGTTCGGGGGGGTTACGTAAAAGCTATATGCATATTTATATGTGCACGCCCACCTGGTTCTGAGCGCATGGGTTCCAGAAAGATACAAGCAAGTGTACAGTGACAGACCAAAGAAAAGTGTACTGGATGGTCACCTAGTCTACACTGCATTCACTTGTGTTTTTTCAATTTATATTGTTTAACTGTATCACTTTTCAACAGAAACAGTAAGAAGAGTGAATTACAAAAGGAATGCAGCCAGATTTGAGGAGGGTCTCCTAAATTTCTCCCACGTGATGGGCTTTATTGGGGAGTTGTCATCCGTGGATGGTCTCCAGTGTGGGGGTCTGGAAGGGTCCCTTTCATGCATCTCAGTGCCAAGGCCTATGGTACAGCGTTTCCTATTTATTCCACGTCTCTACATCCCTCTGCGGTGAGAGGACCTATCCCATATTTCAAATGTTCCAGAGCAGAAGGCGTGAGGAGCCTGACCGCTGTCTGGCAACCTTCCATGAAACCACTTAATGGGAAAAGGCAACTTCCTTTATTGACGGGGTATTAGAGAAGCTTCTATCAATTAAGTATTAGAGAAGGTTCGTGGTCTGAATTCCCCGGCTCCCAACCAAAACTCCAGTATGTGGCAGCTCCGGCCAGTTCCTGGCTGGTAGGACCCTCACTGTCTTCACGGCCACAGCCCCAGCCCCTGGGTCCATCCTCAGGGGCCAACAGCCACAAGAATCACAGTCACTGGGAAGGAGAAGGGCGAGAGATCGAGGTGGGGTGAGAATCCCTGACCTCTCGGCTTCCATTTCTCTCTGGTCTGCGGGGGAAACCAGTCCACACCCGTCCAACTTGCAAGGAAAGCAGAGATAAACTCTTTGTGGGATCACGGAAAAAAACCCAGGGCGGGTATGGGGTGGCAGTGCCTTCCATGTCAGGCAGCAGCAGGACCCTGTGATGGCCAGCCACGTGGAGGACTGTTTAATTTCTCTGGAGGGAACAGCGGTTGTTATGGGTGAGAGAACGCCCCCTCCCCCCACCAATGTTTCTTCCAAAACAGAATTGATTTTTTACCCTGCTGGGTTTTTTTTGGAGGAATGCAATGTAAAGAAAAGCTTTCTGAGCACAGCGCCAAGACGATTCATTATGTGAAAATCTGTTCCCTTGTCACCTCCAGGGACAAAGCTGGTTCTTGGCAAATTGGCACTTCGGGCTCCAAGCATGTCATGCACAGGCTTTCGCACACGGGGAGGAGACGGGGAGATTTGTCAAAGTTTGGGCATGCTTGCCTCTGAATGTATAATTGCAATGATGTTACTCCTTAAAATAACAACCATGAAAACCACAACAAAACCCCAACAACGGGAAAAACCTCCTGCTATGGGCTCATGACTTTTGTGGGGGGAAAGAGAACAGGGAAGCCCCCACAAGCTGCTCCCCTGGGTGGGCAGCTTCCTAAAACCCTGGACACAGGCCCCTTGTGCCCGGGAAGGTCGCCTGCATGTGACCACGTGTCCCACTCACCCTTTCACCTCTGAGTCCTGGCTCTCCTGGCTTCCCAGGTGCCCCCTGCAATGAAAGCAAAGGAGGGCAGTCACTTCACCAGGGGCATATCTGCCCTTCTTAGTCCTTGCTGCCTGAGGAGGACAGGGGGTCCTCCAAGAGTCCTGCTCTTGCCTGGTCATAACCCCCTCTCTTATGCACCCGTCACCCTCGCCTGGCAGTTCCTGAAACATGCCACATTTTCTCCCCAGTGCTTCACATGTGCTGAGCGATCTTTTCCAAAAGCCCTTACCTGTCTCCCCCACCCCTGCTCACCCCTGTCCCTGCTCATCCTGACCAGGGCCGGAGCTTCTCTGCTGATGGAGCCAGGGGAAGATAGAGCTGAGGCTTGAGCTGGAAACTGACATCATGCTGCTGGGTGGGGAAGGACCATGGGGTCAAGGCTGGACATAAGAAGTCAGTTAGGAGGTCCCTGCAAATGCCCAGGTGAGAGATGATGATGGTCCCAGTCAGGTCTCTTAGCGGGAGAGATGGAGAGAGCTGGACAGAGCTGAGAGGTACTGGGGAGTCAGAACGGACATGTCTTGTTAATAAACAGGACTTGCTGATGGGCTGGGTGCAGAAAGCGATAAGTGAGAGACGTATCAAGATGGGACCCTGGGACCGGCTCCCATGCAGAGTGAAAACAAAGACCTTTTTTGAGAAAGCACTACGGGGACCTCGCTGGTGGTCTAGTGGCTAAGACGCTGAGCTCCCAATGCTGGGGTCTTGGGTTTGATCCCTGGTCAGGGAACTGGATGCCACACTATGAATCAAAGATCCCACGTGTTGTAACTAAGACTAGGTCAGCCAGATAAACAAATATTACAAAATAAAATAAAAAGAAGGCACTAGGATTTCAGGACAGTGACGGCAGAATACAGAATCTAGTGCGGGCTCCCTGCTAAGCCGAGGGCCCCGTGAGACAGCACGCACCACCCGCCGATGAGGTGGCCCCATGTCTCCCACAGGAAAGGGTCCCCAGGAGAACAGGGGTGCGGCACTTGCCTCCTTGCCTGGGGCTCCTTTCTCGCCTGGCTCCCCCTACAACACAGAACAAATATCAGTTAGCTACAGACCTGCATCAGTGTGTTGCATGTAACAGGAGTGCCTTTAAAACAGACACTTTCGCTCGAGTCATCTCGAGCAACGACAATAATCAAGGGTCCCGCCAGGGAGATCCCGACAGGGTCCATGCTCACCTGAGGCCCCCGAGGACCCAGGAAGCCCGGGAGCCCTGGGCTGCCGTTTTCTCCTTTGGTTCCCTTCTGGCCCTGCAGAGGGAAAACGGGGCAATCACTCTTCAAGGTCAAGGGCCAACTCAAAAAGGTTCAGAAATCTTGTAGCCCCTCTGTATTCTGCAGGCCTGGCATGTGAACAAAAGAAAAAACAACCCTTTTCCTGGAATGGAAGGGCTGGGTTAGGGAGAGAAGCTGTGCTGAGAATCCCACCCATGGGTTGGGGACAGGAGGAGAATTTCCTGTGAATAGTCAACGGCCTTCCCATTCAAAGCAACAGAAACACAAAGGGACAAACATTTAGCAAAACACCTTGATGGGGATGGACTTCCCTGGTGGCTCGGTCAGTAAAGAATCTGACTGCCAAGCAGGAGATGCAGGTTCGATCCCTGGGTCGGGAAGATCCTCTGGAGAAGGAAATAACAACCCCCCTGCAGTATTTTTGCCTGGGAAAAATCCCATGGACAGAGGAGCCTGGCGGGCTACAGTCCATGGGGTCCTAAGAATCAGATACAACTTAGTTACTAAGCCACCATGCTGGATAGGTATGGGGCCCCTCTAAGTGACCTCCTTGGAAAGGTGGAGCTCCTCTTCCCAATCGGTCAACGATTCTCATGGTTTGGCTCACTTTGGGGGGCAAAGTGTGTGGGAATCCTTCAGCTTCAACCTTTCTGGGAAGCCACCAAATGTGGGTCAGCCCTTCTGCAGCCAGCTCCCTGCTGGGGGTGGATCAGCCTTGTGACGCAGTCCTTCCTGTCTGAGATGTCTCGGCGTGGGTGACAAGACTCCTGCAACAGTTCCTACACGGCTGTTCCTGGTCCAACAGGAAGATGGGGCTCTACAGGGCGCCCAGGTGCCCGGTCTGCCTGGGAATGATGGCTCTCCCAGGAGGCTGGATTTGCAGTGCTACCACCAGGAGGGTTCCTGGCAAACCAGGATGGGCTGCTCATCCTGATTTCCACAGTGACAACGGTTAGCCTGCCAGATGGGTCTGCCCATTGCCCTGTGCAATGACTGCTTGAGTACCAAACTAAGAGGATGGCCATCTCAAGAGGGTTGCCAATTTTAGCTAATAAACCTACTGTAAGGCTGGGGTGGGAGTGGAAAGGCGTTGACTTATCCAACCCTAGGTCTCATCAAAGACCTCCTTCTCCACCATGTCTCACCATCTACCAGACCTGAACCCTAAATCCTGAATCCACTATCCAGGGATCAGGACACTGCTCAAGGGCCCCCTTTTCTACTCCCTGCCCGTTGTTCCTTCTTGCCCTCCCCTTTCCCCACCTCCTAACCAGCAGGAGGATCCTCTTCAGCCAACTCTGAGTTACATTCAGCCCCACAATACACGATGCCTACCCTCTCTCATATGTTAAGGGTCGTGGGCCTGACCCTCTCCTTCCACCCTCTAAAGGCATCAAACAACTAACTCACACTCTTATTACAAGTTCAAAATATTCTTTAATAGTTTTTTCTTTCCCCCCATTGGACGTCTATGGTTGTACCATAGTTAAACACGTAATCACATGAAAGAGGTCCTTTCTGGATCCTCTTGCCTCCAGCCTATTCCTACCATCCAAATACCATGTTTCCCCACTGAGGCTTCTGGGAACAGAGACCAGACAGGGTGATGTAAACCACACACCCTTCCAAAGTTTGCCCTGATTGCATCACAGCCAAGGGACAGTACTCACAGGGCTTCCTGGCGTGCCAGGCTCTCCCGGTGATCCAGGTGATCCATTCTTACCCTGATGGAAGAAACAGCAGGGAGGGTTCTGCTGGGATGCTCTGCCACGGCGTCACAGGGCAGGACGCGGGGACAGAGACTGCTGGACGCGGAGGGCTGGTCTCACACACAGCTGTGACTCGGACCAGCATGGTTCCACATCCTTACCTAGAGGTTTCTCATCGACCCTATGGGGCTTCCCTGGTGGCTCAGATGGTAAAGAGTCTGTCCGCAGCGTAGGAGACCCACATTTGATCCCTAGGCTGAGAAGATCCTCTGGAGAAGGGAATGTCTACCCACTCCAGGATTCTTGCCTAGAGAATCCCACGGATAGAGGAGCCTGGGGGGTTATAGTATGGAGCTTGGGATATTTCACTCATAATAAATGATAAATACATAAATGAGTTCACGTGCATGAAAAATCCTGGGCTGGTGACTGCTGCCCGGAGCACAGGCGCGGTAAATCATCAGGGCCAGGTCTGCGGACTTACCCACTCATCCTCCCACTCAGGTGCTGACTTAAGGAACAAACAAAAGTGCTCACATCCCAGAGGCCTGGTCTCATCTGGGGATGCATGTTCCTGCCTTTAGGCGCCCCCTTCTCTGTGAGGGGCACCGCTGACCGCATGGATAGAGATTTCAGATAACATGGCAGGTGCAGCATCACATGGCTACCGGATGGACGGTCCCCGCACTCCAGATTCCAGGCCAGACTCACAACCATAACATGCTCTAACTTGATGGGCATTTTGTGCCCCAAACTCAGAGTGCCCCCTGTTGCCAATCCATAGGCTGAAGTCCTGATCCCCGGTGTGCCAGAATTTGGCCTGATTCGGAAATACGGTCACTACATGTGTAATTCATTAAGGTGAGGTCACACAGGAATGGGGTGGGCCCCTACTCCAATATGACTGGTGTCTTCATAAAAAGGGGACATTTGGACCAGACAAATGTCACAGGGAGAAAACCATGTGGAGATGGAGGCAGAGGCTGGGGTGATGCTTCTAGAAGCCAAGCAATGTCAGAGGCTGCTTGCAAACCACCAGAGAGCCTTGAATGACTCTCCCTCACAGCCTCGGAAGGAACCAACTCTACTGGCACCTTGACCTTGGACTCCTAGGTCATAGAACACTGCATAACTGAGGGATAATACACTTCTGTTGCTTAAGCCCCTGTGTTTCCGGTCCTTTTGCTATGACAGCCCTGGTGAATGGATACACAGCATGCTTGAGCCCCAGATTCCTAAAGCTGGCTCATGACTCGGGGTTGGGGGCTGTTACAGAGCCCAGCCATGCCAAGTGGCAGCTTTTTAGTATCTGGATTGTGGGTAGGTGGTCCCAGACAAAAGCCTGGGGAGTGTGTGCTGGGCCACAAGGGTGGGCTTAGGGCAGCAGCTATTTACCAACTGCTAAGACGTTTTGAGGGCTTCCTTCATAGCTTGGTTGGTAAATAATCCGCCTGCAATACAGGAGATCTGGGTTTGATCCCTGGGTTGGGAAGATTCCCTGGAAAAGGGACAGGCGACCCCCTTCAGTATTCTGTATGGAGAGTTCCATACAGTCCATGGGGTCACAAAGAGTCGGACATGATTGAGCGATTTTCACTACACTTCACTTGAAGACATTTTGAAATGAGATGGTTGGATGGCATCACTCACTTAATGGACATGAGTTTGAGCAAACTCTAGTAGAAAGTGAAGGACAGGGAAGCCTGGTATGCTGCAGTCCATGGGGTCTCAAAGAGTTGGACACGACTGAACAACAACAAAGACATTTTGTCATTTTTTAATGACACACAGGGCTGTACCAGGATGAACCAACCAAATATCACCATGGTAACAGGCCTGCCAAGCACAGAGCAGATTGGCCTCAAGGCAAAACTCACCGGTAGGCCCCTCAGTCCTTGGGGACCCTGTGGCCCTGTAGGTCCTGTGTCACCCTGGAACAGAGAGAAGTCACATCACCCCAGAGTAGCTGCATGAAAATGGTGGAAGCAGACTTCTCCCAGGTGCCCTAGAGACCCAACAAATGGTGCCCAACGTGTCTCATCACCAGTTACCAGCTGTTTCACAGGCACAGCTCACTTCCTGAAGGTAAGTCCTCATTTGTGCACTTGCTGACTTAATTACTTGCGTGGACCTGGCCCACCCAGACCCATGGGGATCTCGGAGGCTCCACTTGGAGCCAAGGGACGTAACAGGGAAGAGAACTTTCCTTGGCGTCCCATCTCTGAGTCGCTGGTCAGCCACCTGTGCCCACTCCTGCCTCAGTCTCCACAGTAAGAAAAATGCCATTGGAAGGTCTACAGGAACTTCCAGGGTGCCAAGCAGTGGGGACTCGCCACCGCCTCCCACACGGTCTTCCCGGCAGCCTCCTAACCAGGGTATAAATCTCCTCATATTATAAATGAAAAGGACAGAAGCTTGGTCATACTCCTACACAAATTAGACTGTACAGCACCCTGAAAAAATGGGGGCTTTACATGAAAAGAGAGAGCTGAGCGGGAGGCAGGCACTTCCACCACGAGCGGGCCTCCGGAGCCTGTCCCCACTGCACCCTGAGCTGCTGGGCGCGCCGAACCCTCCACTCCCTGCCAAGGGGCTTCCCTCACGCCCTCCGCTATAAACTGTAGTGAGAAGGGTCAGCGAGCCCAGGATTCTCAACCTGCCTTTCAGCACCGAGAGGCACCCTTGGGGGATAGGGCGGGGGAGAGGCCTCGCTCCAGTCAAGGCCACTGTCCTGCTTTGATCTGCCTGCAGGGCCCCACGTGCCAGATGGGTGGGTTTGTGGAATGGATCCCACTGCTAAGGAAAAGCACGAGAAGAGCTAGATTCTTTCCAGCTCCACCGTCTCATGACCACAGAATAGCCGAGATGACAATGTACACCAAGAGCCAAGGCGGGGTACACACCACCAGGGCTTAAAGCCAGGTCCTGAAGGGCGCCAGGGGCTGGGCACGGGGCCGCCTGGGACCTCAGGACTGCGAGCCTTGCTCCTGACCAAGCACTCACGTCCAGAGGCCGAGCCACGTCCACACACGTTGGATGGCCCTGCGGGGAGGGCTCAGGGGGCCCACAGTGCCAGCAGGCGAGACGTTGCCCATAGATTCTCAGAACCCACCTGTGACCCCCTCCATCGTGGTACCCGCTCCCCTGCCCAGGTTCTAAGCGTCTCCTGGTCTTTGTCTAAACTCTCTACACCCCTCCGCCCACAGGCCCAGCCAGGCCCCAGACACCCACACTCACGTCTTTTCCTGGTGACCCTTCCCGGCCAGGGGGCCCCATGGCACCGGGCTCTCCCTAGGAGAAGCAGAAACACAACAGCTGCTGTTGGGGAGAGAAATGCGGACACCAGTGTCCCAGCCACCATGCCTCAGAGCATGGGGGGAGGAAGATCAGGAGGACCGCCCACCCGAAAGCATCCCCATCCCAGGTCCTGGCCCCCAAGTGGAGTCTGCAGTGCCCTCAAGGCTAGCTGCGAGCCCTCTGAGCTACGGGGAACCACCAGCTGACAGATCAGGCAAACCGCTGGGGGTTCCATCTCCCCACGAGCCGACTCGCTGGCCCCTCACTGCACCTTGGCTTCCTCCTCACTGTACAGAACAGCGGGCCTCACTGGGGTCCTCCCCAGGGATCCCTCTGTTTAGGGCACTCGGAAGAGACAGAGAAAGGTGGAGCACAGGAAGACAGGGCTCGGGGTTTCCCAGCTGGGATAAGCTGAAGGTGTCCACACACCAGCTCTGGGACCTCAGGAAAACCACCCCCATCCTCCGGAAGGCAGTGACCGCACCTGACTCCAGGCTGACCTGGTCAAACTGGTCAGACATCAGCATGAGGCCCCCAGGAGAAACGTCTAGAAACACAACCGGGGAGGGACGATGCTTCCAATGGCTGCCACTGTCCTCTCTCGGGACACAGCTCTGCCCATCCCTCCAGGGCCCAGGAGCCTTGTGTCTAGAAGTGCCCACTCGGGTGCATGGGGACCGCCTGACGGTGACATGTCCACTTACCCGGGGGCCAGGCGGGCCAGAGTCGCCTGTGTGTCCCTTGAAGCCCTAGAAGGAAAGGGATGATGTTATCCCACCAGGGAGCAGGCTGGTAACGGGGACCAGGCGGACTCCAGGGGGTAGAGAGAAGCAGGAGGAGGCAGCAAGCCCCTGCTGGGTATGTGCCGGGGGTCTTCTCGACCTAGGGATCGAACCCAGGTCTTCTGCATTGCAGGCGGACTCTTTACTGTCTGAGCCCCTGGGGAAGCCCTTATCTCCTTTAATCTCCTGTTTTCAAGAGCAAGTGAAGGCCCTTCTGGGGAGAATACCAGCCCTCCGGCTCAGCCATGAGATGAGAGCTCTGACCTGCAGGCCCCGCTGTTGTGTGGTCGTGGCTGTCATCCTGGAAATGTGCTCTCTGTCCGCTCCTCCCCACTCGATGGACAAGGATGGTGGCCTCCGGAGGGAGGCCGTGAGGGTCACTCCCCAGGCTGTGGGGCGGTGCAGTACAAAGGGGAGCTCGAGACTCCAGGAGGAGCCAGGGTGAGGAAGATGCGCTCCCTCTGTTTTGACTCCAGATTCAACCCTGTGACCTCAGAGAAGTCAGCCCTGGAGTCCTAACATCACCATCTAAGGACTGAGGATAATAAAAATACACACCTGGCAGAGTCTGCAGGACTGATCGGCAGAAAGGGGTGCTCTATGCAAGCAGTGTGACGGAGCAGGGCTGATTTTGGAGCCGGGTCAGAAAATGAACCTGGTCTGTTGCCCCACTCTCTAGCTGTGGGCCTTGGGAGCTTTACTTCTCTTTCTTGGGATTCAGTGTCTGTATCTATCGAGTGAGGGTGAGCAGGGCTGCTGCTCAGGATTGAGAAAGAGGCACAGTGCTCTCCACTGTTCAAGACGGGCCAGTGCCCTTTCCTTGGGTCCCAGGATATTCTTCCAAGACACTCGAGTCCCAAATCCAGCCATGCTCAGAGCCAGGGACCCTGGCTGTTCTCCTCCCAACAATCGTGGACCAAAGCAGCAAGTAAAGGAAGCCACACGCAGCATACCTGGCACGGGGCTGGGAAATTCCTCTAGTACTCACAACCACCCTGCAGAGTCGGGAACTGCTCTGATGCCCATTTCACAGAGGAAGAAACAGGTTCAGAAAGGTCCTCTGACCCAGGTCACAGAGTTATTAAATGGCAAAGCGGAAGCTGAGCCAAAGTCTGTCTCTCTCAAAGCTTACACGTCTCTACTTCACACAGTGCCAGCCAGAGGAGGCGGGTCTTTCATCACCTGCCTGGGTCTCTAACCTCTGTCCCTGCACTGAAGCAGGACTCCTTACAACTCTCAGCTGAGAGATGGGCCTTGCCCCAGCACAGTTCTCAGCAAATGGATCTTCCTGGTTGAAAAAACAAACAAACAAACCAAGAAACCCCTCCCTCCAATAAACCAGTGGTGGTGGTGGTGGCAGTTTAGTCTGAGTTGTGTCCAACTCTTTGGGACCCCATGGACTGTAGCCGGCAGGCTCCTCTGTTCATGGGATTCTCCAGGCAAGAATACTGGAGTGGGTTGCCACTTCCTTCTCCACCAATAAGCCAGTAACAACCTTAAAAAAACATCCTAATTCTGTGTTTTAATGCTCCAAAGAGGTGATATTCTGCAGTCTTAGGTTTCTTCTCCTGGTGCAATCAGGTGAAAAGCAGGGAGATTTAGGAAAAAGGAAATTACTTTTTTGTGTTTTATCTCCTTATTGAATACTAGCCAGGTAAGTTATTGATTTTTTTTTTTAACAGAGAAGCAAATTAAGGAAGTAGGACTAGCATTTTCTCCTCCTACTTCCTGCCAGTAGGCGATTTCTGGCAATCTTATATCTGGCAAAATTATATCTAGATAATTGGATTTTAAGATTTTCATTAAAAATCACATTTTCCCAAAAGAAAATCTAAGGAACTGTGTAAACTACTTTGAAATTATATAGAAGTAAAGCATTTAGCAAAAAAAAGAAGAAACAACCCAAGAACCCTAAAATACACAGAGTTCATTTTTGTAGAAAAGGTATCTTTGTTTATATGTATAATAAATAGCTCAACAGCTAGATATAGATTTAAATATATAAGTGATAGATATATATTTAGATACATAAATGTTGGATTTCATACACAGAAGACTAAAACTCACACTAGAATATTAACAGAGCGTTACTTCCATGTTGTAGAATTATGTTAACTCAATTTTCTTCTCTATAATATTACTTTTCTTATTCTTTTTATGACCATCATCATTTGTTAGCGTTATGCAGTGAAAATGAGTTACACTTCTAATTGGAAAAAAATACTTTAGCTGTGGAAAGGTTTCAGAATGAAAATTAAGACTCATTTCTAGGGTCTGTCATCCAGAGAAAGCCTATTAAAAATATAATAAATAGGATAAGAACAAAGGAAACTTAACAACAACATTGTGACAATGGTTGCAAGGGGGAAAATAAATTTTATAGCAATGGCACAGGAAGTGACTGGATTTGCTGCATGTAAGTACCAATGTCTTGGAAGGAAGATACTTCTAGAATCCATGGCTGGGCGATCTCAAAGAACCCGACCCACAGTGTCATAGGCAACTGGCTGGTGGCTTTATTCTATGTGGACAACACACTCACACACACACACACACACACTCACACTAAGCACTTACAGGGGGACCGCGGGCACCCTCTGGTCCTGGCAGACCCGGCTCTCCTGTTTTGCCCTGAGGATAAAGAAGAAAGAAAAATCTGAGGACAGTATTTTCAGGATCTTCCTATTCTTGGTTGCCCAGGCTTCACATTACATTTCCACCAGCCAGTCTCTGCGCCTGCCAACCCTACCTTCCGGCACCATGGTCCATATTACTCCNGCTCTCCTGTTTTGCCCTGAGGATAAAGAAGAAAGAAAAATCTGAGGACAGTATTTTCAGGATCTTCCTATTCTTGGTTGCCCAGGCTTCACATTACATTTCCACCAGCCAGTCTCTGCGCCTGCCAACCCTACCCTCCGGCACCATGGTCCATATTACTCCATACAGAACAGCACTGTGTAGTCCAGCCTATTAGACTCGGTTTTCCTGGGAAGTGCTGGTTACACAAGGTTCTTCTCTGAAACATCCATTCACGGTTGCCTCTATTTAATTCTCTGGATTGTTCTGGTGTGGCTGAGTAATTAGGTAGACACCCAAGCCAGAAGTAGCTTTATGCCACTCACAAAACCACTGCAAGGCAGCTACTAACAACTAACTGCATCTTACAGAAGGGGACACTGAGGCTCCAAGTTACAGTTTCACTGAGTTAATAAACAGCAGAGCCAGACTGAATCCCAGCGACACCTGAAGGATGCTCTCCTCACTCCAGCAGCAGTGCAGGTGACACGCAGGCCTGCAACTGACTCATCCCAACCCCATCCCATCTCCTCCTAACTCTAAGCAAGCAACTGGGACACTCTGCTGTTCAAGGGTCTTCCCTACCAGCAGTCTTGTATGGCCGTGGATAGAACAGAGCAATAAACACAGGCCTGTGGGTGCCGGTCAAGATAGAAGTGGTGAGGGTAGGGGAGGGTTGGGGAGCAGGGAAAGTGGGTGAAAGGCCACGGGGGTTGATGGGGAGATGGGCAGGGCACAGGAGGGCACACCCACCCCCAAACCCTTCCTCATTTCCACAGCTTATCCACCCTGAGGGTCAGATGGGGTCCAAGAGAGGGCACAGGAGAGGGAGAAGGGCATCCGTGGGTTCAGAGTGAGAATTACAGGGAGAAGGAGGACGGGGCACCGAGCTCTGATTTCTAAATCGCTTTGTTCTCTGTGCCAGCTCCTTGAAGTCTAGCCGTGTGGTCTTGGGGGTCATCCCCTCCCCTGGATCTGTTTGTCAGCTGCACACTCAGGACCATCTCTCCTCCACAGGGCCTTTGACAGAGGGGATATGGGCCTAGCCTGGCCCTGGCCCCACAGTCAAGTGGGATGCCCAGCACTGGCCCAAGCTGTAGCAGGAAAAGGGCAACCGCCAGCCACTGCTGAGGGTGCTCTATGTACCAGCACAGCCAGGGCTTCACACAGCGGTGTCAATGAGTCTTCACTGTAACCCATGAAGGAGACAATTCTGTTCTCCCGCAGGCAACACTCCAAGGCATGGAGAGGTCAAGGGACCTGCTCAGGGTCAAACAGCTGGGGTTATAATGCAGGTAATTTGGCTCCAGAGATGCCAAACTTCATCCTACGCTGTAATTCATGCTCAAATGTCTCCTATTAAAAATAATGCAACGGGCAACTCTTAACAGCTGCCTGTCTACCCATTTGTGTATCTATCCATGCGTCCACCATCCGTCTCTCCACTCTGTCCCCAGAGCACAGGAGTTTAAAGGTCCAGGTCAAAGGGGAAAGCAACCAGCCACCACTCGCAGTCAATGCTGCAGTTTCTGGACCCCCACCTGGGCTCCCCTGGAGGGGCTCCTGTCATTCATCCATCAGCCTCTGCTCAGGGAGAGGGCAGTGCTCAGACTCTGAGGGTGCTGAAGGCCCAAGAGCAAGGGAGTCCAGGTCCCCTGGAGCTGTACTCCCTTCAAGCAGTTGAAGGGGAGATAAACACCCCGGCCTCCGGTCCTTTGGCAGAGGTGGGAGTGGGCAGGCAGCTGTGCTGCTCACGCACTCTCAGCCGGTCTCCAGGGGAGCAGACCCGGCGTGCCCGCCGGACCGTCTGCTCACCGGCTGCTGGCAGCTCTCCACTCCTGGCTGCACCTCCTCACTCGGTGCCTGCTCCTGGGGTCTGCTCCCCATGCTCGACCCCGTCCCACATCCTGGGCTCCCGGTCTGCTCAGAGGACATCTCTGACACCGCCCATCCTCTGCCCGTTTCCTCCGGAGCAGCTCAGAGTGATAAACATCAGGACGGCCACCCTGAGACCCCCAGAAGGAGCTGCTGGTGGGCTCTGGACTGCCTGCTGTCAGGGCGCATGGGGGGAGTTGCTGAGCACCCTCTGCTCCCAGCAGAGCCAGCCCTGTCTCCCGTGGACAGACTCGGCCAGCGGTGACGCAGAGCAGACCTGGCCCCCGTCTGTCTATACCCAGCACCTGGCACAAACCTTTCTGTGTGAAGACCGAGGGCCTCACACCGGTGTCCTGTGCTGTCAGTGACAGCCTCTCAGGATAGCACATGCCGCACGCTTGCTTAGCCACTCAGTCATGTCCAACTTCTTGCTACTCTTGGGACTGTGGCCCGCCAGCCTCCTCTGTCCATAGGATTTCCCAGGCAAGAATACTGGAGTGGGTTGCCATTTCCTCCTCCAGGGGATCTTCCCGACCCAGGGATCAGCCCCCANCTGGGTTCGATCCCTGGATCGGGAAGATTCCCTGGAGAAGGAAACAGCAACCCACTCCAGTACTCTTGCCTTGAAAATCCCATGGACGGAGGAGCGTAGTGCAGGCTACTGTCCATGGGGTTGCAAAGAGTCAGGCATGAATAAGCGACCTTACTTCACTTACTTCCTGTCTGTTCTTTTAAGAGCTATAAAGCCAGCACACTGTCTGGAGGCCACTTCGTAATCTCACACTGTTTCTCCGACATTAAGGATGACTGCCTTAAAAGTACATGGTTTCCTCTCAATTCCCAGTCCTCAGTCTGGGCTTAGAGTGGTCTCAACCCTCATCCCACAACAACTAAAATGTCAGCAGCTCAAGGATCTCCACAGTTGTCCTTGTCTCCTCCACCGCAGCTGGGGATCAAAGCACACACAGCCACCCCCAAGCCTGACTCACTTCCTTCCAAAAAAGAGGGCTGACATTTACAGAGCCCCTGCTCAGCTGGGCACTCTGCCAGAGTCCACATGAGGTCCCACTTCACGCATTTCTTTGTTTATATCCTGAGCTGATGCAAAACAGCATTCGATGTGTCCACATCATCCCATTCAGCCAGGAAAACTACTCAGTGAGGTAGGGGGTTATTATCAGAGCATAAAGATAAGAGTCCTGAGGACCAGAGAGGTTAAGTCATTCGCCTGAGGTCACACAGCTGAAAAATAAAAAAAAAAATAATATTTGTCACCTAATCCAGATCTGTGTCCAAACTGTCTCCTGATCAAGTTAATTTCCTGGTTATATTTTTAGGTCACGATGCTTTGTCCTGCTGGTTTCATAATGTCAAGAGCACTAGATTTTCAGTCTGGAAGCCTGACTGATCATGCTAACCATGTTCTCGGAACCTTTCAATGCACCAAGAATATAGCCATCAGGAAAAAACAGATGAGAAACAAAACAAACCAAGAAACAAGCTGCCGTCCTGGATTCTACACTCCAGGAACATTAATAGTTTACTACTCTGCAAACCTGGCTTTCTGCATAGATGTTTACTGAGGATGCAATGAAAGGGCTTCTCATTTCCTGTTGAAAAGGACAGAAGAAACTCGCACCACAAGCCCTTATGTCAAGCACTGACTTTAGAGAACGTGACACTGTGAGTTCCTTCTCTGTCTCTTGGAAATGGATATCAGCCCTTTTCAAAGGTCAGTAAGCTTTTTGCCGGTTCTAGGACCCAGGAATGGCCTTCCTAGGTGGTGCAGTGGCAAAGAATCTGCCTGCCAGTGCAGGGGACGTGGGTTTGATTCCTGGGTTGGGAAGATGCCCTGGAGAAGGAAATGGTAACCCACTTCAGTATTCTCACCTGGGAAGTCCCATGGACAGAGGAGCCTGGTGAGCTATAGTCCATGGGGTCATGGAAGAGTCAGAAACAATTTAGCGACTAAACAACAACAAAAAGGACCCAGGAAAATATTTCTCGAGGATCTGGGAACATCTCTTTGAAATGTAATCAGCAAGGGAAACAAAGCCTCATCAGCCAGATGCTGTAGGAAACTAGGAGCCTAACTTCTGGGTCCATTTTTCCAAGCTGCAGAACCATCTCCAGGCAAAAAGATGTGAGCAGTTTGTTTTTATTTTGTTTGAAGCTAAGTCACTAAAGCAGACCATTAGTCCAATTACCAGGTGAATCAGGCTGAACATGACAAACAGTGCTGTGTGGTCCTTTTACGTGAGGACTAATTATTATTCACCTTGAGGATACATATATCATCAGTCATAGCTGCTTGACCATAGAAAAGGTGAGGTTTCTTTGTCTTTACAAGCTCTTGGCAGAATTGCCTGTGGTACCTATAATATTCTGGTTTAATGCTCGTACAAAAAAAATAATTATTTCAGTTCTACCTTCTGGTTTGGGAGAAGATTCTGTTTGGTTTTTAAATATATTTCCCCCAGGCCATCATGTACTAAGTACATAATACAACAATTATTTAGAGGTTATATTCATAGCAGAGGCTGCTCTAAGGATGTTAGCTTTTGTGAACCCATCAAGCAGATAATTCTCTCTAGGATTTTACAAATTTTTGAGAGCATGGCCTAAATTTTCTCAAATTAGTAAGCCTCTGCTATTCTCAGAAATTTTGTCCCTGAAAATTTGTGTGCTGTTTCTCTGCTTAGAAAACCTTTCCCCAAGAATGCCTGTCAATGCAAGTAAAATCCTACTTCTTGGGACTTCCCTGGTGGTTCAGTGGTTAAGAATCCACCTTGCAACGCAAGGGAATCAGGTTAGATCCCTGGCCAGGGAACTAAAATCCCACATGCTGAGGGGCAACTAAGTCAGACTGCCACAACTACTAAGCCTGCACACCACAACTCTGAGAGTCTGTATGCCGCAACGAGAGGTCACACACAACACAGCGAGATCCTTATGCTACAACTGAGACCTGAATAAATAAATAAATATTTTAAAAAATCCTACCTACTCCTCCAGGTAGCCTTCACTGGTGACCTCTGCCCCGTGGCATTATTTTCCTTAAAGTCATTTAACTCTCTTCCTGGCAATCTGTCATAGTTGTTATTAACTCAAAAGAAGGAATGGTAAGGAGGACCATCCACAGTTACATGCATCTAACACTTCCTACCTATGTGCTTGGCACCATGCCTGGCACTTCATAAATGTTTCCTTGTTTAATCCTCATGTCCTCTCTGTGAGATGAGCCATATGGTCCTTCTTTTACAGATGAGGGACCCCAGCTGCAGAAAAGTCCCAGTTCCCCAAGTCTTATGATCAGTCAGTGCAATTCACTCAGCCAGGAAGAGGCAGAACCAAGCTGGGGAACCACTGACCACTCACTGCTCTCGATGGCCTTGGCCCCAGTCTGATTTTGCTTAGAGTCATCACCTTCTAGATCTTTCTTCTCCAACACATCAGGCCCTAGAAGACATGGCCCATATCCAACCTAACACTATTCCTCCTGACTTGGAAGGGAGCTGTTTAAGGGCATGCCTGGTGGGAATCTCTTAGGACTGAGGCAGCTGTGGATGAATAGAGACTTCTCCTGAGGAGAGCATGGACTAAATAGGTCTGGGTTGTCTTCTGGGAAGAATGGGATTCCAGGGCCTTTTCTGGCAGTTCTAATAACAGCAAAAGAGGTTTTTATCTCTGCCTCCCAGAATTATCCAGAACCTCCAATGAGGTCTTCTACTCACCTAGCATCCCCAGTGCCTACAGTTCCCACTACATGACGTGTGGACATGTGGACAAGAAGAAAACGATGTTTTTCACAAAGGATAGAATAATCAGCATTTCCAAACTCAAAGAGGCTTTTACATCTGACTCATTAGAAAGTCATGGTCGGATGACAATCTCACTTCTTCTTCCTCTACATGGATCGTGATCATAATGGGAGCCACTGTTTTCAGCTTCCTCCCCTTAGTCAGTATCTTACGCAGTCTGAAAGCTCCAGAATGAAGCTCTGGAGCTGACGGTGTCATTTACCTCCCCAGACCCAAGATCCAAAGACAGCAGCTGAAAATAAGCAGGAAAAATCTTGGGAAGCCTGAGTCCCTAGATGTTGGATCACAGTCACAAACAGTCAAACCTTCCTGATGAAGCCTGTGACCAGTGAATTCCTAGGGCCTCTGGTTATAAAAGGACACTAACAATGACCACAAATACTCCACTGTGAGCAGCGTTTTCAATTTACACATTAATCATGAGGTCTGTAAGTCTGACAGAGATCCTGTTTGATAAGCCAAGTTCAACAGAAAGGAAATGAAACAGCCCTCTGTTGTGTTTTCTAGAGAGAGGCATGGGTTGAACAAAGAGCACAGAGACAGGCTTGAGTTTGGAGCCAAAAACCAAGGCGAGCCTGTGGGTCCCCAGGCACGATAAACCAGTCAATATTAAAGGAAATCAGTGCTGAATACTCATTGGAAAGACCTATGCTGATGCTCCAGTATTTTGGTCACTGGATCCAAACAGCTGACTAATTGGAAAAGTCCCCGATCCTGGGAAAGACTGAGGGCAGAAGGAGAAGAGCAGGTTAGAGGATAAGATGGCTGGATGGCATCACTGATGCAATGGACTTGATCTTGGGCAAGCTCCAAGATGTGGTGAGGGACAGGGAGGCCTGCCATGCTACAGTCCTTGGGGTCGCAAAGAGTTGGGTGACTGAACAAGTGCGATTCATCTTCCCAGCCACAGTTGGTAAGAAAGGGAAAGCTATTAAGAGTCAGTACCAGAGGCAGTGAATCAATAGATAGAAGCTTTGAGTCTCCTTGGGCGTTGTGTCCAACTCTTGGGATCCCGTAGACTGCAGCCTGCCAGGCTCTTCCTCAATCCATGGGATATTCCAGACAAGAATACTGGAGCGGGTTGCCATGTCATTTTCCAAGGGATCTTCCCGACCCAGGGATCAAACCTGCATCTCCTGCTTTGCAGATGGATTCTTTACTGCTGAGGGAAGCCCCTCCTGGAGGTGTAACAGCATACTAACTAGAGGGGGTCTGGGACCTGGACTTCAAGGACTCACTTTGACCTACTAGTTTTGTAGTGGTTTTGTAATATTGGCATCTAACCTTGCCAAACATTTGTTTTCTAATATGTAAAGTAGAACACTATCTCTACCTCCAAGGACGATGCTCACCATCATAGGAGATGACATTATAAAGCAGGTAAACTGGTCTTTGGTCCTTCATACACTAGGTATAATGTCTCCTGCAGCTCCCTGAGCTTTCACTCTGTAGGGTGACTCTGAGAACAAGGCCACCACAGACTCCCAAGTAGAGAAACAAAACCCCCTGTCTTTGAGAAGCAGCACTGATTTCTGTTCTTTTCCTGGATGGAAGCTTCCTTTGACTTTCTCTGACTCTGAAAGGGAACAAACCCTCCCTTGAAGGGAATTATAAAAGAACAAAGGCAGAGTCATTGTCCCAAGACCCCAGCACTTCAGGAGTGGTTGGGCTGAGTGAGAAAACAATTTCTCCTTAGTGGAGGGAACGCCTTATCTGTTTAATTGATCTGCTTTCCTTTCTCTGAATGAAGGTTATCACGTGGCAGAGGTACCACCCAGAAGCTGGCAAGCTGACAGCAAAGGTCGAATACTGAGAATGAGCTGAAATGCCCCCCCTGAAGAATCCTTCAAGCAAGTAGTTGAGCCACCACTTACGACCCCAGAAAAGAAGGGGAGTCCTCAGGAAATAGCACGGAGGGTGCTCAGCTGTGCTGGTGTCTCCCAGCCTAACACTTCCCCAAGGCAGAACCTCCAGTTCTATCTACACTGAGACCCGATGTCTTCAGTTCCCGAAGCAGGCGTCTTGGTTTTGTCGAAACCCTATACAACTTCCAAGTCTCTGCACAACAAACACGAGTTCCCTTAACCTGCCAGCTGGGGCCTGGGACACCTGGCTGTTTCCCATCCTGATACCCCACAGGCTCCCAGTTGGTGTCATACCTCAGTATTTTTGTTTGTCTCCTTACCTTTTAATAGCAAATATAATGGCTCCAACCCCATCTTTCAGGGCTGTGCCTAGGGTGAAGCAAGTGAGCACTCACCCGGGGGCCCCATAAACCTCAGATTGGAGATAAAGAATATGTCGATGACATATTTTTAAAAGCCAAAATTAATGGAAAATGAAGAATTTCATCACCTATCCAGTATAAATCTATATCCCTTCCTACTTGAGAACTTCTGAATATGTTTGTATTTAAGTTAAAAAATCGTACTATATGTTTTAAGTGGTAAGTTTTTTAAGTGATTAAAAGTATTTTCTTTTCTAATAAAAAATTAATGCAAAATAATGCAAGATGAACAAAATATGAAAATGGAAATAAATACAGGGCCCCTAAGAGGCAGAAATTACCATGAGACAAGGGGATACGATTGAGCACTGTGTAGAAGGAAAACGAGGGTCTCGTGGAGGCTGGGTCTCATCTTGACTTAACATTTCGGTATTTCGTTCCTCATGGATCTACTTCATTCATTTTAAACATTTCACAATACTGCATTAGAGTCTCATTTAGCTTGGTTACACCCTCCGCCCAGGTCCTCACCTCAGTCTTGGCCCAGGCACTGACAGAGGGCTTACAACGCGCCAGGCGCAGGTGGGAGCATCGTTGAGCAGTCATCAGGGCCAGAAGCCTGGAGGGTCTCTGCCCTCACAGCCCCTTGTTCACCAGGAGGAACGGGAAGGGCCGGGAGGCAAGAAGCCAGCCCAGGGTCATTGCTGAGACTGGATTCCCACCCCAAGGGTCTTGCTCCTGTGGTCTCTCTCCCATTGACAATTTCATGCTGCGACCCCCATCAGAGGAGCCATACCGAGTCCCAGAGAAACACAGTGACATAGCGACATGCGTGTCCCTGAACGCTGGGGTAGAGCGATGTGCAGAGGTCACAGCGGCACAGAGCTGGCAGTGGGGGGCAGAGAGAGCCCCCCAGGGCAGCGCGGATGTCCGCTCCCTGCCTACACGCCAGCCTACACACTCTCTCCTCCTTAGCGCTGAACACTGTCATGACCAAGGGCCTGAGAGCTGCAGATGATGCCTGCCTGTTCCACAGCTGCATGCCCAGCTCCCCCCTCCCATGCCAGCCTCTGAGCTCCGTGAACCTAGAGTCATGCTGCCTGTTCCAGACAGGTGTCTCGTCATTCACAGCACAGTGAATGATGCCCACTGCGTTTCTATAGCACTTTCCTAATAACACTCTTTTTAAAAATTATTTTTTATTGAAGGATAATTGCTTTGGAGAATTTGCCTGTTTTCTGTCAAACCTCGACATGAATCAGCCATTGGTATACATATATCCCCTCCCTTTTGAACCTCCCTCCCACCTCCCTTCCCATCCCACCCCCTGTAGGTTGATCAGAACCCCTGTTGGAGTTTCCTGAGCCATTCAGCCAATTCCCGTTGGCTGTCTATTTTACATATGGTGATGTAAGTTCCCACGTGACTCTCTCCATACATCTAAAAACACGGAACGCTTCACGACCTTGCGTGTCATCCCTGCGCAGGGGCCATGCTAATCTTCTCTGCCTCAGTCCAATTTTAGTGTACGTGCTGCCGACGCAAGCACCCTGATAATCCTTTTATCGAGTGCTAAGTTCTTTTTCTGTACGACATGGTCAACTCTCCCTTCTCTCTGCAGTAGTTTTTGTTCACATCATTGTGGTTGGAGAAACTGAGGCCCAGAGAGGTCAAAGATTTTGCCGAAGATCACACGGCAACAATGACTCAACTCAAATTCAGAGTTATCTGACCCCAAAGTTCACATCACATTCCTATCACCACACATTCCTATCCAGTAGCTCATCTGTACTTCCAACCACTCGGGTATTTGTAGATGAGCAGTCTGAGACTCAACAAGTTCAAGTGCCCATTCCCAAGGTCAGCGAGACAGCCGGAGCAAAGGAGAGACCTTGAATGTGGGTTTTCTGACTTTAAAACCATGATCCCGTTACACTGGGCATCACTCTTCCTCAAACTCAGGCTAACCAGTGAGATGAGAACAGATACACATGAGTTTTATGACGGTTCACTGACCTGTGGTCCAGCTGTTCCTGGGGGCCCTGGGAGGCCTCTGGGCCCAGCATCCCCCTGCAGCAGGAAGAACGGGGAGAAAAAAAGAAAAAACCGCAGGAATAAGTGTCTGGACCCGACATATGGCATTGTCAGCAAGATGTCCACTTCCATATCATTCACTCATTTCCCATGGGATTCCCAGGTCCCTGCCTGCCCCTCAGTGTGTCTGAGCTAAGGCGGGTGGTGATAGGGTGTGTGGCTGTGTATTCAAGGGTATAACCCACCCCCAAAGTGGTAAATGGTGCAGGAACCAGTCCCCAAGGTGACCCCAACGGGTACCAGGGAGGCAGTGCTGGCGTCTCCAAGATGATTCATTTCATCCCAATGACAAAAACAAAGTTTCCTCTTTTGTTCCTACCTTTTTCCCTTCTGTGCCTTCTCTTCCTGGCTTTCCTGGGAGACCTTTGTCCCCTTTAAAACCTGGAAGACCAGGGAGGCCTGGGGGGCCTGGGGGACAGTCATTGCACACATCCTGAGAGAAAGAGTAACACAATAATACAGTTACTTGTAAAACAAAAGGTGACTCATAGCTCCAACCCCTCCAGACAGGAGGAAGCCAGCAAATGATGAAAAAGCAAACGGACAGATGGAGTCACTACCCACACAGCCTGTGTCAAACTTCATGTTTCTCTCTTGTTCTTAAACTAGGTTTCAGCACTGATGTATCGCTATTACTGCACACCTCCCTACTTCCGGCCAATGGCTGAAATGTAGCCCAAGACCAAGGTGTCAAACATCTGAAAATATTCACAGTACAGACTGAAAGCAAGGATTTAGTACTCTAAGAAACAGCATGCTTTGTCCCTAAAGCCAGGGACAAAACGATGCTGGAGGCTGAATTCTCTGTCTCACAGGTTTACCTAAGTGGCTTCTGAACAAAGAAGCAAAATAACGAACCTAAGAGGCAAACCCCTCCCTGAGGTCTTGCTCACTGTAACACACACCAAGTATCACCTGGCATTCTTCTCAGTCCAAGTAAAATTCGCTCAGTCATGTCCAACTCATTGCAACCCCAGTCACTATACAGTTCCTGGAATTCTCCAGGCCAGAATACTGGAGTGGGTAGCCATTCCCTTCTCCAGGGGATCTTCCCAACCCAGGGATCAAACCCACATCTCCTGCATTGCAGGTGGATTCTTTAGCAGCTGAGCCATAAGGGAAGCCCTTCTCAGTCCAAAGTAGGTATTTAATCAACGCTCTCTGGAATGGAGCTTTGCTCCTCCTCGGCTCTAAGGTAGGTGAGTTCTGTCCCTGGAGTGAATTTAAGGCCCAGGGAACCAATTCTCGAGCTTGTCTGTGTCATCCCCAGATCTTACAGTTTGGAGCACAGTAAACCCCAAATGAAATTCACTGGCTTGACCACACTCTTATCCAGCTCACACGCCAGCGTCTTGGACTGCTCCTTCCTTGTGCTGTCATTGTGCTCAGTCATGTCCGAGTGTTTGTGACCCCATCGACTGTAGACCGCCAGGCTCCTCTGTGCATGGAATTTCCCAGACAAGCATGCTGGAGTGGGTTACCGTGTCTCCCTCCAGGGCATCTTCCTGACCCAGGCATCCAACCCACATCTCCTGCGTCTCTTGCATCACAGGCGGATTCTTTACCACGGTGCTCCTCCCATGCCTTTACTTTAAGCCTGTCTTCTTCCCGATTCCCTTAAATAAAGTGAAACAAGGCTGGCTCTTGGAACAGTGCCACATCATTTCTGGAGCGTTCTGCTGTTGTTATGAATTCACATACTTAGCCAGCAGCTCCCTTGCTGTTGGGCGCTGTGCTCTTCTGCTTCAAGACCACAGTAAACAGCTGTCTTGAAGAGCTCACGGATCCACAGCACCAGCTGACACAAGCAAACACGCTAACTCGGGCCCTTGGGTTGCTCCACTGGAGAGAAGGGCAAAGACTCCCTCACATTTACAGCGGGTGATGTCTCAGGTGACCCAGCACTCATCTTGATCTCTAATTCAGGATGGATGGGCTTTCATAGACAAAAAAGCAACTCTGAGCAGCCCACCATCCTTTTAGGTGCTCACGCCTACTCAATCTTTGATGTTTCTTTAGAGGTGTCCTACTCCAAGAAGCCTTCCTGATTACTTCACACTGGGGGTATGCTTCTCCCCTGAGGACCCAGGAATTCCTGCTATGGAAGCACCTGTCTCACTATAGGGTGGCCTCTTTATAGCTCCATGCCCTCCCCACCAAGCCAAAAAAAAAAAAAAATGTGTGAGCTCTTCAAGAACAAAAGTAGAGTTGCTTTATCTCTGTGTGTCCGATTTACAGCAAATAAGCTTCCACAGAACATGAGCTCCTTGACGGGCCCGGCAGACCCAATCAACCACCACCAATTGACCTTCACACACCTAGTGCCAGCTCCCTTTAGTGGGTGGTTTCTGAAGCTGGTTGAAATGGTGAGGGGAACAAAATGTTGGGTATGTGAAGAAATGGTAAATGAGGTGAGTTGAAGGGCACTGTCTTCAGTTGCTGCTGTTTGGAAGGGTGGCAGACTAGGGAGAAACTCTTCTATTCCTAGACCGTCTCTATAGTTGCTTAAAATAGGATATATCTGTGAAATAGGGCAATCCCAGACACAGGATGCATGGAAGCGGGACTAGACTGGTTGCAGAAGGACGTCCAGACACTAAGAATTTTTGGACTTGGAGGGTACAGTGGGATCCACAGCAGAAAGCGATCACATCTAAGACAAGATCTCACTATTTTCTCATTTCTTGTCGATTTCTGGTGTGGATAAGTCAGTTTGAGCATGTTTTAGTTACATGTCCTGTGAGCATTGTTCCCTGATGGTCAGGGCAGCCCCCAGACTTGCTAGAGAAGGGGCTGGACTTAACATACGGACCTGGTCCTAGAATCCAATGCATACAGGGCAAGACCAGCCCCCGACCCGCTCTCCCACTGAGGCTCCCTTTGCCCCTGTGCCCATGGGACCCCAGCCCCTCCTGACCTAGGACACCTCACTCATCTGAACATTAGCACTGGGACCCAGGCAGACTGCCCCCAAACACGTCTCAGTGGCATATTAATTATTGTGAATTAAAGTTACTTAAGAAATGGTCAGTGTAAGACAGATATTGATATTTCTGTCTTCCCTAAAACAGGAAATAAACTGAAACACAGGAAATAAACGTCTCATGTGAAAGGGGCCCTCCCTGCGGTTGGAGGTGGGAGGACACCTTTATCCTCAGAAACAGGGACTTCAGGGCCAATAAGCCTGTATAAATCTTCAGTTTTAATTCACTACCCTGAACCCAAGCTCTGCTTAAAGTCTTCACTAATTAAGCACCCAAAACCTACGTTTCTTCACCCTGTCAATTTCTCACAGATGTCTTATGTCTTTATCTATGACATATGAAAGCTGCTTGTTTTGGCCTCTTTTTAGGTCTCATTTCTAGGAGACCTCCATGTGCACAAATTAAAACTTATTTTGCTTCTGTTAATGTGCTGTGTCAATGTTTAGTCCCACCACAGGAACTCAAGAGGACCCATAAGTGGAATTTTCTCCCTCCCTATCACCAGCCAGACTTTTGTGTCCAGCTGGACGGGCTTGCCCAGACCGCAGTGAAGCCTCTGCCCACTTGGGGTTCACGGCTACACCTTTCCAAGCCTCAGTCTCCCTATCTGTGAGATGAGAACCTCAGATTCTGGGGAGAAATACATGGTGAGAACACAGGAGTTTCAGCTGCTACATGCATCCCTGTGGTTTCAGCTCTAATTTTCCTCCCTTTGTCCCACTGGCAGATTAGAGATGACCCTGATCATCAATTCTGCTCCCCACTCTTCCACTGAACTGAGTCATCTCAGGCAAGCCACTTTAGCTCCTTGGAGTCACTTCTATATCTGTTAACAAGGCTCTTTCTCCTACCTTGGGAGAGAGTGCAAAATTTAATACATATGAAGCACCTAGCACGTTGCAAGCTCCAGCGTGTAAATGCAGACTCCCCTTTGTCTCCATCCCCTTCCTATTTCCTGAGACATTTTCAGCAAACCCTGTGTCATTGTATTTGGTGCAGGACAGCAGACCAAGCAAGCTCTCAAAATTGCATCACCCTGGAGGGATGCTGCGGTCTCTTGCCAGGCACAGAAATCATCTCCAGATCATCTCACGCGAACTTCTGCTGAATTCCTGAACCTTCAGTGCACGTTCATGCCAAGTGTGTAGCCTGTACCTCAAACCTTGAGCTGACAGCCAAGGAACTCACTACCTGCCTGCTCTGTATCAGGTGGCTGTCAGGACGCTTGGATGCACGCAGAGATGAAGTCACGTAGCAGAGGGGTCGGGAGCATGAGGAACTGGAGCTGGTCACACGGGGAGTGAGTGCCGGCTCTGCCACCATCCAGCTCTGTCACCTTGAACAAGTGTCTGTCCCATCCATACCTACCTCCTGCTCTGCAAAAGGCAGCAGGTAATAGTACCCAAAGCCATGGTTTCTCCAGTAGTCATGTATAGATGTGAGTTGGACTATAAAGAAGGCTGCGCACCAAAGAATTGATGCTTTCAAACTGTGGTGCTGCAGAAGACTCTTGAGAGTTCCTTGGACAGCAAGGAGATTAAACCAGTCAATCCTAAATTTAGGAAATAAACCCTGATATTCACTGGAAGGACTGATGCTGAGGCTGAAGCTCCAATACTTTGGCCACCTGATGTGAAGAGCCGACTCATTGGAAAAAACTCTGGTGCCGGCAAAGATTGAAGGCAGAAAAGAGAAGGGTATGACAGAGGATGAGATGGTTGGATGGAATCATTGACTCAACGGACATGCGTTTGAGCAAACTCTGGGAGATGGTGAAGGACAGGGAAGCCTGGCGTGCTGCAAGTCCATGGGGTCACAAAGTCAGACAGGACTGAGCAACTGAACGACAACAGTAACTGGGTTGTTGGCAGGGATTGGGTGAAACAATATTTATCCTGGGAATCATCTAATGGAGAGGCCTTGAGGAGGACCTCTCAGGCACAGATCCAACCATGAAAGTTTAGTAAACAGGAACTCTTAGAATACGAAGTTTCTACTCAGTCTTCCAATGACCAGAAGGAGGCAAATTTTCTGTAATCAAAGATGCCTTCTCAGCAAGAGAGGGTTCCCCCCAACTAGCCACCTGGACCAGACAGCCCATCCGGCTTTAACTGACATCAAGATGGCAGTGGGTGATTATAAACTAGGGAGCCAGGACAGTGACTCTGCAGACCTGGGCAGAGAGGGCCAGGCTCTCATCTACAGAGTTTCCAGGCAAGCACAGCTCTGGAAGGCCAGGGAGTCTCAGGTGCTGCCCCGAATGTAGGTGCTCACATTCTCTCTGCAGCTCCTGGCTGCTACCTCCTCTGGCAGGTCAGAAGTATCAATTTGACTAAACATCTGTCTCAATGCTGCAGCTATAAAGCACACAGCGGTCACTCCTGTTATCTCTGCCCTTAAAGACTGGGACACTTTGAGGCTGTAATCCTTAAGTGGAGGTGGGGGACAAGAACCGAGGCAAACCCAATGCCTTCCCAAGGGGACAGAATTAGGGGAAGTCACCTAGACTAAAAGCCTGTACTAAACAGGACTTGAACCAACAGACAGTGATTTCTTGCCATGTCCTGGTTGTAAAAAAAAAAAAAAAATCTCCCTCTTGTCAGGAAAAATCAAGAAAGATTGCTCCACTCCTCATTTTTAAGTAAAATGTATCGTTTTCCATCAAGGTATTTCAATGTGTAGAGAGATGAAAAGTCCCAGGCTTCTGAGGTTTCCTTTTTCCTTTTGCTCTCCTCCCTTGCTGTCATGCAAGAACCAGGTGCTTTCAAATGCCTCCCAAGTGGTTTTTAGAAGACAGGAGATGAGAGAGGGGGCAGTCACACAAGGCAGGGCAGAGCTCCACCCAAAGTTCAGACCAAGGCTGAGAACAGAGTCAGCAAACAGTCCCCCACGTGTGTGGCCACAGGACTGCTCTTCCAGAAACATGGATCTTACCTGCCCTGTCCTGCCTGTCCCCTTTCTTTCTCCATTCAAGAACCGAGGTCCTTGGCCGAGCTCCCAGGCAGCCAACTCTCTGCGCCCTATCTCAACCGAGCTCTCTCAGCTCCTGTCCCCCGCCCCCTGGGGAGAAGGTGCTGTGGTTCTGACAATGAGCTCCATCTGCGCTCGGATCCAGACTCCGCCTGGCCAAAGGCCCAGCAGCTCACTCCACTGCTCGGCACCTGCGCCCTGGACCTGGCACTAGGAGGATCCTCACCCAACCTGCTGGATTCTGCCCAGGACTGTCCTTTCAGAACCCTAGGATGCAGTCCTGTGTGGGGTCCACAGGACAAAGGGGGCAAGTTGTCCTTTACTCCAGGTGGGTAACAGCTGCCGCTATCTGTTATTCACAAGTCAGTCTCTGGACTGTTGAGGAGTCGATTCTATTCCCAGAAAGTCGCTGACCCTCATGGTGACTCAGGTTTCTAGCAAAGTGCTAGTCACTGAGTCTTATCTGACTGTGACCCCACGGACTATAACCCGCCAGGCTCCTCTGTGCATGGGATTCTCCAGGCAAGACTACTGGAGGAGGTTGCCATTCCCTTCTCCAGGGGATCATCTGGATGCAAGGATCAGACCCAGGTCTGCTGCACTGCAGGTAGATTCTTTACTGTCTGAGCCACCAGGGAAGCCCTATAAAGGGTGACACATATTCCTGGTGGGCTCAAACCACCAACCTTTCAGTTAATCGCCAGATGTGCTAACTGCACCAGAAACACACCAAGATAGTCTTAAAACTCCCTGGAGAAGGGAATGGTTAACCACTCCAGTGTTCTTGCCTGGAGAATCACATGGACAGAGGGGCCTGGCAGGTTGCAGATCATGAGTTTTCAAAGAGTCTGACACGACTGAGCGACTAACAAGGAAAATGAGAACATAAATGGTACCAACCTCATGGAGCAACTGCAGACACGAGAGATGCACGTGAAGCATTAACCACAGTACCACCCGGAAGGATTTCCCATGACAACAGATCTTATTGTCCAATAAGACAGCCACTAGCCACAGGTGGCAAGTAACTACTTAGGATGTAGCTAGTGTGACCAAAGACAGGAATCTTCTTTTTTTTTTTTTTTTCATTAAATTAAACAAGTTTAAATTCACACACGTCGCCAGTGGCTTCTGTGCTGGACAGTGAATTTTAGCACATTTCTGGCATGGCATGTTCTCAACAAATGTTGTTATAGTTGTTTATACTCTAATGTAGTTGCTTAGGAAAAAAAAAAAAGACTATATGATTGACATCTCCAGTCTCCCTGTCACAACTCGCAAAACGCATGCACATTTATGTTTTTACCTTCACCAAGAGATTTACGTCCCCTGGAGACAGTACTGAAGAGGAGCCCTGTCAAAGTAAAAATAAATAAATACATACACACAAGCACACACTGCATATTCCATGCTTCTGCAGCGAGCAGCCTTCAAAACGTGACTGTAACAGGTGACATGTCTACACAGGACACAAAGAGCCTGGTCTACGCCCCAAGCTTGGGAACCACAGGCAGACTCTTCTGAGCAGTCCTAACTAACATCAGACTTTCTGGTCCCGGTCTTCCTGGCCCCTTTTCTCTCCTGCTGGCCCCTCCTCCCTCTTCCATCACCACCAGCAGGTCCTGTGGGTACTGTGGAAGACAAAGGGGGCGAGTTGTCCTCTACTCCGGGTGGGTAATAGCTGCCGCTATCTGTTATTCATAATCTAGTATGAATCTAAAGCAATTCCTTCAGCTCCCCCAAGTGAAATAGCATTTTAAGCCTCATTTATCTTTATGAGTTGGAAGTCTCTAACTTCAGGAAGGAGAGTTCAGAAATCAGGAGTAATTACAAAGCCTCTGAAGGCGTGAAGGAGTCTGCAGGTCACTGAGTTCACACTCAAACCCACGGTGAGTTGGGAAGTGGCGTGTTATGACCGTGGCCAGCCCAGACCCCAAGTGGAGTGGAGGCTGGGTTCACCCCGGGGTGCAAGGGACACGAAGCTGGGAAGGAAAATGGAAATGCAAAGGCAGATGCTGAAGGGACGAGGGATTCTCAGGAAGGACTGGAAACTGGCGTGCTGCTCTGCAAACTTCTGCACGTCCCAGTGGACAAGGAGTGCCAGAGAACCCACAGTCCAGAGGGAAGGTGGCAGGCTTCCTCCAGAATGTGGGAAGCCTGGGACCGCTATTAGACTTGTGATGGCTGGTTTCTTCTGATTGAGTCCAGGTTTATCCAGTCCAGCCTGTTACAGAGACAATTTCCTGGCTTCCCCACTTTCCCTGACTCCATGGGGTTTCTGCCACATCCTGTGGCTGCAAACAGTGGCAGAGGCATTGTGTAAGTTTGCATAGGATAATCTTGGCACTGGCTGGGTGTACATCATACTTCCTAAGCTGAAATGCTCAAGTATTCAATCACTGCCCTGGGTTGCAAGAGGACACCACCTGAGAGAGGCTGGGGTTGGACTGAGTCAGAGTCGGAGGTTCTGAAGAGGCCCCTCGCCTGCAGGGAAAGCTTGCCTAGGCTGCATCTGCTGGACAAAGCCTAGAACACCCTTAGTTATCAGAGACCCACCCTGGGGAGGAAGGCCAATCCATGCCACACGCTAACTGAGCAAAACTTTAAAAGGGGAGAAGGGTTTTATTTTAACATTGCATGTTTTCCCGGGGAAATTAATAATGCAAGATTCATACTGTCCAAATTGGGAGTTTTTTTTTCTTCTTTTACAAATTGGGAGATTTTTATACTGCTGGTCTTGTATTCTTGGGGCTATTTTTCCGCTGTCATTTGAGCCTTCTGTAGAGTTATTAGAGCTCTATGAGCACGGCTGGGCATCAGTTAGAAAAGAGAGAAGGGGTGGATTTCCTGTCTAGGTACAGTGTGCCCTGGGGGATAATTAATACCCTGTTGTGACCCATTTCTGTGGGCCTCCTGAGAGAGGTCTGAATACACAGGAGCAAGGCCGGTGCAGGGGCAGTGGCCAGTGGGTTGTTGATGGGTGGAAAGTGGTGGGGTGAAGAGAGAGAGTCTGTGCCCTGCCCAGGCTGTCATTACCTCCTGGGCACCAACCACCTGCTGCCAGGACGCTGGCTGGCTGGTCACAGAGATGTCAGCTACACAGCCACTAATAATGGGCTGACGTGGAGGTGAGTAAGAACCGCTTCCTGATGGGCTAGTTCCATTTGCTGCTCACACCTGAGAGCTCCCTGTGGGATCAGTCTGAGGCTAGATTCCGGCTGAACCCACAGCTTCGACTGCCTCTTCCCCCACCATGCCCTGTTTTCTTCAATCTTAATAGGTTTCACCTTAATCAATCATTAGGCACAAGAATCCCCACCAAAGGCTCTGCTTCTAGGGCACCCCAAGGGTGGACAGGGGGCTCCTGCTACAGGGATTCTAGGGGTGCAGCCCTGGGGGAACTCCGCCCAGGGCCCACTGTCCACCCTTGGGGGTCTAGTGACTGTAGGAGAGGCCTTGGTTGTCCCAAACCTGAACATTCCCAAGACAGGTCTGGCCCTGGCTGCTCTGGAGAGATGACTACTAAGTCCTTGGAATGCCTGCCTGATAAGAGTGCCTTTGTTTACCCAGGTCCTTGGGCCATGCAGTTAATAGTATCGTCTAGGGTGGGGGCCTGTGGCCAGTCTGACCTCTGGGAGGGCGAGAGACGGTGGGGTAACCAAGACCACCCAGGCAGGGATGCCTGGTCTGGGTGAGCATCCTTCGATGGCAACACCCACTGAATTTCAGACCACTCAGGGTCACCCCCATGGACTCAGATTACACACAGCTTCTGGGAGAGCCGAGTGTGGGGAGGGGACACGTGGAGGCCTCAGCCTCGTGTCTCGGGGGCTCCTTCCCTGGGATAAACCATCATCCTGAGTGTAACAGCTCTCCTGAGCTCTGGGAGCCCTTCTGGCGAGTCACTGAACCTGAGGGGTGTCCTGGGGACCCCTGAGAACGTGATTTGTCTGATTATGGAGACCAGAGGCCCTGACAGTGACTCAGCGTACCCAGGACCACAAGGGGGGAGGGTGTTCTGTGAACTTAAAGATAGTAAAGAGAGACCAATGTTCTCTCAGTCTCTGCTGGAAACCAGCTGAGACACGTCAAGGTGAGCCCATCCCGTCCACTGGACTCTGCGGACCCACTTCTCTCTGCAGAGGTGTCGCGGTCTGGATTTGGCAGAGGTCATCTGAACCCCTTCAGCCTTTGTCCTGAGCCTTACTCTTCCACCCACTTCCCCAGGGCCTGGCACTTGGGTACCAGGGTGGGTTCTGTGAGCTTTATTTGGCTCCTGCAAATCTGACCCCATGGAGGAGAAGGAGCATATGAATAAGTGCCCCCAACCTCCAGCGAGACTTTCCACTCACCCTTCTGGCAGGTCTTAGTGAAGTTTCAGGACCCTTCTAGGAGACCAGGGTGCCCGTCCAGGTGTCTGCTGCTCCCAGCAGCCTGGCTGAGGCCGAGACAGACGCTCACGCCCTCAGGGGCCTCCAGGTCTGGGGTCTTTGCCTGACTGACACTTGCAGCAGGCCGGGCTCACAGAGCAGACAGATGGCCATTCTGAGGGCAAGCCTCTGCCCAGGGAGTTCCCTGGCTTCTGAAACCAGTCTCGAGGCCTGGGACTCCCCAGTCGTGGCTGCCACTGTCTCTTCCTTCTCGAGCAGCAGGTTTCAAAGGGCTGATTTCTCCTGTATCTTCCCAGCGGCTTCCTGCCCACCCAGACCTGCTCATCCTCACTGCTCCTTCCCTGGAGGGCCCACCGGTAGCCTGCTGAGCTGGCTAAGCCTTCAGAGCATCTCTGGCATTGGTAACTTAATCTGAGGGCTGGGTTCCCAGAGGGGATTCACTGCAGAAGAGGGAAGCCTGCCGGAGCCGAGAGCACGGCCATGCTGCCCAGGACCAGACGCTCAGGACTGTCTCGTCCTGCGCAAGCTCCTGTAGCTCTCCTTAGGAGAGAAGAAAGGAAGCTTCTACTCTAACGGGGGAACCAGAAGGAACCAACATTACTGAGAAAAAGGGCATGACACAGGCCGGTGAGGAACTAGCCACGAAAGAAGTGGCTCCTGTCCACTTGCTCACCCCCAGGTCCCCATCCATCCCTTTCTGTGCTGCTCCAAGTCCTGGGGGTATAAGGGACTCCCTGCCTCTGGAGCTCAGGTGAGCTGGCCCAATGAGAGGCACATGGGGAAACCGGGCGGGGGGCACTGCTCCCTCCCAGCCTTTGGCCAGGCTTCCTGGCAGTGGCTTTGAACCCACAATTTCTGCTCCCATCTGGCAGCCCCATCCCCCCCCTTTCCCGATTTCTCTTGGCTCTGAAGATGGGCACAAGGTGGTACTGGCTTCCCTCTGTGTTTATCTCTGGGCATCACAGCCGTCGCTGATTAGTTCCCTCCGCCCACAGCTTTGTAAAAAACCCCTTCTTAAAGCTTCTTGAGCCATCCGAGTTGTGTTTTATTCTGGCTGAACCCCTGATGGTCAAGATTCATCCAGAACAGTTAGATGACATACTGGTTTGCCAGGAGGCCCTCTTTCTCCTGGATTTCCTGGTACACCCTAAAAGAAGAAAGAAAGAAAAACATTAATTCTGCTAAGCACATAATCCTGATCCACTCTGCCCACTCTCTCCCTCAGCCTCTCTGTCTGCAAGTGCAACTCAGAAGAAAACAGATCACCCGATCGTGAAGACTGGCACCAACAAAAACTTACGGCTTCCAACCTCAGCTGGAGACCCAGAGCTTCTCAGGATATTTCAACTAGGGCAAATGTTCAGAACAGTAAGACACCCCTCTCAGAACTCCTTTCCAAAACACAAAATTGAAAGTGCGTATGTGTGTGGGCACATGTGGACACACACTCACACATCTGATCTTCAACTCAGGCCATCTTTTTCCAAACACAGGCAGAAAGACCAGCTTTGAAAAGAGGAGGGCAAAACAGCAGGAGGTCTCGTGTGGGATATACCCAGGAACTTGCACGGTTCTGACAGTAGCACACAGAAGCAAAAGAAGTGCAAGCAGAAAACACACGTTTAGAGGCCACCGTGGACAGAGGCGCCAAACACTCAACACGCTCCTGCGGAGCCGGCGGGGCTCAGTGCAGAAAACAGCTCCTCCAGGGGTTTCCCGGTCATGGAGGCCGGGGGCGGGGGTCGGCGGGGACACAAGCTGAATCCCTTGCCTTTACTTACATCTTGGCCAGCTGGTCCCTGGGGGCCGGGAAACCCAGGCGGGCCTCGAGATCCCTGAAGAAAAAGAAGACATCCCCCAACACTTAAAAACCAAGGGCCCCCTTGCCTGGGGTTGGTTCTCCTTGTCTAGCCGCCTGGCGCTCTGAGTAGTCTGATGGAATGAGGGTACCTGAGAGCAGCCAGGGCTTGAGGAGTGGCTATCTTCAACACACAGAGAGAACGCTCTGGAAAACCTTCCCCATGAGGCTGACTGCCTAGGCCCCCTTCGCAGGCCCCCTTCTTACTCCTGCAGTGAGACGGGCCTGAGCTCACCCCGGGTGCAGGGTCGATTACCAGCCTCAGGGGGGCCTGTCAGCTGGACAGACTGACTTGCGAGAGGCCCAGAACAGAGCCCAGCACTCAGGTGACTGTTAGCTACTTTTTATTGGAAAGTTGTTGCCACCTGGCTGACAATTTCTAGATGGTATCAGGAGTCGGCCCAAATCATCTTTCAATTATGGATCTCACTTCTTGCAGGAATCAATCTTTCTAGACCTTCCTGCCTGCCTCATAGTTTAAGAGAGCACCCTCACTGGCTCCTGGCTCTGTGGCTGGGGGCAGTGAAGCTGGGATTCAAAATTACTTCCTCTGGCAACGTGATGACATGCTGGAAACCACAGCTGTCCGTCCAGAGGGAAGCAGAGGTGGCAGAAAGCAAAGGCAGTGCCAGTCTGCCCAGCTGTCACTGGAGCTCAGGGCACTGGACAACCCACCTCCCGACTCCCCCATTCCACAGGTGAGTGCCTGAATCTTGGAGAGTCTGCACTGTATAACATTAAAGGTTTTTTTTTAAACTACTGTCTTTGCTGGCCCCTCCAACTTCAAATGGCTTTGATTAGTGCCTAATTTCTCCCATCAAGACACAGCCCTATTTTTAAGTCATACTGTACCGGAGGACCTTTCTCTCCTGGTGGTCCAGAGGGGCCCTAAGAAACAAACAAACAAGTAAGTAAGCAAACTGGAAGTGAAACATCTGTTTAAATGTGCTGTGGTGTTTATCTCTAAGGCCGGGTCCTTAAGGAAAAGCTAACACCCTCCCATCTTCTTTTAAGAAAAAACTTTTTATTTTGTATCAGGGTACAGTTGATTAACAGTGTTGTGATGGTTTCAGGTGGACAGCAAAGGGACTCAGCCATACATACACACATATCCATTCTCCCCCAGACTCCTCTCCCACGCAGGCTGTCACGTACCCTTGAGCAGAGTTCCCTGTGCTATCCAGTAGGTCCTTGTTGGCCATCTATTTTAAATACAGCAGTGTGTACATGTCCACCCCAAACTCTAACTACCCCTTCCTCCCATCCTTTTCCCCAGGCAGCCATAAGTCTGTGAGTCAGTTTTGTTCTGTAAGTTCATTCGTATCGTTTCTTTTCAGATTCCACATATAAAGGATGTCATATGATATCTCTACTCCTCTGCCAGACTTTCCTCACTCGCTATGATCTCTAGGTCCACCCATGCTGCTGCAAAAGGCAATGTCATTCTTTTTCATGGCTTCCTGCATCTGTAAGGCACAGTGTCACCCCCTCTCTCATGTGCCCACTATCGCTGTGTGTGGGGATCCTCCTGGAACCTTCTCCACCTGCCCTGCACTGGTGCTGCCCCATCCTGGCACCCAGTGGGTGTCTGACACCTAGCCCATCTCTAGCGCTGGTGTGGAATGGACCCTGCATTTCAGCATTCTTGTGCTGCATGCCCTGCTTGCTTGGGTGGGATGGGCAGGGGAAGGGGCACATCTAGATTACCCAGAGTGGGCTGCATGGCTGATGCTGCAGTGGTACCCCTTCCTGCACATGCACGCACACATACAGATACATGTGTATGCGTGCACACACACACACACCACGGTCTGCCATCCCACATGTGTGAGCAGCCTACAACCTGGCTTCCCGAGCTGCACCGAAGATGCGCACCCTGCCTGAGGCACTAGTGTCGAATGTCAGGCCCCGAGTGAGCAGCACTGGCCCTGGGCCCCAAGCCTTCACATCCACAGAGAAGACACTGCCCCACTCTCCTGCCTGGACAAGTTCTTCTTGCCACACGTGGGTTCCCAGTGTAGATGTCGACACCCCTGGACATCTCCCAGGCTTCTCCCAGGGGGCTCGTTAGAACTGGTTCCCAGACCCCAGGTCACCCCATCTGGGATGGATAGCCTGGTACTGTCATTGCTTCCGGGCCCATCTGCCCTCTCTTCTCTGCCCTGGGGGTGCTCAAAGGCACTCTCCAGGACTCAGCACCACCCTGGGAATAGCCAGACACAGCAGAGCACAGCACACAGCATGCTGCTAAAATTAAAAATTTATGATATGATAACTTTAAAATCAAGTGTTATCATCCTCATCACTGATGATCAAACTAAGGCCAGAAGAGACAAAGAGACAGCCCACACCACACAGCGAGTCACTCCCCAGGTGTGCGGAGTCCCACCACCCATTCTCAATCCCGGGCACCTGTGTGTCCCCACACTGCGAGTCACTCTCCAGGTGGGCAGAGTCCCACCACCTGTTCTCGGTCCCAGGAGGTGCCCCCACACCGCGAGTCACTCCCCAGGTGTGCAGAGTCCCACAACCCGCTCTTGGCCCCAGGCACCTGTGTGTCCCCACACTGTGAGTCACTCTCCAGGTGCACGGAGTCCCACCACCTGTTCTTGGTCCCAAGCACCTATGTGTCCCTGAAGCGGTGCCCAGGAGAACTTCCGAGATATCCAAAGAGGGAGAAGAGCCTTCATGCAAAGGCACAGGTCCCAGACAGCATGACTAGGTAACCTAAAAGCCTGCTCATTAAATACATCCCAGAAATTCCTGATAAAATAAAATAGCATCATTTTCAGTGTAGAGGTGAGCACTAAACTAGGGGAAACCTGCAGAGAACTAAGTCAGGCAGGTAAGAAGACAGTGGGCTCCGGGCTTCCCTGGTGGTCCAGTGGGCAAGAATCTGCCTCGCAATGCGTGGGTCGGTGGGGGGCGCTCAGTAGTGGGACTCTTTGCAATTCCATGGACTTTGGGAGCCCATGGAGCCCCAGCGGGCACCTCTGTCCATGGAATTTTCCAGACAAGAATACTGGAGTGGGTTGCCATTTCCTACTCCAGTACTTTACTCATATCAACCTAAAAACTCCCCTCAAGAAACACAAACAGCCCTTTTAACCCCCATAAAAGATTTCTTTAAGAGCAATACATGAAACAATTTCCTTATTGCACTCTGCAAATATTTACTGAGAGCCTCACATACACCAGGCGTGGCAGCCAGGGGACATGGGTTCAATCCCTGGTCCAGGAAGATTCCACAGGCCGCAGTGCAGCTAAGCCTGTGTGCACAACTCCCGAGCCTCTGCTCCGGAGCCCCGGAGCCTCAGCTACTGAAGCCCAGGCATGTCGAGTCCATATTCTGCAACAAGGGAAGCCCCCGCAAAGGGCTGCCCAAGCGCTGCAATCAGGGTGCATCCCCCACTCTCTGCAACTAGAGAAAGCCCTTGTGCAGCCATGAGGACCCAGCGCAGCTAAACATAAATAAGTAAACAATTTTTTTTTTTTTAAGAGAAGACAACGGACTCAGAATCCCACCCGGAATCTCCCTGACTCACAGATCACTTCCCCCTCCATGAGCTTTCACACTCTCATCAGCCTGAAGGTCAATGGCACCCGTGGACCAATATACACACATCCAAATTTCACTCCTACCATAGTAGCTCCTTACTGAGGCTGTGTACTTACTCCTAAAGGAAAGGGCTTAAGGACAGTTTATAACTGGCCTGGGGAATGCTGCCAGATTTTAGAGGGACTTTTCGTTTCTAAATTGAACTCCAAGATGCACCTCAAGCATTTGACTTGTTCATCAGACTAAGTGTTGGATTCCACATGTGAAGGATGGAACTGGTTGTCAAAAAGGTCTTCATTTCAAATCTTAGTTCTATCAGTTATTAATTGTTTGAGCTTGAGCACATTACTTTGCTTTCCTGAGCTTCAGCTTCCTTATTTATAACACAAAGCTGGGTGATCACCTTGGCTCCTATGATCAGAAGCAGAAGATCCTCTAAGTAGAGAACAGGACCGGTGCCTGGCCCATAACAGGCATTCCCACAGCTATCTCGCTACTACACTTTTAAGAAATAGAGGAGTGTGCTGTGGAGGAGAGACTGTGTAACAACTCCCCAATGTCAGTCTGAAATCTGAAGCCTAAACATGTGTTCCACAATAATGCCCCTATTTCTGAGATCACGCCCTCTGATGGGTTTGTTCAAGAGTCACTTTACCCAACACACATATTTTGGCCTTTGATACCGTGTTCCACTTAAAAGGAACTACAACTCCTTGGAGAAATGACTGATCCTAGACCTGGACAAGAAATATATTGAAATCTGGAACATTCTATCATTCCAGATTGGATCAGGGAAACTACCAACCAGCATCTCTTACATCTGCACTGGCAGGCAGGTTCTTTACTACTGTGGCTCAGTTAGTAAAGAATCTGCCTGCAACGTGGGAGACCTGGGTTTGATCCCTGGCTTGGGAAGACCCCCTGGAGAAGGGAAAGGCTACCCACTCCAGTATTCTGGCCTGCAGAATTCCATGGACTGTACAGTCCATGGGATCACAAAGAGTCGGACGCGACTGAGCAACTTTTACTTTCTCTTTTTTTTTACCACTAGCGTCACCTGGGAAGCCCAAAGACTGCTGGGCATGTGTCAAAAGTACTTAGGGTCAACCCGAAGAGGCTCCTATTTGCATAAAATAAGACAATCTGGACAGCAAAAGGAAGAATATCTGCCATACATTAAAACAAACTGAATGTGTTTAAATCTGAGTTCAAAATTATTGATAAAAAACCAAAAACATTTCATTGATCATCTTTGCGAGATACCAGGGAACCAAGTACCAGGGAACCAATTGTGCTCAAACTATCGCACAGCTGCACTCATCTCACACACTAGTAAAGTAATGCTCAAAATTATCCAAGACAGGCTTCAGCAATATGTGAACCGTGAACTTCCAGATGTTCGAGCTGGTTTTAGAAAAGGCAGAGGAACCAGAGATCAAAGTGCCAACATCCACTTGATCATCGAAAAAGCAAGAGAGTTCCAGAAGAACATCTATCTGCTTTATTGACTATACCAAAGACTTTGACGGTGTGGATCACAGTAAACTGTGGGAAATTCTGAGATGGGAATACCAGACCACCTGACCTGCCTCTTGAGAAATCTCTATGCAGGTCAGGAAACAACAGTTAGAACTGGACATGGAACAACAGACTGGTTCCAAATAGGAAAAGGAGTAAGTCAAGGCTGTATATTGTTACCCTGTTTATTTAACTTCTATGCAGAGTATATCACGAGAAACGCTGGACTGGAAGAAGCACAAGCTGGAATCAAGATTGCCGGGAGAAATATCAATAACTTCAGATATGCAGATGACACCACCCTCATGGCAGAAAGTAAAGAGGAATTAA
Source organism: Neotragus moschatus (assembly GCA_006410615.1). Lineage (NCBI taxonomy): Eukaryota > Metazoa > Chordata > Mammalia > Artiodactyla > Bovidae > Neotragus > Neotragus moschatus. The sequence goes on from SJYA01002028.1 coordinate 400,112, forward strand.
AAATCCTCTTGATGAAAGTGAAGGGGGAGAGTGAAAAAGTTGGCTTAAAGCTCAACATTCAGAAAATGAAGATCATGGCATCTGGTCCCATCACTTCATGGGAAATAGATGGGGAAACAGTGGAAACAGTGTCAGACTTTATTTTGGGGGGCTCCAAAATCACTGCAGATGGTGACTGCAGCCATGAAATTAAAAGACGCTTACTCCTTGGAAGAAAAGTTATGACCAACCTAGACAGCATATTGAAAACCAGAGACATTACTTTGCCAACAAAGGTCCATCTAATCAAGGCTATAGTTTTTCCTGTGGTCATGTATGGATGTGAGAGTCGGGCTGTGAAGAAAGCTGAGTGTCAAAGAATTGATGCTTTTGAACTGTGGTGTTGGAGAAGACTCCTGAGAGTACCTTGGACTGCAAGGAGATCCAACCAGTCCATTCTGAAGGAGATCAGTCGTGGGATTTCTTTGGAAGGAATGATGCTGAAGCTGAAACTCCAGTACTTTGGCCACCTCATGCGAAGAGCTGACTCATTGGAAAAGACTCTGATGCTGGGAAGGATTGGGGGCAGGAGGAGAAGGGGGCGACAGAGGATGAGATGGCTGGATGGCATCACTGACTTGATGGACGTGAGTCTGACTGAACTCTGGGAGTTGGTGATGGACAGGGAGGCCTGGCGTGCTGCGATTCATGGGGTCACAAAGGGTCAGACACAACTGAGCGACTGAACTGAACTGACGGAATCAAGTTGTTTTTTGAAAATAATTAACAGGAAAACATAATCAGCCTTGCATAAGAAGGGCTCGACTGGGTATCCAAATTATAAATGAGGGAACACCTCTCCATACAGAAGGACTGGAGCTAATACATAAAAGAACTGACTGAACTAAAAGAGAACCAATTTGCAAGCCTTGATGTGCTAATTGATCTAAGGCTTGGACATCAAAGGCTGTGAACGTTAAGACAAGACACCACCAGACGTCAGATACCTCCTACTGGAAGGACACACAGCCTGGGAAGTCTTGTCAGAAAGATCAAACCTGAATTTGCTCTGGCCTTGAGGCCCAAGTATGGGTGTACAGGAAACACGGGGACCAGGAAGCACTGAGCTATTCTGTGAGCAAAGTCCACACCGCGGGAAGCTCCATAAGACACAACAACAAATCTTGTTTCATCAGTTAAAGAAATTGCAACTTACAGTCATCTGAACTTGAAATTTGATCCCTTCTACCTTGCTCCTCCTCCCATAGATATCTATCTAAAGACACAGCACATTTTATTCGCCATCATCTTTCATCTGAAGGGCTCATGGGTACCAGGCTACATGCTGGGCTCCCCGGGCAGGTTCAAACACTTGCTTTGCCTTTCATCAGCAGCTTGAGCCAGGCCCACTGTCTGAACCTCTCCAAGCCTGAGCTTCCTCACCTGTAAGCTGGACACAATCACAGCTCGGACTCCCAGGACCACTGAGAAGACTGCAGAAGGTGATGCGTTGAGAAGCCGCACGGGAACCTTGCCCTTTTAAGTGCTCAGTATGCCTTGGGAACTTTTATAGGGACCACAAAAAGCCTTGTTGAGTTTAGAAAGGAGCATTTTCAATTGGAAACGAGAGTAGAAATTTATTTCAAACCTTTTCTTCTTCCAACAACAGAGGAGTCCCCCTGAGACTTCAATCGAAAAGCCAAGATTAGGATATTTGGGATACTCAGCTCCTGGTTATGCAAGGGTCCCTGGGGCCTGGGTTTCCCAGGTGGCACTAGTGGTAAAGAATCTGTCTGCCAACACAGGAGACATAAGAGATGTGGGTTCAATCCCTGGGTGAGGAAAATCCCCTGGAGGAGGGCATGGCAACCGACTCCAGTCATTCTTGCCTGGAGAACCCCATGGAGCCTGGTGGGCTACAGTCTATGGGGTCATAAAGAGTCAGACATGACTGAAGTGACATAGCACATTCACTGGGGGCCAGGGCGGTGCACAGCCCCTCCTCTGCGGCCCAGGGGACCTCACACTGTGCACAGAACAGGATGAGAGCACTGGGAGTGAATGAAGCTGCAGCACCTGTCCTAAGTCCTTGGGTGACTGCCAAGAGATGCCTGGGGTCCCCAAGTAGCAGCCGGGTGAGATGGGGCTACCTGTCTGCATACACTCCTTTAGAAGGGCAACAGGCCAGCTTGATCTAGGGATGGCATGAGCAGTGGTGTCGTTCTTAGAACCAAAGGAACTGGACCAAACCAGGAGACAAGACATACGAACAGAAACAACAGTGAGACTCGCAAGTCAGTAGTTCAAAAGCAGTGAAGTGTGTGAGACGATCCTGGCACAAAGGAGAGTGTGTTCTTGGTCACTCAGTCGTGTCCAACTCTCTGCAACACCATGGACTGTAGCCTGCCAGGCTCCTCTGTCCACGGGATTTCCCAAGCAGCGATGCTGGAGTAGGTTGTCATGCTCTCCTCCAGGGGATCTTCCCAGCCCAGGGATCAAACCCGCATCTCCTGAGACTCCTGCCTGCCTTGGCGGGTGTATTCTTTACCACCAGCACCACCTGGCAAGTCTGGCACGAGGAAGGACTATGTAAACATGAACTCTACTGTTGCCCTGGCTTGGAGAGCAGCTAAGGGCATCTGCTCAGAGCTAGAACGCTGGGCTCCAATCCTGGCTCCCCAACGTCCTAACTATGACTTCAGACAAGTGTCACATCTCTTACGTGGATTCCCTCATTCATAAAATGAAAGAGAGAACAGGATCTGCTTGGCAGGGTGGGTGGGAGGCCTGGGTGAGAGGCTGCCCATGAGATAAGTGAGGGGATGGACGTGGGTATCTTGCTCAGAGCTGGGCGCGGCAGTGGGCAGGCCATGTGAGCTGCGGCCATGACCGCTGCAGCTCTTAGTGGCTTTCATTTCCATCCTTGCTCTATTACTCCCTGGAAGAGCGGGGAGTGGGAAGAAGAACGGCTCCACTCAGCCAACCTGACAGATGCTTCCCCACATCATCAGCGCCATGCTTCCTCTCTCCCGCAGTCTGTAGGTCTATAAAGGGCTGTGAGCTCGTTTTCTTTGTATGTGAACCCTCAGTGTCTGGGCAAAGTCAGAACAAGTGACTCCAGAGAGGGAACGCTGAAGACACAGAAAGGAGAGGCGATTCCAGGCAACGGAGGCTGAGAGAAATGTTAGGGGAGGAGTTGTATGGCATTTAAAGGTTCAAGGCAAGCTTCCAGGTGTTACTACCAACATGACCGCGCTGCAACCCTCCCTACACCCTTGATCTAGAAACTACTGCTCAGGCCGGGGTCCTGGGGTGCTGCTGGGGGAGCTCCGCCCTCGCTGACCTCAGGCTCAGAGGCTCAGTGAAGCTCAACAGCTCTTTGATCTGCCCTCAGGCCTAACTGGGTCATTTTCAAGTTTATCAGACCCTGCTAAGGAAGATCACAGGCAACCTTCAGGTAAAAGAGATGTTTTGTTCATGTCTTAAAGGGAGAAGTTGAAATGCCAAACAATTGCCTCTCCATCCATTCCCCTGCCCAGTGATGTGCAGAGCTTGGCAGAGAAAGCCTCGGGCTCCCTTCCAGGGGGGTAAGTGCTGCTCCTGGATGCCCAAGCCTTGGAGCACAGAGCCACAGGAGGAGGGACCAGAGGAATCCAACCTTAATGTGAGGAGGTGATGGTGATGGGCAATCCCACCCACGCTGGGGAAGCCACAGGCCAGCTGAAGCAGAGGAAGAGAGCTGGCTTCGGAGGACTGGAAGCAATGGTCCTGGCCCTGGACTAGCTGTGGGACACCAGCCAAGTCTCCTCACCTTCTGAGCCCCAGACGGTTTCCCTGGAGGACACTGAAGGAGCAGACATCTTCAGTACGAGTGTGATCACTCACTGGTGTCTGACTCTCTGCGACCCCATGGACTGTAGCCCGCCAGGCTCCTCTGTCCATGGGATTTCCCACGCAAGAAACCTGGACCAGGTCACCATTTCCTCCTCCAGGGGATCTTCCCAACCCAGGGACTGAACCTGCATCATCCTGCATTGCAGGAGGATTCTTTACCACTGAGCCACCTGGGAAGCACTAGACACCTTCAGTGACCCTCTCCAGCACCTCTGGGCACGCACTCACCTGGCAGGTTCTGGTTGAGGTGCCCGCCCTGGGGCACCTGTAGCCACGAGGGGATGCTTAGCCCGAGTTCCAGTCGCCCCCCCCCAACAACCCGCGCACCCTGGAGCAGCCCTCACTGCCTCCCACCAGGAGTCAACCCTAGCTGTGCCCCAACTTTTGTAGAACACCTCTGCAGCTGCACCGGCATCTCCAGGGCCTTGTCGGGGGATGATGCCACTCTCCAAGGGGTGATTTCTGAGATAATTTCCCCCAATAAACCCGCAGCCCTTGAATTCTGGTCTCAGGAGATGCGAATGCAGAAGCCCAGCCTTCAACCAAGGATAAACCAGCTTTCACAGCACGGAGGCCTGAGGACATTGATGCTCTGGACCTAGCACTAGACACAGACCACTCAGCCCACGGCAGGGGGCTGCTGAGCCCAGGGCGTGAGGGGTGCACTCACACCCTGTCATCAGCCCCGCTCCACCTCCACACCCCCCTGAACACTCACACAGATGGCCCGGCCACCAGGAAGGAGCCCGGGCCAGCGGCCAAAGACAGGATTTATGGAAGCTCCATTAGGTCTCACCCGCCACAGAAGCTTTTAATCAGTGGAAGTGGAGGAAGGACCCTGAGCGGTTGACTCGTGGCCTCTCGGCTGGAGGCAGCGGATCACCTTTCCGGTGGAATCACTTGGGTGGGGACGTATTTCAGGGGCTATTTCATGGCTCTGAGGTGGGAGGTGGGGCGACAAGGGTCCCCCTCTGCTGCCTGGCTTTCTGATTAAGGTTTTCCTATGGTGATTCCCTGGGGAGTGGACGGGACATGCAGAGGCCCATGAAACAACGGAGGGACCACTCCAGATCCCAGTTTCTCTTCTAAGCAGCTAATGCCTGCAGGACTCAGAATCCTGACTCCGGCAGAGAAGGCCCCGTTAGAAGCAGGATTTCTGAAACAAAGAGAAAGCCTGAACCTGCTGCATTTCTTCACTACATATTGTTTCTTCCAGTTACCAACAGATTGTAAAAGACAGCCAAAGACAAAAGATAAAGCTGATGTAATAGAGGGTTTTTTTAATCAGAAATTTTAGCAGAGAAATTAAGAAAAACAGAGTAAAACTGGACATTTCCAAGAGGATACCACCTGCCTTCTCCCTGTTTTCCAGGGACCTTAGGAAGACACAAGGGCACTGGTCTTCCCGCCTTGAAGGCAGCCCCACTGCTGGGAATGGAGTGGAAACGAGGTGGTCATTTCTGGGAGGAAGAAAATACAGATGGTGGTTCCCGGGGGGGAATTTCAGGGAGAGAGTGAGAGGGCTAAAAGCAGCACCAGGGCAAGGAGAGGGGGTTTACTTAACAAGTGGTGCTGTGGGTAACAGCGCTTCCCAGGTGGCTCAGTGGTAAAGAACCCACTAGCCAATGCAGGGGAAGCAGGAGACAAGGGTTCAATCCCTGGGGTCGGGAAGATAACCCTGGAGAAGGAAATAGTAACCTACACCAGTATTCTTGCCTGGGAAATCCAGAGAAAGCCCGTGGGTTGGCAAAGAGTCAAACCCGACTTAGTGACTGAACACACACATTGTAATACACTGGACTTCCTCTTAAATTCTTTGAGACACAAATGAGGCATGCTGCTACTTTGTTTCTCGAATGAGAAACCAAGCAGAGACCAGGTCATGCGTTGCTCCAGTTTATATTCAGATTACGTTTAATGGGAGTAAAGTCTGATTGTGCTTCTGGGTTAAGATAATGACGATGACATCATCAATGATATAGGGGCAGTTTGGATTCTGTGAGGTTTAGCAGCCATATCAGAAAACCACTGAGTATTGGAGCTTCCTAGCAGACTGATGTGAATTATCCACCAAACACCAATCCAAAGACCACTTCACAGGATTTTATTTGGAGATACGAACCTTTCTTGGGGGCTTCCCTGGTGGCTCAGTGGTAAAGAATCTGCCTGACAATGCAGGAGACACAGGTTCAGTCTCTGATCCGGGAAAATGCCACAAGCCCCACAGTAACTAACCCCATGGCCCACAACTACTGAGCCTGTGCTCTAGAGCCCGGGAGTCGCAACTACTGAACGTGCTGCCACAACTACCGAAGGCCACGTGCCCTACAGCCTGTGTGCTCTGCACCCAGAGACACCGCCACAGTGAAGCCTGAGCAGCCCCCACTTGCCGGAACGAGAGAAAAGCCCTCGTGGCGATGAAGACCCAGCAAATCCAGAAATAAATAAATAAAATAAAATTATTATAAAAGGAAAAAGCCTTTCTTGATTATGTTGATGTCCTCAGCCATATATTAATTGGAGAGGGATAATGAACGCACCTTTGCCTGAAAGAGCATGAAGGCAAGTCACTCCTCCAAGACCACACCCTTCCCCCAACCAGCTCAGGCTCCCCTGGCTTCCACTTAGTTTTTGTCAAGTTTGGACAGTGAGTCCTTTTTCCCTCCTTTTTCTTTTTTTTAATGAGCTTTGTTCTCTCACTCCTCTGAAAGGACATGTCTTGGTCTCCCCAGAGGCCTTATTCCCATAAGAAATACACCAGGTTACAGTAACAGCATCAGCCACAGTGGACAGGCCTACAGCCTGACTGACCTGGGGATCAGTGACCCACCACCAGATCAGCCCAGAGAGGAGCAGCCCTGCCGTCGTAGCAGGCCCTGACTGTATGTCCTGGAGCAAAGAGGTGCTGGGTGAATAAAGACTCACTGGAGGGCCGGCGACCGCCATGCCTGGCTCTCCACGGTTGCCAGGAGAGCCAGGGATCCCAGGCACACCATGGTCCCCCTGAAAAGAAAAAACAACACAGTCAAGATGTCAGCTCTGGGCAGGAGAGAGCAAAGGTGCAAGGCAATTCTGTTCCTCCCACTGTCTGGACCATACCCTCCAGGAAGTATCTCTCCCAGCACCCAACTCTACATGCCCCCTTGAGTTCATCCAAGCTGCCCCTCATCCCACTCAGTCCAACACGCCTGGACCACAGTCATCAACTGTGACCACCCACTTTTCAGCAGTGACTGTGCCTCAGTGTTACCCATGGCTCCAGATGTGATTATAACATTATGACCCTCACCACAGGTGACCACAATTTCAAGTTTTACTGTGCTTTTTCCACGATTCTCCTGCCACCATCCTGAACTCACCCAGAGTTGACCATGTAGTCACATTTCAACCCAATCCCCACATCATCAATAAATGAATTCATCATTTTGCTAATAACGTGTACCAAGTACCTATATTTTGTGAGTCACTTTCCCAGGGGTTGCCAGGGGCAAGAATGACTGAGATACAATCTCTGCCTTCAAGCATGGTGGTTAACAGTGTAGGTTTAAGTTCTGGTTTCAACACTTGGTAACTGCTAGCTTCAGAGGGCAACAATTTCCTTCATTTATGAAGGCCAGGGTATACCAGGAGCTGCCGGGCCAGCAGAGGCTATGTNTGAAACAACGGAGGGACCACTCCAGATCCCAGTTTCTCTTCTAAGCAGCTAATGCCTGCAGGACTCAGAATCCTGACTCCGGCAGAGAAGGCCCCGTTAGAAGCAGGATTTCTGAAACAAAGAGAAAGCCTGAACCTGCTGCATTTCTTCACTACATATTGTTTCTTCCAGTTACCAACAGATTGTAAAAGACAGCCAAAGACAAAAGATAAAGCTGATGTAATAGAGGGTTTTTTTAATCAGAAATTTTAGCAGAGAAATTAAGAAAAACAGAGTAACACTGGAGATTTCCAAGAGGATACCACCTGCCTTCTCCCTGTTTTCCAGGGACCTTAGGAAGACACAAGGGCACTGGTCTTCCCGCCTTGAAGGCAGCCCCACTGCTGGGAATGGAGTGGAAACGAGGTGGTCATTTCTGGGAGGAAGAAAATACAGATGGTGGTTCCCGGGGGGGAATTTCAGGGAGAGAGTGAGAGGGCTAAAAGCAGCACCAGGGCAAGGAGAGGGGGTTTACTTAACAAGTGGTGCTGTGGGTAACAGCGCTTCCCAGGTGGCTCAGTGGTAAAGAACCCACTAGCCAATGCAGGGGAAGCAGGAGACAAGGGTTCAACCCCTGGGGTCAGGAAGATAACCCTGGAGAAGGAAATAGTAACCTACACCAGTATTCTTGCCTGGGAAATCCAGAGAAAGCCCGTGGGGTGGCAAAGAGTCGAACCCGACTTAGTGACTGAACACACACATTGTAATACACTGGACTTCCTCTCAAATTCTTTGAGACACAAATGAGGCATGCTGCTACTTTGTTTCTCGAATGAGAAACCAAGCAGAGACCAGGTCATGCGTTGCTCCAGTTTATATTCAGATTACGTTTAATGGGAGTAAAGTCTGATTGTGCTTCTGGGTTAAGATAATGACGATGACATCATCAATGATATAGGGGCAGTTTGGATTCTGTGAGGTTTAGCAGCCATATCAGAAAACCACTGAGTATTGGAGCTTCCTAGCAGACTGATGTGAATTATCCACCAAACACCAATCCAAAGACCACTTCACAGGATTTTATTTGGAGATACGAACCTTTCTTGGGGGCTTCCCTGGTGGCTCAGTGGTAAAGAATCTGCCTGACAATGCAGGAGACACAGGTTCAGTCTCTGATCCGGGAAAATGCCACAAGCCCCACAGTAACTAACCCCATGGCCCACAACTACTGAGCCTGTGCTCTAGAGCCCGGGAGTCGCAACTACTGAACGTGCTGCCACAACTACCGAAGGCCACGTGCCCTACAGCCTGCGTGCTCTGCACCCAGAGACACCGCCACAGTGAAGCCTGAGCAGCTCCCACTTGCCGGAACGAGAGAAAAGCCCTCGTGGCGATGAAGACCCAGCAAATCCAGAAATAAATAAATAAAATAAAATTATTATAAAAGGAAAAAGCCTTTCTTGATTATGTTGATGTCCTCAGCCATATATTAATTGGAGAGGGATAATGAACGCACCTTTGCCTGAAAGAGCATGAAGGCAAGTCACTCCTCCAAGACCACACCCTTCCCCCAACCAGCTCAGGCTCCCTGGCTTCCACTCAGTTTTTGTCAAGTTTGGACAGTGAGTCCTTTTTTCCTCCCTTTTCTTTTTTTTAATGAGCTTTGTTCTCTCACTCCTCTGAAAGGACATGTCTTGGTCTCCCCAGAGGCCTTATTCCCATAAGAAATACACCAGGTTACAGTAACAGCATCAGCCACAGTGGACAGGCCTACAGCCTGACTGACCTGGGGATCAGTGACCCACCACCAGATCAGCCCAGAGAGGAGCAGCCCTGCCGTCGTAGCAGGCCCTGACTGTATGTCCTGGAGCAAAGAGGTGCTGGGTGAATAAAGACTCACTGGAGGGCCGGCGACCGCCATGCCTGGCTCTCCACGGTTGCCAGGAGAGCCAGGGATCCCAGGCACACCATGGTCCCCCTGAAAAGAAAAAACAACACAGTCAAGATGTCAGCTCTGGGCAGGAGAGAGCAAAGGTGCAAGGCAATTCTGTTCCTCCCACTGTCTGGACCATACCCTCCAGGAAGTATCTCTCCCAGCACCCAACTCTACATGCCCCCTTGAGTTCATCCAAGCTGCCCCTCATCCCACTCAGTCCAACACGCCTGGACCACAGTCATCAACTGTGACCACCCACTTTTCAGCAGTGACTGTGCCTCAGTGTTACCCATGGCTCCAGATGTGATTATAACATTATGACCCTCACCACAGGTGACCACAATTTCAAGTTTTACTGTGCTTTTTCCACGATTCTCCTGCCACCATCCTGAACTCACCCAGAGTTGACCATGTAGTCACATTTCAACCCAATCCCCACATCATCAATAAATGAATTCATCATTTTGCTAATAACGTGTACCAAGTACCTATATTTTGTGAGTCACTTTCCCAGGGGTTGCCAGGGGCAAGAATGACTGAGATACAATCTCTGCCTTCAAGCATGGTGGTTAACAGTGCAGGTTTAAGTTCTGGTTTCAACACTTGGTAACTGCTAGCTTCAGAGGGCAACAATTTCCTTCATTTATGAAGGCCAGGGTATACCAGGAGCTGCCGGGCCAGCAGAGGCTATGTTTGTGTGGAGATCATGAAAACAGTGCCTGGCATGGTAGTCAATGCACTTCAGCTGCCATGGTTGTTGCTGGTCTCAGGTGCCCATCATTCTGGACTTTGATCAGACGACAAAAAGGAGAAGGAAAGGAAAGCAAGGGAGGAATTCCGTTTGCTACTTTCTATGGAAGGACACTGAGACGGTCATACCTTTGTATCCACAATTTCAAAATTCTCGACCTCTGAAAACAAGTGTTTACCCTAACTCATCAGGCAGAAAAAGCTGACTGGTACTGACTTGAAGGCTAATTACAATCTTTAGACATCCCCTTTTTTCACAGATATTTACACATTTCTATGGCATCATTATTGGAGAAGGCAATGGCACCCCACTCCAGTACTCTTGCCTGGAAACTCCCATGGACAGAGGAGCCTGGTAGCCTGCAATCCATAGGGTGGCGAAGAGTTGGACACAACTGAGCGACTTCACTTTCACTTTTCACTTTCATGCATTGGAGAAGGAAATGGCAGCCCACTTCAGTATTCTTGCCTGGAGAATCCCAGGAACGGGGGAGCCTGGTGGGCTGCTGTCTACGGGGTCGCACAGATTTGGACACGACTGAAGCAACTTAGCAGCAGCCACAGCATGGCATCATTATACTGAGTCTGACGAGGAATTGTGCCCCACACACCACAGTAAATGCTATTTTCATCACTTATAAATACTAGTTTTATAAATTCCAAAATAAACTCAATCCAAAGCACACAGGACCCACACAATTTCGCGTAAGAGACTGTACCCCTATATTAGGTCAGCAGATGGTAGCCAAGTCTAATACTGAAATGGGAGGTGACCCTATTCAAGCCACTTAGCATCTCCAGGGTGAGTTAATTTGTATGGCAAATGGAAGTAGCCTTAGGAGGTCATCATTAGGAGCCAATTAGATAATATGCAACAAATTTATTTCAGGTAGGACCTGACACTGCTAGGCAACACTGCTTTATTAAGGCTTATGTTTTAAATGAAAATCCTATTAATAACTGGCTTACCCTGCAACCACCATCTGAATTTGAAAACTTTACATCTGGACCTTTCAGAAAAATAATGCTTCAAGATGATTTGTTTCTCCTGCAGTGTGACTGTTGCTTGGACGAGTCTGTAAGTTATATATTCATTCAACAAATGTTGGTTGTTTATTCACAGCAAACTGCAATCTGGCTCCATGACCAAAGATGACTCATTCAGGGGCCCTGCCCATTTCCAATACTCTGTGCTAAATTCAGGAGAGGGATCGGAACAGACTTGCAAAGTTCTCATGAAAGAGATGAACCACAGTCTAAACGCTCCCTAAACTCTGGTAACACTGTCTCTTTCCCTCCTTTCCCCAGGCCCACGGTGGCCACGTGTCCTAAGGACCACAGCCTCCCTCTGGCCCACCCTTGCCTCTGCAAACAGTCCCCGAGAAATCCTCTTCAGAGCCCCAGATGGTGCGTCCTGTTTCTTTAGAATAAAATGACGTGGCTGATTCTGGGACTGCCAGAAAAGCTGATTTGTGTGCAGGGAGAAGGCGGGGAGGAGAGAAGGTCGAGAAATAAGGCGAAGGTGGAAAAAAAGTGCACTGAACTAAGAGAGATGCAATCAGTGCCGGGTCCCTCACCAGCACACTGGACGGTGAGAGGGCGAGGCGGACGAGTTCACGCTGCAGCCAAGTGACCGCAAGTCCAGTCTCAGGACTGAAACGGAGTCCCCCTTAAAACCACGTCCCCCTGCGGGTTCACGACTAACCTCTCTATCCAAAACTTTATTCCTGCTCTTGCCCTGCCCCTGTTCCCCCTGGGATAGAAGACGATCAAAGAAAAAGGTGGGGGGTACTGAAACTGAGCAGGACCCTGTAGGATCTTCCCGGGTATAACTCTCTCCATGTGCTGTCCTTGCTTCTTATCTGGCCTTTCCCAAGTCCCAAAGAATGGAAACAAAGCAAAGAACAGCAACAAAAGAAATGCAGTCAAGCAAGAAAAGCAATGACGACCTAAACAGTGGCTGAGCAGTGAGACAGAGTCGCAGGACTCCTAGTTTCTCCTGAAGGGATGTACATAAAAACCTGTCATGCAGAAATCAAGATACCCTCGCATTAGAGGACGCTGACCAGCATGTGGATACTAGACTGGTTGGAACTAGAAGGTTGATGATTAAGATTTCCAAACATCACTCTATTACCTCACCACCAACCAGTTAGAAAGATGTCTACCAACTGATCACATACCCTATGACCCTCATCTAAATGTTGCTCTTCAACCCTGTCTGAAAGTTGCCATGGCTTCAAGTCTCACTTGCCTCCCCATTCTCTTTGCTCCAGGCATCAGGCACTACTGTCCTTTGCCCCATGGCAGCAGGCTGGCTTTGCTGTGCATCAGGCAAGCAGACTCGAGTTCGGTTCAGTCACAGAACAATGTCAGCCTGGTCCTGTGACCTTGGATGACTCCCATAACCTCTCTGGTANTTGCCTCCCCATTCTCTTTGCTCCAGGCATCAGGCACTACTGTCCTTTGCCCCATGGCAGCAGGCTGGCTTTGCTGTGCATCAGGCAAGCAGACTCGAGTTCGGTTCAGTCACAGAACAATGTCAGCCTGGTCCTGTGACCTTGGATGACTCCCATAACCTCTCTGGTACCCTTAAGACCCTCATCAATGAGGAAACAAAAGAACATTTTACCAAATTCCCACGTATCTACTGCAGACTCATTTACAACATAAGAGACTGTATAACATGGAGTGTTAAAAGGTGTATATTATATTTTATCAGCCAAGTTCAGTTCAGTTCAGTTCAGTTCAGTTGCTCAGTCATGTCCGACTCTTTGTGACCCCATGAGCCGCAGCACACCATGCCTCCTTATCCATCACCAACTCCCAAAGTCCACCCAAACCCATGTCCATTGAGTCAGTAATGCCATCCATCCATCTCATCCTCTGTCGTCCCCTTCTCCTCCTGCCCTCAATCTTTCTCAACATCAGGGTCTTTTCAAATGAGTCAGCTCTTCGCATCAGGCGGCCAAAGTATTGGAGTTTCAGCTTCAACATCAGTCCTTCCAATGAACACCCAGGACTGATCTCNTTACCAGCTGAGCCACAAGGGAAGCCCCCAGCAATTACTCCAGAGTTCTCAAATTTCATATCCTGGTTATTACTGTAAACCAAGATTTTACATACAATAAAAACAATATACTCTGTGGTTTTGTGGCTAAGATCCCAAAAACATAGCTAAAAAATAAAAGGAGAGAAATAAAAGAATGAGTGTCTGGGCCTTCAGATAAAACTTCCCCTAAGAGCAGCATAAATGAATTCCCAAAGGGTTGTATCTTCAGTAACTGGGCTGGGTGGTAGGGATGTGGTTTAGGAAAGTGCTGGCTGACTCAGAAAGTGGCCCCAGGAAAGATAGCCGCTGACACCAGAGGCACATAAAAAGAAATTTTAGAAATCTGTCTGCATAAATATATGCAAGTGGATAAAAATATGGTAACTCTACAGTAATGCTTTATGTGATTTTGAGTATATTTGTTAAACTAAAGCATAAAATAAACATTCTAATGTCCCTCACTGACATGTCACCCACGTTCTTAAGTTTATGCATCTGAGCTGGTCAAGCAGTCGTTCACTGGCTGTGGGCGCCTGCACACCACATGCTCTGCTCTGAACACATTCTATCTCGTGCTCCTGTGGTCTTCTCCCAGGTTAGGACCCCGCAGAGAACTCCTTCCTTCTCTTCCCCTTCAGCTGCTCACACCTTTAGAATAGGGACAGACATCATCTCTGCCAAGAAGCCGTCCAGAGTCAAACCAGGCTGGGCCGGGAGCCCCCTCTGAGCACTCGTGCCTAAGCCTCCCTCTATCCCAGTATCTGTTCATCTGCTTCTCCCCCCGGCTCCTGAGCCGACAGAGGGCTGGGGAAACGTGCCACTCATCCCTGACACCCCCAGCGCGCCTCCAGATCTGACATGCGGCAGAGGCTCAGTGGATCCATGATGAATGAGATAATAAGCCTGCTGTTAATGGACGTATGAGTGACCCAACGAGCTCACTGATTCAGTGTCAGGATAACTTCAGGAAAACTGTCCTCATCACCCAGGAAAGTTCTCTTATGAATACTCCCTCATGGGCAAAGTCGGCCTTTCTGAGTCAAATTGAAGAAGAGACGCCTGCTATTGACTGAAGTGTCTGCCTTTCCTCTCGGAGGCCTGGCTAGATGACAACCATCCCCCTCCCCTGGGGGGTCAGGAGGTTGGTGGAAATGAATGACCACCTCTGGGCTTGGCCCACAAAATCTTCCCACAAGGTCCTCCACCGTCTTTTCCATCATTTACTACTGCATATGGAGGACTCGAGAGGAGACACTGAAGTCTTACAGGAGGAGTGCATGGGACTGGAGGAACATGGTCCCTGAATGGCCGTGTGGTCAGGACTCTCCACTCACCAAAACTCCCATTACACTTAATGTGAATGAGGAATAAACTTTTATTATGTTAATCATCTGAAATCCGAGGACCTTTTATGTCCCCAATTAAACTAACAATACAAGGCTTGTCATTGTTTAGCCATTAAGTCATGTCTGACTCTTTTGTGACCCCATGGACTGTAACCCACCAGGCTCCTCTATCCACGAGATTTCCCAGGCAAGAATACTGGAGTGGGTTGCCACTTCCTTGTCCAGGGGCTTTTCCCAACCCAGGGATCGATCTTGGGTTTCCTGCATTGACAGGTGGGTTCTTTACCACTTAGCCACCAGGGAAGACCCCAGTACAAGACTAGATCTACTCCTTCGTTGGCTGCAAGCGTCTTTTGCAACTAATTTAACTGCAAGTATTTATTAAGGAACAACTGTGTGGCACCCACTTTCATCTCACGGTTCAGAGCTGCAGAGGCTTTTGTTAGGTGACAAGTGATAAACGTGGAAGTAAACAGGGGTGACCAGAGATGCTCACCATTAAATCTGGCATGTTCACTTTCTAAGTGCAACCCACGGTATCTACAGTTTGGTAGATAAATACTCACCTTGGTTCCCATAGGTCCTGGTAATCCAGGTGGGCCACGAAGTCCCTGGGAAAACGAATGGAACAAAGACGATCATGGAACCACGAGTGAGCATCTACCCATCTACCCTGTGCTCTGGGGACACACAGGCTCTCTCCACGACCTGCTGTGTGCAAAGCAAAACCACCTGGTTTTGAGACACAGGACCCCTGGGTGTGAATTCTGATGCTATCACCTACCAGTCCTGCGTGACCTCCAGCAAACCCCTCAGGTCTCTCAGTTTGCTTTCTTATTTAAGATCCTTTCTTCTGGTTTTTAGGCAGTGAAATTTCATTTTATTAATTTTTATTTTATATTGGAGTATACTTGAGGTGTCGTGCTGTTTTTGAGGTGTACAACAATGTTGTATACATTGAGGCATACAATGTTGTGTTGGTTTGGAGTATACAACAAAGTGACTCACTTATATATACACATATGTGCTGTGTGCTCAGTCGTGTCCCACTCTTTGTGACCCCATGGACTGTAGCCCACCAGGCTCCTCTGTCCAAGGCATTTTCCAGGCAAGAGTACTGGAGTCAGGTACCGTTTCCTTCCCAGGGGACCTTCCCGACCCAGGGACTAAGCTGCCTCTTGTGCCTCTGGTGATGGCAGAAGGATTATATATATACATACACCCACTCTTTTCCAGATTTTCCCATATAGGTTATTACAGAGTATTGAGCAGAGTTTGCCAGGCTTGGAGGTCCTTGTTGACTATTTTATAGTAGTATATATATGTTAATCCCAACCTCCTAACTTATCCCTCCCTGCAAGATCCTTATTTTGCAAGATCCTTGACCTCAAATAAGATCAAGGCCAGGTGTCAGGTTTCATTGTAGGGGCTCTTCTGATCCCGAAGTCTGGTCTCTTTCTTACTTACCACTTTCTGTCCAGGATACACTAAAATGTTTCTAAGTCCTCATGCACGTAACACCCTCATGAACCTACACATACAGCTCATCTGTCTGCAACACCCACTCTGTGCTATTCCATCTAAAACATAAATTCCTTCCAACTTTCACTTTTTGCAGGGATGCCTCTTCCTGTGTGAGGCTTCCTCAGCTTACACAGATCCGGATGGCCGAGCCATGGTCATCGGACTGCTCAGCTGTCTTGTGAGCATCTCAACAGCACAGGCTCTAACCCGTGTCTGCGTCCTCAGAGCCTGACCCACAGCCAGCAGTCCACACAGGACCCTGTGCCGCGCTGGCCTGATGCAGGCGGGAGCCAGCTGCTGCCCCCATACAAGATCCCTTTCCCAGCCCAGCTGCTTTCTTGCAAACTTTGACAGCAGAGCCTTTTTTCCTTTTCTAATTCCAGCCTGGTCGTTACGGTAACCGAAGCCCCTGACACTTACCGGGTCTCCATCTTTCCCTCTTCCGGGGGGCCCGGGGGGCCCAGGGGAACCAGGATTGCCCCTGGGGCCGGCTGGCCCTGGGCTCCCTTCTTCTCCCGCTGCTCCCTGGAAAGACAAGTAGACAATGTCCGGGATCAATGAGATACAGAAAGTAAAATTTTCAATGGACAACCAAGCTAAAGGGAGGGCTTCCCTGGCAGCTCGGTGGTCATGAAACCACCTGCCAATGCAGAAGTGAAGGGCTCAATCCCTGGGTCAAGAAGATCCCCTAGAGTAGGAAATGGCAACCCACTCCAGTATCCTTACTTGGAAAATTCCATGAATTTTCCTTGCCAGAGGAGCCTGGCAAGGTGCATGGGGTTGCAAAAGAGTCGGACACAACTTAGTGACTAAACCACCACCACCACCTGAAAGGGGTGGGTGGGCTTCCTGGTAATGCCCTGCTTCAGAAAGCCTACCCCTTCTGAAGGCACGAGGACAAGCTGTATAATGTGACCCCCAAATTCAGATGCCAAAGCCCTTAACTCCGGCACTTCAATGTAGAAATAGGGTCTCTGCAGGTGTAATTAGTTAAGAGGTGTTGATACTGGAGTAGCACAGAGCCTAACTCAGAAAGAACTGCTGTCCTCATGAGAAAGGGCCATCTGGACACAGGCCTGTGTAGAGGGAAGTCCACACGAAGACCCGGAGAGAAGACAGCCGTCAATAATGCAAGGAGAGGGGCCTGGAAGACACCCTTCCCTCACAGCCCCCAGGAGGAACCAGCCCGTCTGACACCGTGATTTAGGACTTCCCCATGCAGTGAATGGTGACACAGCACGTTTCTGTGGTTTAAGGCACCCAGTTTGTGATGCTTTCGTTACAGCGGCCTTAGCAAACTACATAGCGTGGACCGTGGGCATGGGAAGGACACTAGTAGTTTTCTGGTCCAACCTTCCACCCGCGGCAAGAAGCCATCAGGTGTGCCTCTTCCAGGCAGCCCTCCCATTTCTGCTAGGACTCCTTCGAAAGCACAGAGCTCACCACCTCCCCAGGCAGCTCATCTCCTTATTGGGCAGCTCCATTACACGCTGTCTTTATACTCAGCCGAGACAGTCCTCTCTGAAATCTTCCAGAGATTTGACTACAAACTTGGGGCTATGCAGACAAAATCCAAGTGATGTGAGCACCACTTGGGGATCCAAAGTGGGGAGAGAGAGAGGAAGCCAGGATCTGATGAGGCAGGGAGCTGGGCTTGGAGTTTGCTCCCCGTTTCTGACCACAAGCCAGGAGCCCCGTGCAGCCCCAGCTGTGGAATGCTGTGGGGACCACGTGGGCCACAGGAAGTCCCTTTCCAGGCAGGGCTCTCTTAGACCTAAGCTGCAACCTGAACCAGACATTCCTGATGCGGAAGTGAGGGGAGGTACCATGTCCCAAGGAGGACAAACTGAAGGATGGACAGGACCTCTCTCCAGGCACAGGGCAGGATCAGCTTCTGCAGGTCTCAGGCCACCCACTGGACAGGCAGAGAGAAGAGCAGGTCCTGCTGGCAGGGATTTTATCACTTTGTATAGCACGGAGGGGAAGTCCCCATGCAAACGCATGCTTCTGCTCATCAGAGCAGAGGTGTCTGGCTCCCTCTAGAGGCTGAGTGAGCCAACTGCTGTTGCTGTTTAGTCACTAGTGAAAGAGAAAGTCGCTCAGTCCTGTCCAACTCTTTGCGTCCCCATGACAGTATAGTCCATGGAATTCTCCAGGCCAGAATACTGGAGTGGGTAGCCATTCCNCCGTGTGGTCAGGACTCTCCACTCACCAAAACTCCCATTACACTTAATGTGAATGAGGAATAAACTTTTATTATGTTAATCATCTGAAATCCGAGGACCCTTTATGTCCCCAATTAAACTAACAATACAAGGCTTGTCATTGTTTAGCCATTAAGTCATGTCTGACTCTTTTGTGACCCCATGGACTGTAACCCACCAGGCTCCTCTATCCACGAGATTTCCCAGGCAAGAATACTGGAGTGGGTTGCCACTTCCTTGTCCAGGGGCTTTTCCCAACCCAGGGATCGATCTTGGGTTTCCTGCATTGACAGGTGGGTTCTTTACCACTTAGCCACCAGGGAAGACCCCAGTACAAGACTAGATCTACTCCTTCGTTGGCTGCAAGCGTCTTTTGCAACTAATTTAACTGCAAGTATTTATTAAGGAACAACTGTGTGGCACCCACTTTCATCTCATGGTTCAGAGCTGCAGAGGCTTTTGTTAGGTGACAAGTGATAAACGTGGAAGTAAACAGGGGTGACCAGAGATGCTCACCATTAAATCTGGCATGTTCACTTTCTAAGTGCAACCCACGGTATCTACAGTTTGGTAGATAAATACTCACCTTGGTTCCCATAGGTCCTGGTAATCCAGGTGGGCCACGAAGTCCCTGGGAAAACGAATGGAACAAAGACGATCATGGAACCATNGTTGCCACTTCCTTGTCCAGGGGCTTTTCCCAACCCAGGGATCGATCTTGGGTTTCCTGCATTGACAGGTGGGTTCTTTACCACTTAGCCACCAGGGAAGACCCCAGTACAAGACTAGATCTACTCCTTCGTTGGCTGCAAGCGTCTTTTGCAACTAATTTAACTGCAAGTATTTATTAAGGAACAACTGTGTGGCACCCACTTTCATCTCACGGTTCAGAGTTGCAGAGGCTTTTGTTAGGTGACAAGTGATAAACGTGGAAGTAAACAGGGGTGACCAGAGATGCTCACCATTAAATCTGGCATGTTCACTTTCTAAGTGCAACCCACGGTATCTACAGTTTGGTAGATAAATACTCACCTTGGTTCCCATAGGTCCTGGTAATCCAGGTGGGCCACGAAGTCCCTGGGAAAACGAATGGAACAAAGACGATCATGGAACCACGAGTGAGCATCTACCCATCTACCCTGTGCTCTGGGGACACACAGGCTCTCTCCACGACCTGCTGTGTGCAAAGCAAAACCACCTGGTTTTGAGACACAGGACCCCTGGGTGTGAATTCTGATGCTATCACCTACCAGTCCTGCGTGACCTCCAGCAAACCCCTCAGGTCTCTCAGTTTGCTTTCTTATTTAAGATCCTTTCTTCTGGTTTTTAGGCAGTGAAATTTCATTTTATTAATTTTTATTTTATATTGGAGTATACTTGAGGTGTCGTGCTGTTTTTGAGGTGTACAACAATGTTGTATACATTGAGGCATACAATGTTGTGTTGGTTTGGAGTATACAACAAAGTGACTCACTTATATATACACATATGTGCTGTGTGCTCAGTCGTGTCCCACTCTTTGTGACCCCATGGACTGTAGCCCACCAGGCTCCTCTGTCCAAGGCATTTTCCAGGCAAGAGTACTGGAGTCAGGTACCGTTTCCTTCCCAGGGGACCTTCCCGACCCAGGGACTAAGCTGCCTCTTGTGCCTCTGGTGATGGCAGAAGGATTATATATATACATACACCCACTCTTTTCCAGATTTTCCCATATAGGTTATTACAGAGTATTGAGCAGAGTTTGCCAGGCTTGGAGGTCCTTGTTGACTATTTTATAGTAGTATATATATGTTAATCCCAACCTCCTAACTTATCCCTCCCTGCAAGATCCTTATTTTGCAAGATCCTTGACCTCAAATAAGATCAAGGCCAGGTGTCAGGTTTCATTGTAGGGGCTCTTCTGATCCCGAAGTCTGGTCTCTTTCTTACTTACCACTTTCTGTCCAGGATACACTAAAATGTTTCTAAGTCCTCATGCACGTAACACCCTCATGAACCTACACATACAGCTCATCTGTCTGCAACACCCACTCTGTGCTATTCCATCTAAAACATAAATTCCTTCCAACTTTCACTTTTTGCAGGGATGCCTCTTCCTGTGTGAGGCTTCCTCAGCTTACACAGATCCGGATGGCCGAGCCATGGTCATCGGACTGCTCAGCTATCTTGTGAGCATCTCAACAGCACAGGCTCTAACCCGTGTCTGCGTCCTCAGAGCCTGACCCACAGCCAGCAGTCCACACAGGACCCTGTGCCGCGCTGGCCTGATGCAGGCGGGAGCCAGCTGCTGCCCCCATACAAGATCCCTTTCCCAGCCCAGCTGCTTTCTTGCAAACTTTGACAGCAGAGCCTTTTTTCCTTTTCTAATTCCAGCCTGGTCGTTACGGTAACCGAAGCCCCTGACACTTACCGGGTCTCCATCTTTCCCTCTTCCGGGGGGCCCGGGGGGCCCAGGGGAACCAGGATTGCCCCTGGGGCCGGCTGGCCCTGGGCTCCCTTCTTCTCCCGCTGCTCCCTGGAAAGACAAGTAGACAATGTCCGGGATCAATGAGATACAGAAAGTAAAATTTTCAATGGACAACCAAGCTAAAGGGAGGGCTTCCCTGGCAGCTCGGTGGTCATGAAACCACCTGCCAATGCAGGAGTGAAGGGCTCAATCCCTGGGTCAAGAAGATCCCCTAGAGTAGGAAATGGCAACCCACTCCAGTATCCTTACTTGGAAAATTCCATGAATTTTCCTTGCCAGAGGAGCCTGGCAAGGTGCATGGGGTTGCAAAAGAGTCGGACACAACTTAGTGACTAAACCACCACCACCACCTGAAAGGGGTGGGTGGGCTTCCTGGTAATGCCCTGCTTCAGAAAGCCTACCCCTTCTGAAGGCACGAGGACAAGCTGTATAATGTGACCCCCAAATTCAGATGCCAAAGCCCTTAACTCCGGCACTTCAATGTAGAAATAGGGTCTCTGCAGGTGTAATTAGTTAAGAGGTGTTGATACTGGAGTAGCACAGAGCCTAACTCAGAAAGAACTGCTGTCCTCATGAGAAAGGGCCATCTGGACACAGGCCTGTGTAGAGGGAAGTCCACACGAAGACCCGGAGAGAAGACAGCCGTCAATAATGCAAGGAGAGGGGCCTGGAAGACACCCTTCCCTCACAGCCCCCAGGAGGAACCAGCCCGTCTGACACCGTGATTTAGGACTTCCCCATGCAGTGAATGGTGACACAGCACGTTTCTGTGGTTTAAGGCACCCAGTTTGTGATGCTTTCGTTACAGCGGCCTTAGCAAACTACACAGCGTGGACCGTGGGCATGGGAAGGACACTAGTAGTTTTCTGGTCCAACCTTCCACCCGCGGCAAGAAGCCATCAGGTGTGCCTCTTCCAGGCAGCCCTCCCATTTCTGCTAGGACTCCTTCGAAAGCACAGAGCTCACCACCTCCCCAGGCAGCTCATCTCCTTATTGGGCAGCTCCATTACACGCTGTCTTTATACTCAGCCGAGACAGTCCTCTCTGAAATCTTCCAGAGATTTGACTACAAACTTGGGGCTATGCAGACAAAATCCAAGTGATGTGAGCACCACTTGGGGATCCAAAGTGGGGAGAGAGAGAGGAAGCCAGGATCTGATGAGGCAGGGAGCTGGGCTTGGAGTTTGCTCCCCGTTTCTGACCACAAGCCAGGAGCCCCGTGCAGCCCCAGCTGTGGAATGCTGTGGGGACCACGTGGGCCACAGGAAGTCCCTTTCCAGGCAGGGCTCTCTTAGACCTAAGCTGCAACCTGAACCAGACATTCCTGATGCGGAAGTGAGGGGAGGTACCATGTCCCACGGAGGACAAACTGAAGGATGGACAGGACCTCTCTCCAGGCACAGGGCAGGATCAGCTTCTGCAGGTCTCAGGCCACCCACTGGACAGGCAGACAGAAGAGCAGGTCCTGCTGTCAGGGATTTTATCACTTTGTATAGCACGGAGGGGAAGTCCCCATGCAAACGCATGCTTCTGCTCATTAGAGCAGAGGTGTCTGGCTCCCTCTAGAGGCTGAGTGAGCCAACTGCGGTTGCTGTTTAGTCACTAGTGAAAGAGAAAGTCGCTCAGTCCTGTCCGACTCTTTGCGTCCCCATGACAGTATAGTCCATGGAATTCTCCAGGCCAGAATACTGGAGTGGGTAGCCATTCCTTCCTCCAGGGGATCTTCCCAAGCTAGGGATCGAACCCAGGTCTCCCACGTTGCAGGCGGATTCTTTACCAGCTGAGCCACCAGGGAAGCCCTAAGTTGTGTCTTTTTAAGTCATGACTCTTAGCAACCCCATGGACTGTAGCCCGCCAGGCTCCTCTGTCCATGGGATTCTCCAGGCAAAAATACGCAAGTGGGTTGCCATTTACTCCTCCGGGGCATCCTCCTGAACCAGGGATCGAAATGGAGTCTCCTACCTGGGAAGCCCCAGACGTTCTCATGTTTGCTCAACTAGTCCTCAACATTCCCTTCTAACCAACCCTCTTCTAAGCTCCTTCTAATTTGTCAGTGCCTGTGTGTCCCAGAATAGAGGCCCATCCTTTGCATGTGGTAATAATCAAAGCAAAACAGATGGGCCAGGTTTCTTTTTTTTTCTCCCTCGCTTAAGGAGATTTTCCACAGGCGGGTCGATCATTTTTCTTCATAGCAAATCACTTCTTCTCCGAGGGATGCATTTAAAAACAGCCTTCCCATCAAAATGTAAAAGTGTGTATCTATTCCTGTTACAACGTTTTGCCAAAATAGAAAAGATAAAATGGTCACACCTTCCAAAGGTCCCAGGTGAAGTGGACCTGAAGGAATTTGCATTACTAAGTTCAGAGACGGGAGATCTGGGTAGGGGTTGGCTGCAGAGGATGCATCAGGAGTTGGGGTGGGGTGAGGAAGGGCACCGGGATTTCTGTCTCTGGATGAGAAGCCTCTGCTGGGGGCTCAGGACAAGCCCCTCTCCCCTCACCACCTGCTCTCTGTCGCACGTCAGGGCCTTAGCTCCTCCTCGCCTTCTGTGTGGCCCTGCAGTCCGTGTGGACTGAGTGCAAGCTGGAGACCAGGCTCCTCAGCCCTGACACTGCTGATGCTCATGGCAGATGGTCTGCGCTGAGAAGGGGCACCATCCTGTGGGTGTTTAGAATCCCTGTCTCCACCCACAAGACGCCAGAAGTCAGAGTAAACATGGGAGACACATGCTAGAATGCGAGGTCAGGACGTGTCACCTGGGATTCCAAAAGGCCGGGGAGCCTGCCCCTCTGCCCTCGGGGCATTGGTGTTTTGGGGGAGGACGCCGTGTGTCTCTCTGCTTCCTAATGAATAGAGCTTTTCTCGTAGCCTGGGAAGGTTTAATTGCGCATGCGATAGTGTGGGGTGGCTATGCTGGAGCACTGAATTGAGAGAAAGGGGGGCTTGGGAGGCAGACAGACCAGCTCTGCAGCTCAGCAGCCACGGGACGCAGGACACAGAGCTTCAGTCTACACCTCTGTCGGGCGGGGCCCCATCTGACCCTGCGTCTGTGGCGAAGGCTAGAGGGGCCGACTGCAGAGGAGCAGGTCTGAGCGGAGCAGGCTCCTTTCCTGCCTCTTAAAAGCTGAGAACCGCCTAGGAGGATGGAGACCACACTGAGTCTTACCTTCTCACCACGCTCCCCATCTTTCCCAGGGGGGCCTCTGGAGCCCGGGGGACCCTAGGGAAAGAAAGGTGATTGACAAGGTCAAGTTCAAGAGGGCCCAGGGTGCTCAGAGAAGAGCGATGGGCCCCCTCCAGTCAGAGGTTCCCGACTCATTCTCCACCTCTGACTTATTCCTCCTCTGCCACCCTCCCACCGCCTCCGTGTCCCCTGGGACTGTCACGCATCCTTGCACATCGGAGCTCTAACCACACGGCCCTGCTTCCCGACGGTCTGCCCACTGTGGGCTGTGGCTCTCAGAGGGCAGGCAGGACGTGGCGTGGAGGGGACCTCGGGGAGGAGAGGGTGACCCAAGAGCACAGCCTTGGCGTCGGTGACCTGCTCGTGTTGTGAGCGTCCCCCAGAAGCTGACTTTTCGAAGCAAGGCTCACGGCAGGCGTCCCGTGGAAACACCAGCAGGGACGTCAGAAAGAGGACGGGCAGGTAGGGACACGTTAATGTGGCTGCAGTTCGGTCCTGCTGGGGGCTCCGGGGTCCAACGGCAGACACGCACCTGGAGCAGCTCCCCCAGGGGTGAAAGAGGTGGGCTGTTTACACACCCGTTGGCCAGGGCTGCTGTTGCTGCTGCTGCTGGCCACATGCCGTGTGGCTGGACCATAAGGTCTCTTAGGCCAGAGAAAACCCTGGGCCAAGGGATACAGGGCTGGCTCCAGGAAGAGTGTGCTGACACTGCGGGGGAGGGTGACGTGACCCCAGTCAGGGTCTCACGGTTTCCATGGCAACCACTGACCACGTGATGCAGTCTCCCTGTGCCTCAGTCTCCTCCTGAGTAAGACAGGGCCACTCCTGACACTCACCTCCCAGGGTCGTGAGGAGTCAGTGAGTATGAAGGACTTACAACAGTGCCTGGCACACACCTACACCCACATCTGTTCTCTAAGCCGCT
>SJYA01002028.1:426833-442499 GCA_006410615.1 Neotragus moschatus
CATGCCACTGGGTGTTGTGTTCCACAACTGAGATAGAAATCAGTGTCCATGGTGGCTTTTAACGCTGGTCCACAGGCAGACCCCAGGGCCCCCATGGGATGGCCGCCTCCGCAGGTCAAGTGCAGTGGGGCACAAAGGTGAGCCTACACAGCCCACATGCTCCAGGCTGAAGATGAAAAAGCTGAGGCCTCAGGAGGCCCCCCACAGAGGCCTGGCAGCCAGTGAGCTGCAGCTAGGACCCGACAACCTGACAGTCAGGGCGTCTGCCATTCCTCAGGTTCATCCTGCTTCCTCCAGGGCCAGCTGTGGCGCTGACCCAGCATCAGCGCTACTCACAGCTTTCTGACCCCAACAGTTTCCTTCACCACCGGAGATCTCCTGAGTTACTGAGAACCTCAGGTTGTAGCTCTGTAGGTATCTTTGCTGGGCCTCAATTTCTCCATCTGTGAAATGGGAGCAGGGATGCCTACGCCCTGCGTTCTGTCATGGAGGATACATGAGATAACCAGGGGGATGGACATCATGGATCCACAACCAGTGCTGTGTCCCTGCCCTCCCCACCCACCCCAGTTACTCACCACGCTTCCTGGGGGGCCGCTGGGGCCAGGGGGCCCTACAAGTCCAGGAGCTCCCTATAGAGAGGCAGAAGATGGTCAGAAAGCCCCAAGGAATTGATCACAAGCAGCTCCCCCAGTCTTTCTCCAAACTTGCCTCCTATTCAACTCTCCCTGATTTGCCCAAAATACTTCTAGATGACATTCCCTCCACAGGAAGGATGACCCTCCTGTCCAGGAGGGTCACAAGGGTCCAAGCCTCAAAGGAGGTGGATTCCAGCACAGAGAGGGGCGACAGGAGGCCAAGGACTCTGGGAGGATCCTAAGGCCACAGCACGGAGGTGGCAGTGGAGGAGGAGTGGGTGTTGAGGGGAGGACAGAGAAGAAGGTCAGGTGCTGTCAAGCACATGTCTCAGGTGGGGCATGGGCTCTAGCTTCAGAGCATGGGGGAGTGGAAACCCTGAAAATGGAACAAAATCTGCAGGTCTGCACTATGGAGGCATGTGCTCTGGTACAATGTAAGTTGACTGTAAGGGTGTGAACAAGCTTTGGAGATGAGAGAGAGGATCCAGTGAGGCGGGTGGACAGGAGCCGGCCCTAGGTCCGGCCAGCCCTCCAGTGTGGACAGCACCTTCCCAGCCCCGTCCACACACTCAGCGGGGAGCTGGGCGCCGGGGGCAGGGGTCGTCCCAGCTCCCTCCCATGGGCCCACAAGGCAGGTGGCCAGGAAGAACTCACGGGGCTCCCGGCTGCTCCAGGCATTCCCTGGGTGCCTTCTTGTCCCTTGGCGCCCTGCACGGGAAACAGAAAGAAGTGAGGCACCTCCTGCAATGCTGGCCTCAGCCTCACACAGCGACGTGGAGCACCTTTGTCATCAGAGTCAGGCGAACCAAATGCAAAGGGCAGGATTCCCTAGCAACTCAGAGACAAAGATTCCGCCTGCCAATGCAGGAGATGCAGGTTGGATCTCTGGGTCGGGACAATCCCCTGGAGAAGGGAATGGCAACCCCTCCAGTATTCTTGCCTGGAGAATCCCATGGACAGAGGAGCCTGGTGGGCTGTAATCCAGGAGGTCGCAGAGTTGGACACAATGGAGCGACTAAAGCACCACGACCAAACCGAAAGGACAGGCAGCAGGTTTACAGGTGCAGAGGCCACAGGTCCAGGCTCCCCAAACTCCTTCAGTCTTCACTTCCCCCAGGACACAGGCAGCAGCCCCTGCCCTTCATCTTGACGTATAGGAGGCGCAGAGGGATGGGCCTGCCCAGCTGCATACAGGCAGCCGGCGGCCCCTGGGATCTGAGCTTGGACAGGCCATGCAGGGCACGCAAAACACTGCCCAGCACAGAGCCAGTTAAGACGCCAATCAAAATACAATCAAAATGCCAGCACACTCTAGGTGTCCTTTAAATTGGCATTGGAGATTTCCTGCATTTGAAAAGCCTCCGAGAGCCAAGACCACCTGGGTTTTAAGAGCTGTCCGGGAGAGAGGGTGCAGCAGGTTACCAGCTCTCCTAAACCCACACTTCATGACAGGGAAATGACCTCCTGGACTCCAGGGGTCGCGTTTTGGGGTTTTCTGGGAGACCCTCTCTCCTCAGGCCCTGGACTCAGTCCTAGCAGCGCCTGTTGAAGCGCCCCCTGGTGGACACTCCTAGAATGACAGGGTGGAGGGGCCGGCGAGGGGCAGAAGAGCTAGCGCGAATTTCTGCTCTGGGAGCCAACGAAGGACAGAAGGCTCTCTTACCGGTGGTCCAGTGGGTCCCCGAGGCCCCAGTTCTCCAGGATGACCTGGCGATCCCTGCAATGAAACCACCCATCAGCGGATGAGGTCACACCCTTTCTCTGGGGAGGCATGAACACGGGCAACAAGAAGGGATTGAGATCCACAGAGAGGAGGAAGAAGGAAAGGAGCTACATTCAGCTCAGCAGGGCTCCTGTGTGCAGTTCAGATGGGCCCTTAGGTGTCCAGTCTCAGGAAAGCAGACGCACAGGGTGAGNTGGTTGGTATGCAGGAGGAGAAAGGATTAGAAGCAGAGTAACTTACAGTGCCAGGTAATCCAGGGGGCCCTGGTGGGCCCATTTCACCCTAGGTGAAGAAATGGAAACAGCAGTAAAGAATCCACCTGCCAATCCAGGAGATGTAAGAGACGCGGGTTTGATCCCTGGGCAGGGAAGATCCCCTGGAGGAGGGCACGGCAGCCCACTCCAGTGTCCTTGCCTGGAGAGTCCCATGGACAGAGGAGCCTGCCGGGCTATAGCCCGTGGGGTTGCAAAGCGTCAGACACGACTGAGCACACTCACACAGTCCTGCTTATCCTGCGACAGTTTTCCTAAGAAGACAGACTCACTACTGCAACTGATAGATACATAGATCCAAGCTATAAAATATTTCAAACATACCAGAACTCTGCCCTGAGAAACATCTATGCAGCCACGGGTAGTTGTAGGTCGTCTATACCACTCTATACTATTCCATGGCGCACATGGAGACAAAGTGACCCGTCATCCATCCTCCCGCTGACAACACTGACGTGATTTCCCACCTGCTGCCACCAGTGTCCCCACACTCTGTCCTGGAGCCAAAGCATGAGCCCCCCGAGAGGCTCCACTGGACCCTGCCCTCTCCCGAGGGCTCAGGCCCTTCCTTCTCAGCGGCCTGAGAGGTGAGTGTTACATTCCTATGAATGGCATAGGCTTGGGAGTCAACTCACCTGAGCTTGAAACCTNGTCCCCACACTCTGTCCTGGAGCCAAAGCATGAGCCCCCCGAGAGGCTCCACTGGACCCTGCCCTCTCCCGAGGGCTCAGGCCCTTCCTTCTCAGCGGCCTGAGAGGTGAGTGTTACATTCCTATGAATGGCATAGGCTTGGGAGTCAACTCACCTGAGCTTGAAACCTACCTCTACCATTGTATACATTATTTTCCTTCTGTTGGCATGTTTTCCTCTGTGCAAAATAACGATAACAGTACACACAGCTCACAAGTGTCCTCTGGGGACTAAGTGAGACCTTCAGCCAGAGGAAACTGTTATTCCATTTGCCTCGAGGAAAGGAGGTCACTGGGCTGCTCCATCAGGAGGAACGGTTCCCAGTGCCCTTCATTCCATGTGAGTCACAATGGTGTTGGGACAGGGATATCTCTGCCCACGCGTGTCCTAGCAGCCCAGGGTTCACAAGTGGTTATTAGTGGACAAATGAATGAATAAAGCTGACTGAGAGATGGGCTAGGCTTCTCTTATTAATAGTGGCAACAGTAAGATGATAATGAAGAATAGTTACATGACAAACCATAATGGAAAAGGATATTTTAAAAAATGTCTACATGTGTGTAACTCAGCTACTCTGCTGTATAGCAGAGATTGGCACCACGTCGTAAATCAACTATACTTCAATTAAAGTTTTTTTAAGTGGTAACATTGTTTTCTATGCTTGTTTCTACAGTTATACAGGATTTAATCCCAGGTTTCAGCTCATTTTGCTAATTTGTTAATTCCCCTCATCAGCACCGAAATGCCTGAAACAGAGATGCTTCATGTGTACCCCCATTTCATGGATGAGCAAACTGAAGCCCAGCCACACTCAGGCTCCTGCTCAAAGTCACACAGACAACAGCTGGTGCAGCCTGCTGGTAAACTCTGAGCCCAAGCCCTTAACTACTGAGAGGCATTCCCCTGACCGTGTTGCAGAAGCTTCAGAGAGAACACAGCACGTTTTCTAGTGCCGAGTTCCAGAACCAATCTCATCCAGACCGTCCAAGTTCAGTGTTTCCCAGTGCAAGCTCTGGCTGCTGTGTCTGACTCTTTGCCACCCATGGGCTGTAGCCCACCAGGCTCCTCTGTCCATGGGATTCTCCAGGCAAGGACACTGGAGTGGGCTGCCATGCCCTCCTCCAGGGGCTCTTCCCGACCCAGTGATTGAACCCACGTCTTCGGCACTGGCACACGGGTTCCTTACCATTAGCATGACAATGCAAGGAATGAACAGACATAAACAAGAAGAGAGTTGGAGAAGAGATGTGTCTCCAACCCCGAGGGCCTCAAGACCACCTTTCTGGAAGAGCCTCGCCTGCCCTCAACGCTGTGGGGTGAACACAGGACCATGAGGTGGCGGTGCAGAGCCCAGGAGTTCTCTGACTTGGGGAAAGATGCTCGCCTAGAGAAGGGTCTCTGAGCTCTTGAATCAATGGGGCTGGCGGGGGCTCCCATCCCTGCTTCTCTGCAGTTTAAGTGTCTCAGCCCCAGCTGACGCAGGGGCGTTATCACCCTCCTCTCAGAGATGCCCTGGGGTCAAACGCTCTCAGCGTGGGGTGGGGAGGAGGTGGATCAGACCCCTGAGGAAGCGACACCCAGGCACGGCCAGCAGGGGGCAATGTTGCTTCAATGTCATATTTTTTTTTCAAACCCAGAATCGTCTATGATGACACATTTCTCTAGAGGCAAAGAAAAGCAGGCCAGATTCTTTGGAATCTTGAATGCGACTCTGCCGTGGCCCCGGCAATTCTGCCAAAGCAATAAAAGGGGCTTAACAGCCTCGCCGAGTCCTCTGCATCTTGGAAATGAGTTTCTCAAATAGAAATTGCTTTTCTGAGAAGTCCGGGAGAGCGGCGGGCCTGAACGGCTTATCCACCAAAGCCCTTTCCATCGCAGGATCTCTATTTATAGAGCAGGTCCGTTCAGAACAAAGACCTTGGCCCTCAGCATGGGAGCGGGGATGGGGGGTGCTGAACAGGATGGTGGGCAGGAAAGCGGGACATGGGAATGTGCAGAGCTCAAACTGGGAGAGCCAGGTGGCACTCCGGGCAGCAGCGGGGGGATCGCAGGGCCCTGCTGGGCATGTGAGGCTGCCCAGGTTCCCTCGGGCCAGGCCGGTGGGCCATGTGGACCTGCTCGGAGCCTGGACGCTGGGCCCGGCCTGTGATCAGGTCTCGACTCCCACCGCCCTCCATCCACGCAGCCCCGGGCCGGCAGCCTGGCCCTTCCATGCCTCAGTCTCCTCATCTATAAATGGGGCGGTGTCACTGATAATCTAGCCCACATCCGGATGTCGCCAGGACCACCCGAGTCACTACGTGTGCCATGCTCGCCATGACGACCCTGGCCTGTGGCGGGTCCCGCCTGCCTGGCCGCTGGTTCCTGGAGGCCCACAGTTCTCAGGCTCCACCACTTTACACGAGAGACTAAGGCATCCACGGCTTTTAGTCATCCGCAGGGTTCTCCTGGAACCAACTGCCCACGGATGCCAGCCTATACAGGCAGCTCTGCTTTCGGGCCAGCAAGGGAGGCACTGGGATCAGATGGGATGCCCGGGACCACGGCGGGGAGAACCAGGACGGCCACCCAGGTCACCGCTGCAACTGCAAGCACGGCCTTCCCTCCACGTGAATGATGGACGGGCGGTTGTGTGACACAGGGCACCGACACCCCGGACAAGGGCAGCGGCTCCTACCTCTGCACCTCGATCGCCTTTCAGTCCCGGAAGCCCCAGGGCCCCTTTCTCTCCCTACAGACGAAAGATAAAAACCAGGAGACATTAGAACACGACTGAGTGTAACGGCTGCCTCTTCCAGGTAAGAGCAAGGAGGGACCCTGGGCAAAATACGGTTTTGTCTCCCCAGCCTGCCCTGCCACGGTGAGGACCGAGTTCAAGGGACATCCTGTTGACTGTGTGAAGGGGCAGGTGCTCCATTTGGCACCCGACAGCTGACGCCCCCGATCATTCCCACAAATTTCATCTGAAGCTACTCCACCCACCCTTCCAGATGGACCCCTTGGCCACTGTCCCTTCGTTCCAGCACGTGGCCCATGGTGGCCCAGTCCCCTGCCTTTCCTCTTCCTAGACACTGGGGAAAACGCTCTAACTCCAGCCTGGGCCAGCCCGTTGCTGAGCGCGCAAACCAGGGCCAGGGGCGCTCTCCTCGGGCACAGCACGTGGCCTCACCTGGTCGCCTTTCTCTCCCCTCGCACCAGGGAGTCCTGGGAAGCCTGGGAGCCCGGCCTCTCCCTGCGGAAAGAATGCAGCGTCGTGATCAGTGGGCTCTCAGGAGGGAGGCTGCCCCAGACCTCTACAGGAGCAGGACAACATGGAAACAAAGCAGTGGAGAGAGGGGGATCCTACACAGTGCTCCGGGGCGGCCCCAGGCACAGGCCCACTCTGCAGCCCCTCTCCTGCTGTCTGACTCCTCATCCCTCTGGGTCAGCCATGACGTNATTCTGGTCTAGAGAATTCCAAGGACTGTATTGTCCATGGAATCGCAAAAAGTCAAACACGACTGAGTGACTTTCACTAAAGAATGATCACTTCTTGAAACAGCGAGGCCACAGGGAACCAAGGGCCCAGGGATTTGCCCATGAGCCTTCACTGGCCAGCAAGGTGACCCAGGTCCTGCCTCCTGGGACAGCAGGGCCACCACTGGGCCAAGTCCAGGCCATACCGTGCCCTTTCTGGGCTGTTAGTTATGAGTCGGCCACCAGTGAGCCCTTATTGAGTGCCTGCAGGTGCCTGCTGTGGGCTGGGGCTGGAGGGCGGTCACCAAGAGCCAGTCACAGCCCTTAACTAGCTGTTACCCTAACAGAGTGTGAGGGAAAGGGCCCCCGCATGACTGTCTGTCTGGACACAGGCCCCTCCAGAAGCACAGGTGCCTGCAAATGCATACACCATGCACACACACACACACACACACACACTGCATAGACACAACATACAGACCCACACACCATGTACACACCCACACCACACACACACCTCACATAAACATACACACACTGCATACACACACACACACATGACATACAGACCCACACACCATGTACACACACACACACCCCTCACATACACACAGACACACACACTGCATACACACACACACGACATACAGACCCACACACCATGTACACAACACACACACACCTCACATACACACACACACACACCTCACATACATACACACTGCATACACACACATGACATACAGACACACATACCATGTACACACACATACACACCCCTCACATACACACCCACACACACTGCATACACACACACACACGACAGACACACACACCATGTACACACACACATACACACCCCTCACATACACACACATACACTACATACACACACATGACATACAGACCCACACACCCTATACACACACACATAAACACACATACACTGCGGACACACACACACGACATACAGACCCACACACCATGTACACAACACACACACACCTCACATACACACACACACACACCTCACATACATACACACTGCATACACACACATGACATACAGACACACATACCATGTACACACACATACACACCCCTCACACACACACCCACACACACTGCATACACACACACACACGACAGACACACACACCATGTACACACACACATACACACCCCTCACATACACACACATACACTACATACACACACATGACATACAGACCCACACACCCTATACACACACACATAAACACACATACACTGCGGACACACACACACGACATACAGACCCACACACCATACATACACACACACACATCTCACATACATACACACTGCATACATATACACAACATACAGATGCACACACCATGTACACAGCCCCCTCACACACACACACACACACACACACACACACTGCATATACACACCCACACCACATACAGATGCCCACACCATGTACACACCCATACATACCATACACCCATGTACATACCCACCTACACACCATATACACACCCACAGCACATGTGGACACTCACTCAAATCTAGCACTTGGGCCCCCACCCACAGGAGGTGGCCCCTCTGCATGGCACATAGGTTGCCTCCGCTGCCCCTAGGGATCCAGTTTCCACATGTCTACACCCCCAGAAGCCCTGGGCTTCCTTGCCTTCTGGAGGGGTCAGGTGTAAAGGGATACTGGAGGCAGGGAAAGCTCAGGGGACAGGATGGTGGGGACTGACCCCCCAGCCCCTCCCCTCCCAGGACAGGCTGGTCAGCAAGGCCGTCCCTCTTCCTGAGGCCAAGGCTCTCCCGTGGGGACGGGGTCCTCTCCTCCAGCTGCAGGGCCCCCTGCCTCCAGGAACTCCCTACTCCTCTTCCTGGGCATGCCGTGGTGTGGCTCTCGGTGGTCGTCAGTCCAGGGCATCACCACTGACCCCGATCTGCCCCTGCCTTTCAAACAGCCCCTGTGCGATGGCCCTGGCTGCCCCCTGCCTGACCCCAGCCTACACAGCTCTGACAGCGGGGGTTCACACAGAGCCTCAAACACACTGCTTAGAATAACAGGCATGAGAGGAGGAGGCCGAGTCCTTACCCGTGGGCCGCGCTGTCCAGGCAGACCGTCCTCCCCTCTGTCTCCTGGGTCTCCCTGCAAGGAAGGCAGAGGAGAGTCAACAGCAGGAGCTGGGAGTGGAGGGAAGTGACTGAGCACCAGCTCCGGGCCAGAGGCAAGAAAGCTACTCGGACTCGGGTGCTACTGAGCTCCTTTAATTCTGTGAGACCGCAGTGGCCCGAAGCAGCAGCTCCAACCACCTCCTAGATTCAAATGCTCTGCTTTTGATTTACAGACTCAAGTGAGTGGGAATGAGGGATTCAGAGCGGGGGAGACCCTGCCTAAGTGCTTCTGAGAAGACAAAATACTTGGTTAGCCCTTATCTTTTGTTTTTAAAGAGAGGACAATGGAGAATATTTACATGACATGTCCTTAAAATAAGCTAAATCCATATGTATTCTGTCATGAAAAAGTTGAGCTTCTAAGTCTGCCTACTGAAAGGGATGGTGAAAAATCCAGTAACATCCAAAAGTTGCCTTGCAAGGACAGTTAACATTCATCCTTGAGCTTCTGTATCTTTGCCATGAAAAGGTGAAGTTCACTTGTTAAACTGTTAGCTGTATGGTTTTTTAATTGTCCCTCTGAAGTGAGTAAACTGTGAACTTGCTTCCCTATTTTATGACAGTTAACCTCTGACATCTCTTAATGATCTTACTGTAATGAGTCCCACCAGAATATTTTTAAGTTGAAGTCTCTTATTATGTAAGAGTCTCTGAAAAGGCTTCCTCCTTGCAAATAAAATAGATGCATATTTCTAACAGAATAATTTAGAAG
Source organism: Neotragus moschatus (assembly GCA_006410615.1). Lineage (NCBI taxonomy): Eukaryota > Metazoa > Chordata > Mammalia > Artiodactyla > Bovidae > Neotragus > Neotragus moschatus. Next base: position 436,509 of record SJYA01002028.1, read on the forward strand.
TCCTTGGCTTCCAAATCCTCAACCAATTACCTAAGTGGGAATAAGGGGCTCACCCATATCTGACCTTGAATATAAACATTTCCGAGCCCTGCATGACTCAGGATCCAAACGTGATACACAGCCGGGGGCACCCAACCATCAAAGAGCTCTGTGGGTTCTGGCTTCCCTAACTCATACTAACCTTGGGTCCTGGCAGGCCTGGGGGTCCATTCGGCCCATCCTTTCCAGGCGGGCCCTGGGCAGAGAGGGAGAAAACAGATCAACGTAAAAGGTACAGTTAGGGCAGCACCACACTGAACTGCTTCCAGCTAGGAGCGGATCCTGCAGTGAGCTGGCCGGCGTGGCGCCTGACACATGCAGGGCTACTCCTGGGTGTCAGCTCCTGGGGTGCTGTCACTGCCATAAACTGTTAGTGGGTAAAGCCGTGGGGATGGGTGTTCAGGAACATCTGTGGATGGCAGCTAACCGTGCGCTCCAGGCTTGGATGGGCTCCCCTGAGAATGGGCCTCACAACCATGATTTACGTCCAGAGCCTTCACTGTGGTACCCGGAGCTCGACAGAGCCAAGCGTGCCAGCGTCCAGCCATCACATTGCAGCATCCCGGGGCCTCCGCCTACAGCCGCCTGTGGATCTGGTGCCCAGTGACGGGGGACAACTGCCCGTGCTGCCCAGTCTGCCTTTTCCCTCTGTCACCCTTTCTCCCATGTCCTGAGCCCCCATCAGTGGTGCGGGTTCCACTGGCTTCCCGTAGCCACGGCCTTGCCCCACCCGCTGGCCGCACCAGACAAGCAGCAGTAAGGAAATTCCTTCTGGATGAGCAGGGGCCTCCTGAGGGCCATCACCTGACACCCATCATAGTCACATGGTCTCAGAGGCCCAAGGCCACTCTATCACCCTGCTCTGAAGAGCTGCCGGCCAAGAGGCAGGAGACACCCAGCTTGAATCTGCACCCTGCTCGTGCAGACGTTAAGGTTTGATGACCTCCACCCTCAGGACCTAAAAGGATCGAGAAGGCCTGGCTCCCTGGATCCTGCTGACTGGGAAAGAGGAAAGAGTAGGCAGAGAGGCACGGCCGCCCTGCCACGTCCTGGACCGAGCCTTGTGTCTCCACGCCCATTACTTCCATGACCCCCTGGCGGTGTCCCCACAGATGAGAAGCCACGCTTCAAACAGCCAAGGGCTGTCGACTGTGCCTCAGGGTTACAGAGCACAGGCAGTGGCCTGAGGAGCCGGCGCCTTGGACTGCAGCCTGGCTGGGAGCCCTCGGCGCGTGGCCCCTGGAGACAGCACGTGGCAGGCGCCACGGAAGGGAGGAGGAGGAGGAGGAGGAGGCCAGGTGCCAGGGCCCCAGTTCCCCCCAACAGGGAGGGGACCACAGAGCCTCACTCACTGGGAAGCAGCCTGGGCGGCCAGCGGAAGGGCCAGCCCCTCCCATGTGAAAGGACAGGAGAGGGGAGAATGGGGAGGGGTGCCTCAGCCACTCACCGCCTGCCCAGGGGGCCCAGGCTTTCCTGGGAAGCCGATCTCTCCAGGCAGACCCTGCCGAGGGGAACCACAGGGGAACCGTTAGTCTGACCTCTGCCGAGCACTGGCTCCCTTCTCCCAGTGCCTTTGCTGGTAGGACCCCGGATCTTTAGCTCTGGCAAGGGCACCCTGGGTGGACACCCCTCGGGGGCATCTAGTCGTCCATGGTGTGGGCCACAGTGAACCGAGGGGCCGACATGCCTCCTAGGCTGGCCAGCGCAGGGCTGGGCTGGGCTGTGGTGGGGACCACCAGCACCTGCACTGCCCCCTGGCAGGATGGGTCGAAAGAACCACCTCTCTCTGCCCCCACCGTCTGCTCTGCCCACGGGAACCTTCCCAGCTGCTCCTGAACTCGGGGAGGGGAGCCAATCCACACACTGCTGAAAGACCCCGGGAAGGGTGATCCCATGCTTCCTGCACACTTCTCTAGGAGCAGCCACGAACGTGCTATATGAGCTCAGGAGCTATGTCCAAACTAAGGGGCTCTGGAGCTGTATGAGTTCAGGAGCTATCTCCAGTCTACAGGGCTCCAGAGCTGGCTGTGGGCAGGGCCCTCCTCGTTTGTGCCTTCGCTTTGCTCTTGGACAAAAAGCCAACGGACGGCTCCACACCATGATGTCCCTGGCTTCCGGGGCCATGAAACCTCCATCTAAGTGCCCTGGGAAGAGAAAGTCAAAACCAGTCTCACCGGGGGGCCTCCGGGTCCAGGGGGGCCTGGGACACCAGGTGGTCCTGGGGGACCCTGTAAAGAAAGAGGGGGGCCTGGGTGACAAACGTGCATGGAGCAGCCTCCCGGTGGCACTGTCCTTTGAGAGAGGAGAGGGATGAGGACACAAGAGATGGGGGTGGGGGTGGGCCTTCAGTTTTATTGAAATACCTTATTTCTTCTTAAACAAAAAGGGACAAANACCAGGTGGTCCTGGGGGACCCTGTAAAGAAAGAGGGGGGCCTGGGTGACAAACGTGCATGGAGCAGCCTCCCGGTGGCACTGTCCTTTGAGAGAGGAGAGGGATGAGGACACAAGAGATGGGGGTGGGGGTGGGCCTTCAGTTTTATTGAAATACCTTATTTCTTCTTAAACAAAAAGGGACAAAAGCAGAAAGAAAAGATCCGAAATATCTTTTACCATCTTATGCCATGATAACATGTGTGCCATCTGGGTGATGGGCATGAAACTGGTGCAGTGTTTATTCTGATATTTATTGAAAATAACTGCGCATTTAAAATAAATGTCTGTGTGTGAATACACACACACACGGAGTTAACCCATTAACAAAAATTTCCTNCTGCATTGGCAAGCGGGGGATTCTTTACCCCTGAGCCACCTGGGAAGCGAGTCTATAGACTCAATAATATGACTGTCATACAAATAGCTATTATTGCCACATTTTGCATAACTATTAAGCAACAGAACTGTATTGAGGTTTAAGGTCTTTTCTCTTAATAACACCATTAAAATGAACATGTGACTGTACCAACTATAGTAATCAAAGGTTTAAATATCCCTTTCTCACAAGGATTATTCCAGTGAGATCAGGGCACACTTCAAGGGAAGCCCCTGCAGAGGTGAGTTTTCCTGAAGCATCAAGAAATGTCTCTCATTTGATCTGCCCAGCTGGTCCTTCTTTATTACATTCAATCAAACATTGATACAACTACCAGAACGTGTTTCATCTTGGGGAAAGGATGAAAGATGCACGCCTCCTCAATGACTCCCAGCATCCGGAGGTGCAGAAGGCTGCATGCTGTTTCCACTTAGAGAATGGGATGCACTCTCCACTCTCTGGGATTGCTCGTCACAAACTCAAAGTTTTCCCTTCTCAACAGAAGCTGCCGAAGCCAGGCTTTCGCTCTCATTCAATCTAATGAACACTTAGACAGCCACTGCTCTGCAGAAGGCCCCAGGCCAGGTGCTGCTGGGGATTCAGAAACGCCAGAAATAACAACTGATCTCTGTATTGGGCTTAATAAGGCTTCCTAGAGCAGTGCTTCCTACAATCACCCATTTAACTCTCACGGCACATTAATGTAGGAGGTGACATCGATGGTGATGATTCCCAAGCCAGGAAAACAGAAGAGGACAAGATGGGTACAGTGATGCTATCAAGACCCAGAGCTACTCGGTGGATGAACTGGGACATGAAACCAATGCTCTGGGGGCTCCTAACCCCAAGTGTCTTCTATGGCCATAGTGCTCCTTATGAGCTCAAACTGAAATCAGGTCTCTCACTTTGATGTCCCTCCTAAATACTTGCTGTGGGTCACTCCTTCACAATCATGTATTAAGTGCCCACCAGGTGATAAACTGTGGGTTTGAGAAATGGGAGAGATACTGGCCCTGGCCTTAAGAATTTCACACTCTAGGCCTTTCATCACTGTTCCTCATTTTTCACAAGGTCTTTAGGTAGGCTATTGGCTTTTTTAACTCCTTCCAAGGGAATTTCATCACCAACACCATGTACTGTACTCAATCCCATTCTGTCAAGAGCATCTAGCCCCAAGACCCTCTTCAGGACCCTGGACAGCTCCACTGAGCTGCAGGGTTGTGCTGTTCCAGTATTTTCAAGAACCGTGGGTTCAGGACCCTCTCCTTGTTCTAGAAAATGGCCTGCAGGAATGATATGAAACACTTGAATCCTCATGGCAAGTGTCAACTCACAATTATTTCTTTTTCACACTCTTTTCACTAAACTATGAAATCAGTCCATGTGCTTTCATCCTTGTATCTCCACTCTTAAATATTTCACTTGATATAAAGCATGTGACCAAAATGTTTGAGGTTTCTTCCTTCCCTCCCTTCATCATTTATCAAATTTTACATAAAGGGGAAAACTGTTATTGGTACATCCCAGACCCCCAAATGAGGGATCAAGAAGGCTGCCTTGGGAATAAGCAGGCCTGGGCACTGTTACCTTCTTATTCCTTAGTGGGAAGCGAGAGGTAAAGTCACTCTGCTCTGTGCAACTCGGAGGAGGTATTGCTGCACTGTGCACTCAGGGGTGAAAAGAGGATGAGCTAGACTGTCAGATGGATCTGGGTTCAAAGCTCAGTCTTGCTTTTTAGCTATGTGACTTTGTGCAAGCTACTTACTTATACCTCTGTGCATATCTTCTTTGGTAAAAAAAACAAAACAAAAACCTACTTCACCCTTCCATACTGTCATATGTTTGCCTTCAAGATGTACTACAATACAGATGATCAATACTTGCCACTTACTGATCTGAGCACACTGTATCACCCATGTTATCTACTTGAACTCTCTCAACATACCGACGATGGTGGAGATTTGGAAATCAAGCCTCAGAAGGATTTAAGCAAGGTATCTAAGGTTATAGAGACAGAAGGGAAGTTATTCTAACCTTAATTTTTTGATGTGAAATTTTTCTAATTATACTAGAATTAAACATCATCTCAATTCTAAAGGAAATCAACCCTGCATGTTCACTGGAAGGACTGATGCTGAAGCTCCAATACTTTGGCTACCTGGTGAGAAGAGCCAACTCATTCGAAAAGACCCTGATGCTGGGAAAGACTGAGGAGCAGGAGGAGCTGACAGAGAATGAGATGGTTGGATGGCATCATCAAATCAAAGCACATGAATCTGAGCAAACTCCAGGAGATGGTAAAAAAACAGGGAAGCTTGGCATGCTGCAGTCCATGGGGTCGCAGAGAGTCAGACATTGACTGAGTGACTGAACAACAGCAAAATACATCTTCTAAGTTTCTTCTAGTTTTGCCCCAGCAAAAACATACACATTTATCCTAATGAGGAATAGGCTTTATTGTAAATATGATTATAAATCTGACTTATGATAAATCTGAGTTACTTTAAATATGATCTATGGGCATTTCAAAATAAGAGTTGTTTTGTTTCCTTCAATGAAGCAGTCACTTGAAAGAAGCAGAAGTATGTTACCAAAAGGGACCTGATTCAACCACCAACACGTGGAATTGACTGATTCATATTCATTATCCTTAGTGTCTGAACTCACATCAAAAATGATCACAGAATCCCTTTGAATGGCCTCTTCCCAGACGGTTATTCTTAACATTAAATTCTTAACAGAGGGAGAAACCGAAGGCTGAAGTGTTCCAAGCCACTTCAAAGTTGGTATTAATTAGAAACAAGCGAAAAGCAAATGTGCATTGGAAATGATTCAACTGGTGTTGAAGTGTCCAATGTTTTTATTCTGTTTTATCTGAAAGGAAGCTAAAACACCAGACTGAGCACCAGAACCCCAGTCCTGGCCAGTCTGGGCCCGGGGAACTCTGGAGGCAGGCTGCCTGGGCTTCGACTCCAGGTGCAAACTTGCTCATGCCCGACTGGCATCCGGTGATCTCAGCCCTCAAGGCCCAGTGTCTCCTATGCTAGATGCTGGCAACACCCCCTGTCACTCAAGGTGACGGGATGAGCCTCTGAAATGACCCTGCACTCGGCAGCGAGGATGGCCATGATTTGCAAACCT
>SJYA01002028.1:455323-478191 GCA_006410615.1 Neotragus moschatus
TCCTCAGCCTCTAATCCCACAGCTGCACAGTGGGGATGAACCCCCTGCCCGCCTGTCCCTCCATCTGACTATTCTGAAACTCAACTGAGGTTGAATGAGGTGACCAGTCCAGATGCAAGTGATTTCTCTGATATGGAACGGCGACTAGACACCAGCTAGCATTGCTATCATTAGCATTAATGGGAGAGCCAACAGCAATACGAATGGGATACTAAAGACAGTATTAAGAGGACATTACGGCTGTGCTGCTCACAGCCTGTCTTCACGTCACATTTCCGACCTGTCATGTTCTGAGCTCTCTCCGCTCATCAGTGCACTGAACTCATCCCCCCAGCACATCCATGTTTAACGCTCACGTCACATGCAGCCCACGAGCACACAAGGACACCAGATTCCTGGTGGCCTCCCAGCGGTTCCATGGCCCAGTGAGGCAGGTTGGGGCAGTGGAAGCCTGGGCACCCAGTCCTGCTCTCCCTCCCCAGGGATCAAGGGCAGCCCCACTCGGCCTCACCAGCCCCCCTTCCCTGAGGAAGCATCAGAGTTTCCCTAAAGGCCTCTCAGGAGGCAGGCGCCCGGCTCAAGCCAGCATGCTGGGGGTCAGGGACAGTGTGGGCTCAGCTCCCCAGATGCCCTGTCGGTCTCCAAGGTCCACGTTTCATCTGCTTGGAGCTAAAGCAAAAGGCGGTGTGTTTCCAGGTAGCCAGGGCCAGCTTAATCCTGCTTCCCTACAACACGAGAGAGAAATTCAAGATTTCCCAAAAGGGCAACATCAAGAGTAATAAGGACACCCCCAAGATCAGGCCCCCTGGGGTGGGGTGGTGCAGAGCTCACCCGGGCTCAGTTACCCTGTCCTTCACAAGCCAGTCTGTCTCCTGGCAGCTACAGGTGGGGAAGGGAGGTCGGGGGCGCTCCTGCTGCGGGAATCCAGGGGGCAGGGGCAGCAGGGCACGGAGCTGCCAGGACCGTGTAATAAAGGAAGCCAGGGAGGAGTCCAGAGACAATGCCAGAGGGGACTCCAGAGAGTTCCGGAACCTCCGCTGCGCCCACGGCTGTCACAGGGCCAGCCCCATCATTGCCGTCCAGCAAGTTTCTGGGTGAGTGTCTGGTCACAGGACCGGAGCGCCACAAGGTGGGAATCANCCAGGGGGCAGGGGCAGCAGGGCACGGAGCTGCCAGGACCGTGTAATAAAGGAAGCCGGGGAGGAGTCCAGAGACAATGCCAGAGGGGACTCCAGAGAGTTCCGGAACCTCCGCTGCGCCCACGGCTGTCACAGGGCCAGCCCCATCATTGCCGTCCAGCAAGTTTCTGGGTGAGTGTCTGGTCACAGGACCGGAGCGCCACAAGGTGGGAATCAGGACTCGGTCACATCCATGTGAACAGTGTCCACCGGGCTCAGAGTCCCACAGGTGCTCCCTGTGCGTCCATCCCTTCCGAAGCCCCGTGGGCATGCAAGGGGAGACAAAGGGGAGACCGCCCTACTTCAGAATTAGTCCTGGGGGTATGAAACCCCAGGGCCAAAGTAAAACACAGGCTGTTGCAGGAAAACAATGGTTTCAAGAGCCAGTAAGTTGCAGCTTCAAATCCTTCTTCATCACTCAGTACTGACAGATTAGGCCAGGTCAGCGCAGCACTCTGAGTCTCAGGCTCCACTGGGAAGTAGGTGTCCTGAGCCTCACTGCAGGATCTGTGCTTCCCACGAATGGGAACAGCTCGGCAAACTGGTTTTAAGAACTGGTGTCCCAGAACCAGGGCTTTCCCCAGTGGCTCAGTGGTGAAGAACCTGCCTGCAATGCAGAAGACGTGGGTTCGATCCCTAGGTCGAGAAGATCCCCTGGAAACGGGAATGGCTACCCACTCCAGTATTCTTTCTGGGAAAATCCCATGGATGGAGGAGCCTGGTGGGCTACAGTCTATGTCAGATACAACTGAGCACACACGCATCCTGGAGCCCAGTCCCTTCTGCTTTGTTTGCAGGGATGGGCCACCCCTGAAGTCTAAGAAAGTCAGCCTCTTTAGAGATGAATGAATATTTTCTTTGTCTAAGAAGCTAACATCTTTTTTTTTTTTTCTTTTGAATCATGGTTGGGATGACCAAGCCAGCACTGGAAATAAGACACATACTGAGAAACTTCCATTTTCAAGTCATCATGAGGTCCAGATATTTCATTAGATGAGTTCCTGCCCCGGGAGGCTGTGTGCCCAAGAAAAAGTCAACCCGGCCCAGATATTTCATGTTCCAGGGTCACATAATCTTAGCATCACAGAACACCACCATGCTCGCACAACACACCTTCCAAAGTCCTTCTCTTGAACTCAGCTGCCTGCAGATGCTGTGAAGAGAGAAGTTACCACCCTAAGCTGCTCCCTGACATCCCACCAGCAAAGTCACACTGGAGCCTTGGTGTCATCATTTATAAGATAGAGGTTCATGCTGCTTGAGATGAGAAAACAAGTGTGGATATAATTGTAGACTATAAAATATTATTGAAGTGTCAGTTGCTTATATTCTGTGGAGAACTAAGAACACTTTCTCAGGTCCCTAAGGCCGGTCAATGAGCGGAGCAGGAAACAGACCGGAGGCTGGCCTAGAGCGGGAAAGGTCGGCACAGAGGGCTCCTGAAAAGGGAATCTGGAGCTCAGGATCCATGGAAAAGTGCAAAAAAAATAAGGAAAGGGGATGGAGGAAGGGAAGGCAGGAAGAGAAGCGAGGAAGGAAAGAGAAAGAAAGATAAAGAGGAGAGATGAGAGGAGAGGAGAGGCCCAGACTGGGGGAGGGTCTGGGTTCGTGTGACGCCTCTGCTGACCCTCAGCTGAGCAGAAACAGCTACCTTCCCCTGCTAGGTCTCAGTTTCATCACCTGTGAGCAGGGTGATGCAAGGAGGAGCAGCACCTCCGGCCCAAAGTGAGATTCCCTGAGACAATGCTTCGGAAAATAACTCGAGCACATGGGAATCTGAAAAGAGCATCAGGTTCTGCTATTTGGAATATAATATCTGGAACCTCCATTCTTTGCCTGTGGAAAGGAAATCACTCAGCTTAAGATGACTATATCCATATATACAGTGGAATACTACTCAGCCATAAAAAAATAACAGAATATTGCTACTTGCAACAATGTGGATGAGAGTAGAGACTGTCATAGGAAGTGAAGTAAGTTAGAAAGAGAAAGACAAATGCCATACTTATCCCACACGTGGAATCTAACATACGACACAAATGGACCTATCTATGGAACAGACTTGGAGAAGGCGATGGTGCCCACTCCAGCACTCTTGCCTGGAGAATCCCACGGACGGAGGAGCCTGTGGGCTGCAGTCCATGGGGTCGCTAAGAGTCGGGCACGACTAAGTGACTTCACTTTCACTTTTCACTTTCCTGCAATGGAGAAAGCAATGGCAACCCACTCCCGTGTTCTTGCCTGGAGAATCCCAGGGACAGAGGAGCCTGGTAGGAGGCCACCTATGGGGTCGCACAGAGTCGGACATGACTGAAGCGACTTAGCAGCAGCAGCAGCAGCATGGAACAGACTCACAGACATGGAGGACAGCCTCCTGGTGGCCAAAGGGGAGAGATGGAGTGGGAGTCTGGGGTTAGTAGATGAAAACTATCACACAGAGAAGGTAGAAACAACAAGGTCCTACTGTCCAGCATAGGGAACTACAGTCAGTATCCTGGGACAAACCATGAAATAAAAGAACATTATGTACACACACATACACACACTGAGTCACTTTTCTATACAGAAGAAATTAGCACATCATTGCAAATAAACTATACCTCAATAAAAAATAAACTATAAAAAGAAAATACGCTTCGCTTCATCTTCCTATGTCAGTCACTATGGAACAGAATGACTAAAACCTGGGTGAAAAACAAAAGGATGAGCGTCGACAATGCACATGAAACCCATTACAGACGACAGCCAGGGCTCGGGGATGAGGGGCCTCCCCTCGGTCCACACTGGCAGCTGTGACTCAAAATCGGGGGCCCTGATTCCAAGCCAAAGCTCTGACCTCACTCGGTCCACACACACTCTGCCTGGATGATCTCACCAGAAGCCCCAGAGGGTAACATCTGGCAGGAAATTACCCACCTAGGCCCACTTGCAAGAAACAGAGCTCCAAGGATCATATGGTGACTTCATTGGGTGAAATACAAAGAGAAAACAGAAATGTCTCCTGTTCTATTACTTAAATATCAGAACCTGTCCCCCTAAATCCTGACAAAAGCACTGCTACGCTCTGGAGATGCCCCATTAGGATTCCTCTTCACCCCCTGGCTGAGCCGGAGCAAGCCCTTCAGGTGGAACAGAGGGGTCCTCTGCATAGTGATCCTTTGAGCGCAGCTCTGGCCCAGCAGCATCCCTGGGCCTGGTTAGGCAGGCAGATTCTCTGGACTCACCCAGGGCCATGGAATCAGACAGACTGGGAGCAGGGCCTAGCCAGCTGGTTCAACAAACCCTCTGTGTGGTTCAGGAGCTTGCTCAAGTTTGAGAACCACTTCTCTGTGGTGTCTGAATATGTGAGCACAATCCCTGGCTTGGCCACACAGAGACAGAGAGTCACTTGCACCTGGTCATATGGTGAACAGGCCTGAAAACAAGGACAACAAAATCTACCCCAAAACTAAGTAGCTTGTGCATCAGTCCTGGCAGACACTTGTGAGCACAGGGGATTGCTGTTATTCCTAGATGCTGCAAGTTGTTTTGGATGAAGTGAAGAAAGAGAAAGACACCTTATACCTCTATGTCAGCCCACCTGGGACACGCTATCTAATAACACCCTCCAGGCTTCCTGAGGCTCTGGGAGTTGCATAAGTCCTCCTGCGGTGGGGTTGGGGGGAGAGGTGGGGGACACTGACATTTCCCAGCTGTCAGCCACCCCTGGGGATAAGACCTCTTTGCTGCAGAGGATGCAGAAGACGTCATTCAGCGTAAAAAGTGAAACACTATGCTGGCGTGATAGTAATTATACTCAACATTTATGAGTACTTCTTAACAACACTAGTTCACTTCATCCTTGCTATAACCCGCCGAGGCCGGTAGAATTATAGTCATCAGTTTATCGATGGGGGAAAGCAAGGGTTGCAGGAGCTGAGTAACTGACTTCTCCAGAGTTACACAGCTGCTAAGTGGCCAAGCTGGGATCTGAGTCCAGCCAGCTGGAGTCTAGGATCTGCGCCCTTGGCCTCCACTGCCCTCTCAGTCCAGCACTTACCCTTCCAATAAATGCTCTCACTCTCCTGTATGAGGCCCTTGGCCCTGTGACTGGGCCATGAGACTTGGCAAGAGCCTGAGTGTCAGACAGGCCTGGAAAAAGTGCACACTTTCCTATTCTGGCTCTGCCTGGGGCTGTGAGAACCCGTGAACTCAAAACTTCCTCAGTGTCCTCGTGGTGTCCTTCAGCACCACGGACAGGGTCTGCGGCACCTTTATTTATTCCAACTCCCAGCAATCTGCCCCCACCTACAAGGCTATTTGAGGGCACGTAGGCAGTTAAACTTATTTCCCCCTAAATCCTTTAATTATGATAAAAATAGAAGGCACTCGACCACAGTTATCCAGCTCGATAACCATGAATAATGCACACTAAGGCACAGGCTAAGAATAGGAGATGGGGGTGCTGATTAAGCAGTCATTAACAAAGAGGATGAGACCCAGAGCTAGAGGCAAAGGGTATAAGTACATCTTAGAAGTTTCACACATACAAACACGCACATATAATTTATATTTTATGGCTCAGAGGCCCTATCACGTAGTCATTGCCTAAAATAAGTTCCTCCCCACAAGGGACATGGTTTTGAGGGTCAAGAAATCCCAGATAAAGGCATCTCTCTAGGGGCGGGCAGGGAACTGGCATTGGCCAGTGTGGTGTTAACAGTGGGGCACGTATGGTCAGACATGGCCAGCAACCCTCACCCACCACTCTGTGCCCTCAGGCATGCCCCAGACTCCTTCAAGGAGTTGCAGAGGCTGGTACTCATAAACTGAACAGCAGGCAGATGAAAGCGGTCAATAAAAGGCTGACATCATGATTCTTTCAAGGTACTTCTCCGAGACGATTCCAGACAAGAGTCACCAAGCGCTGGCCACTGAAATCACCTTGGCCACCAGTGTTAATAACCCCCGGGCCACTCTCTCAGCCAGAATCTGTGACATAAAAGTGGCACTATCATCCTTTGCAAGGGCCCACGACTCACCTGCACCAGACCCCCATGCTATGTAGAGACAGCTGAGACCTTCCGAGGACCTGACTTGGTCACTAGCTCTGAAAGGAGGTGCTGGGAAGAAAATCCATCACGTAGCAGAGCCTGTGCTCCACTCCCACCCACCTGGGCAGTCCATCTCCACCTCCACAAAATCCTCTCATCTCACAATTTCAAAGACCGCCTGCCTTTAAAGACACCAAACAAAGAACCAGATCCGGTGGGAGAGACCGGGCCTTTCATGCTGTGATGGCACAAGGTGGGTCTGTAGTGCTGAGATGAGAGAACTGTCACTGTAAGAGCAGGTCTGACCATCCCCTGGAGTAGGGCCCCAGGCACCCCTGTGATGTTCATAGCAAGGGCTCCTAGCTGGCTCAGACTGTGGGCTAGTCAGGACTGTGTGAGCAGCCATACTGCCACCCACCACTGGCTCTGCCCCGCAAGCTCTGCAGGGGCCACAGTGATTCTCCGTTCTCTCTCTTCGTCACCCACCCTGATCCCACCTGGCTCCTCCACCTACCCTGACTCTCAGGTGTAGACAGCAGGTTAATCCTGCTCTAAAGCTCATGCCCCTCACTGCGCCATCCTTCCCCCGCCCTCCAGCACAGTGCCTGGCCCTAGACTGGGTAACTCTTACACTCCTGAACGAACCAGAGCTCCTTATAGACTACTTCCTACATCTTCTACAATGAAAACATCACTGTGTAAAAGCATTTTCCTAAATCTCAGTGGTCTTTTCCACGAGAGAGAGAAGGTGATGCCCTCCACCTGAGCTCACTGCCCTCCAATACTTTGGCCACCTGATGGGAAGAACTAACTCACTGGAAAAGACCCTGATGCTGGGAAAGACTAAAGGCAGGAAGAGAAGGGGATGACAGAGGATGAGATGGTTAGATGGTATCACTGGCTCGATGGACATGAGTTTGACCAAGCTCCGGGAGTTGGTGATGGACAGGGAAGCCTGGCATGCAGAAGTCCATGGGTTTGCAAAGAGTTGGATATGACTGAGCGACTGAACTGAACTGAAAATTCTATCTGCTAGGAGCCAACCAGCCCAAAAAAATTCAGCTGAGTTTCTTCTACTTGCTCACATATTTTTTCTGGGGCACCACATTGTGAAATCCAAGCACAAAATCCATACAAAGTTTTATTTATTGCCAGACAGGATTCCTGCGAAAATGCTGAAGAAAGGGCTTTTGGGTTGTTGTTTGGATTTTTTTCTACCCCGACTACCAAGTGCTGAGTACAGAGTTGCTGACCCAAGCATGGCTTGGAGACACTTTGCCCTGATTCCATCCAGTGTCCCCCAAACGCCTTCACCATCTATAAGTTGCGATCCAGACTCCTGAGGGGGGCTGTGAAGCCTGCTCCCCACCCTGTCCTTGGTTACTCTCCACTCTAGAGAAACTGGGTGTGTGGGGGGTGGGTCTTCCCAGTGCCAGATCTGAGCTGCTCTCTGCCAGAAGGCCACCCAGGGCAGGTTTTAGAGCTCCATGAACCCACCACTCTCTCCCACATACTCAGTACTTTAAGACTGCCTCCCGAAGACGCACTTGTCGCCCTTTCATGGATCTGAGTAATAGTTTCTAGCAGATGAATGAAAGGAAGAATGATAAAAGACAGGTTTTTATATGCACCACCTAAAGACCCCAGAGAAGGAAATGGCAACCCACTCCAGTATTCTTGCCTGGTGAATCCCATGGACAGAGGAGCTTGGTCGGCTACAGTCCACAGGTCACAAAGAGTCGGACACGACTGAGTGACTTCACTTTCACTTTCACCTAAGGACCTAAGGCAGGCACTCTCACAGGCAGTGCCAACCTCCTATAACACAACCCTAGGGGGCGGGCATCAATGGCCCCACTTTACAGATGATGAGACTGAGGCTCAGAGAGATATCACCTAAAACTCGCAGCCACTGCAGAGCTGGTCCAAACCAGGTCTGCCCAACTCCCCAAACCTGCTTTCTTCCCAACACCTGAGCCCACATTTGAGCACAAAACAAAGGCTCCCTTTACCCTTATTTCCCCATGTGCTAGATTCCCAAGGAAAAGTGGTGCACCCCTAAAGGGCAGAGAGCTCCCCAATATCGAATGAAGCCATACAGAGGAAAACTGGATGGACACCCTGACTTCCAGACACCAGAGGGCGCTGTGGGTCCAGGAAGCGACCACAAGGCAGCCTCTCCAGGTTCCCTCCCCTGAAGGCTCTGGTCCTCAGAGCAGGAGGGCCCTCGGAATGAAAAAGGAGGTTGTGTTTTTGTTTGTTTCTCAATCTTTTTCTCTCCTTGGGGCTCATGAACCACGTCTCCAAGGAGAAAAGACTGTGTCCAGCCGCAGGAAACCTCACACCAACATCCTCACCGTGGTTACTCATTTATTTTGTCAACATGGAAGGCCCAAGGGTGGAGGGGCATGGAAGTCATTGCCCCTCCCTGCTCTCCCTGACTCTCCCCAAACTAGTCCAAACCAGCCCAGATCAGTGGCTCTACCCTATCATCACCATCATCATCACCATCACCATCGTCATCAGTGTCACCAACATCACTGTCATCACCTTCACCATCATCACGACCATCATCCTCATCACCACCATCACCACCACCACATCACCATCATCACCACATCACTATCATCACCGTCATCACCATCACCATCATCATCATTGTCACCAACATCACCATCATTACCATCACCATCATCATCATGACCATCATCTTCATCACCACTATCACCACCACCATCACATCACCATCATCACCACCACATCACCATCACCGTCGTCATCACTGTCACCAACATCACTATAACCTTCACCATCATCATGACCATCATCCTCATCACCACCATCACCACCATGACATCACCATCATCACCATCACCATCACGACCATCATCATCATCACCACCATCTCCACCATGACATCACCATCATCACCACCATCACCATCACAATCACATCACCACCACCCTCACAATCACACCACCATCACCACCACATCACCACCATCACCACCACATCACCATCATTACCATCACCATCATCACCACCACCATCATCACCCCCACCATCACATCACCATCATCACCCCCACCATGACATCATCATCACCACCACCATCACCATCACATCACCGTCATCACCACCACCATGACATCATCATCACCACCACCATCACCATCACATCACCGTCATCACCACCACCATGACATCATCATCACCATCACCCCCACCATCACTTCACCATCATCACCATCACATCACCACCATCACCAGATGATGGGGTAACAAGAACAGCAGTGTCACCCATTATGCGGGCAAGGGCACTGGCTGAATCCTCTGAGCAACCTCTCATGGTAGGAACTATTATTTCCTTTCCTATCTTTTACAGAAAAGGAAACTGAGGCTCAAAGTAGCCCAAGAGGAGACACACAATCAACATGAATTTGAAGCTGAGTCTTTTTGACCGCAGAGTCTGGGGCCCCTATACTGGCCCCTGGTCCTGGATGATGGAGGTCCACGTTCCAACCACCCATTCACTCCTTAGACAAGCATGGATTTAGTTGCAGATGTCTTGCAGACACTGTGAGGAGGTCTCAAGTCCCTTTTTCTCTTTCCATGCCCCCAGTGCCTGAGGTGCAGCGGATCTTGTCAGGCAGCCCCACAGGCCTGCTTTCCCCTTTCCCTGAGCCTGATTTCATACATATTAAAACACCGAGGGAGCAGAACCCCAAGAAGCCCGGGGAGAATATAGGGTGCAGCAGGAACCAGAGAGGATGTTAATTTCCAAAACGAAGGGCAGAAGCAGACTAGGAACGGAGCGCCACACACCAGTCTTGGGCCAGGAGAGTCAAGGGGCCAAGAGCTCTTGCAGGGCTTCAGGTGTGTGACCCTGGGCCAGTCACTCACCTTCTCTGAGCCCCAGTTCACTCAGCTATAGGACGAAGGGGATTCAATCAGCCTCCCAGCTTCCCGTCACTTTAGTACCCATCACTTTAATACACAGTACTTTAGTATTGTGTTTTCTAGCCATCTTACTAGCAGTGACCTTGGGCAGGTCACCTGACCCCTAAGCTAGCTCTCTCATCTGTGAAAAGGGCGGGGCACTGGTTTCCCGGAAGCGCTGTGTGAACAGTGAGACGCAGCATGAGACACAGCTTACAGGGCACGCGGCCTTCACAGAGGCTGACGCACACTGTCACACTGGTTAACTGCATCACCAAAAATTAAAAAAAAAAAAAAAAAAAAACAGCATAATTCAGAGCCATATGATTTCCAGACACATCGGGCTCCTGTCCATCCAATCTGCTTGGTATTCTGCAACTGCTTTCGAGAGAATATTCAAGCAAAAATGCCAGGCTATGAAGCTCTTTCCAAGTGCGTGAGTCACCAGTGGCCTTCTCCCTGCCGTGGATTCAGTCATCCCCTTGACTCACGCTGGCCTCCTGCATCCTTGAAGGAGAGGCAGAGGCTCCAAGCTACAGAAGGTGGCCCCAGGGACTCAGGCTGGGGGTGGGCTGATGACCAAACCTTAGAACAGCCACCTGCAAGGGCCTTTATGCATCATCACACCCACTCCCTCGTTTCCACTGATGAGGAAGCAGGGACCCAGAAATGCAGGTGACTCACCCCAAATCGTACAGCTCATATGTGGCAGAATCTAAACTCAGACTTTACTAAAAATGCCCAACTGCAAGAGAATGTCAACCGAGGACAGAGCCAGGCGTGCAAGAGCCTCTCCTGCCAGCGCCACGTGTGTGAGGAGGTGCCCCCATGGGGCTCTGACAGAGCAGCTTCAGCTCTGAGGGGAGTGCTGCAGCCTGGACTCCAGGGCACCAGGGATGTGCCTCCAGGCATCAGGAGGAGGCTGCCTGACCCGAGCTCAACCAGAACGCCCGGGGGGGCAGAGATGCAGCTGCTTCTCCCAGGAGAAGGGGCGCCTGTCAGTTTCTCCTGGCGACACCAACCCACGAGAAGGACAGCACGTCACTCAGAGCTCAGGCTGGACCAGGACCCAGGCTGAGCCCCCTGACTTCAAGAGGGCTCCGGCAGCCCCAGTCCTGAGCCCGAGGAGCATCTGGGTGTCCTGTTACTATCCTGTGCTCTGGCTCTGGGCCCTCAGGAACCAGCACGCTGGCAACTACCAAACCAAGTTCCAGCTGTGATGCTTTGAGCCTACACAGGAACCGTGGAAGGTGGTCCATCAGCCCTGCTTCAGGCATCGGGAGACTAGATTCTGACAGCAGAGCTGAGAGCAGCGCCGGCCACCCAGGCCTGTGGGTGCAAAGCTCGCGTTATGCTGTCTGCTCACGCCGTCTCTCCAGCGGCTTTGTATGCTTGTGCAGTAGTTGCTATGCGTGTGTGCCTGTGCCTGCGCTTTTAATACAGGTAAACAAAGAGAAGTTCATTGTGGAATCAGTGAAGACACAAAGGAATATAAGGAACAAAATAAAGACCCTCCCAGCCTGGCCACCCACAGACAACCAGAGGTTAACAACGGGGATTTGCTTCCAGAATGAATCTGTCTCTCTTCCACACACGCACATGCACACACACAACGCGTGACTCACACTGCACAGATATTTTGCAACGTGTTTTAAAAAATTAACAAAATGTTATCTTCATTTTCTGGGCCATTAATTATCCTTCTAGATGTGACTGTATGTCCATAAGTGTTATTGCATTATGGAGCTGTGCCATTGTGTTACGGAGCTGCACAAGAAAGGCTCACCGTACAGTGTTGTAGTTGTTGACAGAGCAATAGTTGTTTCCAGACTGGCTTATAGATTTCGCTGAAGGAAACGTGTGGCTATGTACTTGTGCACAGCCTCCATTTATCTCCTGAGAGTAAATCTCTAGACCTGAACGAACAAAATAAAAGGTACTCTACAGAGAAAACGGGCTGGGCATGTGAGAGCTCTGTTTCCATAGTAACTTGACAGAGTGGCACCTGCTTTACATCATCAACCCTACGCAAGAGGTTGATGTGAGCCCCCCGGGGTCCAGTGCTCTGCGTCCTGAGTCTGCAAGTGCCCAGACTCTGAGAAAATAATCAACATGAATGTATGTTGCAAAGTCTTGCGGCTGTTCTCCTGAGACACGGGAGATGTAGCTTTGATCACTGGTGTGAGTAGAAGATGGCATTTTTAGTGACTGTTTTATTGCTTCTTCTAGGCGGACACTTTAAGAAAGCGTCCCCGTCTTTCCCAGGATCTGTCGCGTGTGTGCGTCATCGCCACAACGGATGAAGGTTAGAGAAGGTGCAGCAGCTGGGGAGCACGTCACAGGCCTCCGTCCCTCCGTCTGTCCTGCTGCTGCCGCCTGCCACTCTGTCCCTCCTCACCTTCCTTTTGCGCTTCTGCAACAATCTCCTGGCAATTCCCCAAGCTCCGCTGGTCTCCCTCCTCCTACTGGTACCTGCTATTCGAACTTTCTCAGCACGTCTGATTACACACAGACTGTCCTTCCCATCACTGCAAACAAGCCTGCACAGGTTTTGATACTTAATGCCCAGCGTGCTGGTCCTCAGACCACATCTGCAGCTCCGTATCCCACTTACCAGGAGCCCCATGAAGTACCCTGTGCTCTTAGGCACTGTGGAGCATGCAGGACCTAGACAAGACTTTCCCTCCTCACACTTCACACTGAAGCACTCAGCAGGGAGACCTCTTCCCTCCCATCCAATTCTTACCAGCAGCATCACAGCACACACACCTCTCCTGAACCCAAGGCCCTCATCCTGGTCCTGGGCCACCTCCATGGCCCCTGGAGGAGTGAGACAACAAAGTGCTTACCTTTTCACCTTTTTCTCCTTGCACAAAAGGTCCTCTGCCCTGGAAGAGGAAAGCAGAAGACAGAGGTTTGCTACAGAGCATCTCCATGGCATAGCGTCACACGGCGAGCGCGCTGGGATTCCAACGGCTGGCTGCCTTCTCACAAGCTCTGCCGAAGAACCTCTAAAAGTCACCCATCGTTCACTGAGTGTTGATTCTCACGCGTTTTATTTCATTTTCCCTACGACTCAACATGATAGTAGCATTCTTCTTACCACATCAGCTTTTTAAAGATGTAATCTGCTGTTATTTAGTCGCTACGTCACATCCAACTCTTTGTGACCCCCATGGACTATAACCCACAAGGCTTCTCTGTCCATGGGATTCTCCAGGCAAGAAGACTGGAGTGGCTTGCCATTTCCTTCTCCAGGGGATCTTCCCAACCCAGAGATCGAACCTGAGTCTCCTGCACTGGCAGGCAGATTCTTTACCACTGAGCCACCAGGGAAGCCCAAGAGATAATCTACACAGCACATAATTCAGTTATTTACAATTCACTTTAGTGCATTTATAGACTTGTGCAACATCACCACAATCAATTTTAGAACGTTTCATCACCCCCCAAAGAACCCCATACCCATAGTTGTCGCTCCCCTTTTCCCTCACCCTCTGCTCTGGGAGCAATCAGTCTGTTTCCTGTCTCTGTACTGCTAAGTCGCATCAGTCATGTCTGACTCTGTATGACCCCAGAGACGGCACCCCACTGGGTTCCCCCATCCCTGGGATTCTCCAGGCAAGAACACTGGAGTGGCTTGCCATTTCCTTCTCCAATGCATGAAAGTGAAAAGTGAAAGTAAAGTCGCTCAGGTGTGTCCGACTCCTAGCGACCCCATGGACTGCAGCCCACCAGGCTCCACCCATGGGATTTTCCAGGCAAGAGTACTGGAGTGGGGTGCCATTGCCTTCTCCGTCCTGTCTCTGTAGGTTTGCCTATTCTAGACATTTTATATAAAGGAAATCATACAATATCCGGGCTTTTATGACTGGCTTCATAGCCAGTGTTTTCTTAGCAAAGTGTTTTTAAGGTTCACTCCCTTATGGCCTGTATCAAACCTCATTCTATTGCAGAACAATATGACACTGCATGGCTGAGACACATTTTATTTATCCGTTCATCAGGTGATGAACATGTGGATTGTTTCTGCTGTTTGGTTATGATGAATAACGCCGCTATAAAAATCCGTGGACGAATTTTCATACAAACATGTTTTCATTTCTCTTGGCTGTATACCAAGGAGTGGAACTGCTGGGTCTTGTGGTAATTCTATGTTTAACCCTTTAAGGGGCGCCAGATGGTTTTTCAAAGCAGCTGCAGCACACTCGAGGGCTCCATTCCTCCACACTCCTCGCTGCGCACCCGTTACTTCAAGTGGAGCGCTGACATCTCTAATCCTTGGTGATGACTTGTTTATCTCTCACCTCAGTTCTCAGTACTAACTTCATGTATTTAGGGGTTCTGTTCTTAGGTGCACACATGTTGATAACTGTTGCATATTGTTGAAGGATCAACATTTTTATCATGATAAAATGCTCCTCTTTGTTTCTATTAACGTTTTAAAGCCTAATCTCTGGTATGGCAATAGTCACTCCAATTTTTAATGTTTTCAACTTGCAGAATGTGTATTGGCCACATTTTCATTTTCAGCCTGTTTATGTATTTGAATCTAAAGTTTGTCTCCTCTAGACACAACACGGCTGGATCTTACTTTTATGTCCAGTCTGAAAAAAATCTCTGCTTTTTAAATTAGTTTGTATAATCCATTTACAGGCAATGCTGGTTTTGATATAGGCAGATTTACATACGCCATCTAACTTTCTGTTTTCTATGCCTCCTGACTTTGTTCCTTGTTTTCCTTCTTTATTAATCTTTCCTTTACTACATGAGTATGTTTTTACTGCAATATTTTAACCTCTTTAAGGATATTTTCACTATATACTTTTAAATTATTTTTCTTGGAGGTTGTTTGAAGTTTATCGGATATGTCTTAACTTTTCAAGATCAACCTCAGACTTACACTAACTTACTTCCAGTGAGACTGAGAAACATACTGCTATGTGACCTATTCCATCTCCCTGCTTTTTTGAGCTACTGTTGTTAACAAATATTTGTTAAGTACCCAGTGATACATTGCCATAATTATTACTTTGAAGTTGTCATCCCCCTATATTCTGACCTCAATTATTTTTGGTGATGAGTCAGCTGATGGTTATTGGGCTGTCCTTCCACATCGTGACTCATTTTTCTTCTGCTGCTTTCCCATCTTTTGTCTTTTACCATTTTTTTATTGATATTATTTTCTTGGGCTTCAAAATCACTGCAGACGGTAACTGCAGTCAGGAAACTGAAAGATGCTTGCTCTTTGGAAGACTCCTAGACAGTGTATTAAAAAGCAGAGACGTCACTTTGCCAACAAAGATCCATATAGTCAAAGCTATGGTTTTTCCAGTAGTCATGTATGGATGTGAGAGCTGGACCATAAAGAGGGCTGAGCACTGAATAACTGATGCTTTTAAATTATGGTCCTTGAGTAGACTCTTGAGAGTCCCTTGGACTGCAAGATCAAAGCAGTCAATCCTGAAGGAAATCAACCCTGAATATTCATTGAACAACTGATGCAGAAGTTGAAGCTCCAATACTTTGGCCACCTGATGTGAAGAGCTGACTCACTGGAAAAGACCCTGATGCTGGGAAAGATTGAAGGCAGGAGGAGAAGGGGAAGACAGAGGATGAGATGGTTGGATGGCATCACCAACTCAATGGACATGAGTTTGAGCAAACTCTGAGAGACGGTGAAGGACAGGGAGGCCTGGTGTGCTGCAGCCCATTGGGTTGCAAAGAGCTGGACACGACTTAGTGACTGAACAACAAATTGATACTATGGTGTTCCTAAGGATGGATCTCCTTTTGCATTTCTTGATTGGAGTTCCTGAGGCTTTCTGAGTGTGTAGATGACTATGCCTCATCAAGTTTAGGATGTCTTTAGACATGATTTCTCTGATTACTTTTTATGCTTCTCTCCTGGTAACCATATTATGTGCCCACTGATCGACTTCACGGGCCCCCACATTTCTCTGAGGCTCTTCATTTCTGTTCATTATTTTTTTCTCTCTGATCTTCAGTTTAAGTAATCTCCACTGATTTATTTTCAAGAATTCTGGCTCTTTCTTCAGCCAATTCAAATCTGTTATACCTCTTATATTCTGTATTTGGTGAGATACTGTCACAACACTCCCCTCCGTTTCCTTCAGAAGTTTCCTTTAGCTCTTTGGCTATGATTTAGTGCCTGCTTTGCAGGCTTTGTCTGTTAAATCTGACATCTGAGACCTCTCACTGGCTGTTTCTGCTTTTTTTTCCCCCGTGTATGAGTAAGATGAGTGTTTCACTAGCCCCCACCTTGTAACACTGATCTGCAGGTTAAGTGAGAAAGAATACTGTCAAACAGTATTCAGGTAAACAGAGCCAGGCACACAACGTGCACTGTTACACCAGCAGGTCTTCCTGCTTCTGTGTTGTTCTGCACAGAGCAGGTGCTTCCTACCCCTACAGGAGGCAGGTACACGGTGCGGGTGAAAGGCAGAGCTCAGCGGTGAGCACAAGACTCAGATTAAAACAGGTTCAAATCTCGCCTCTGACACATGCAGGCTCCGTGATAATGAGCATATCATACAAGTCTGAAGATCCTATATCCTTCACATCAGAGAAGTGAAGAGACTATGTTCCGGGGTGGGATGAAATGGGAGATTGAGATTGGCATATATAGGCTATTGATACTATGTCTGAAATAGATAACCAATGAGAACCTACTGTATGGCACAAGAAACTCTATTCAATGTTCTGTGGTCACCTAAGTGGGAAGGAAATCCAAAACAGAAGGGAGGTGTAAAGCTGATTCGCTCTGCTGTACACCAAAAACTAACACGACCCTGTAAATCAACCATATTCCAATAAGAATTTAAAATAAGTACTTCTGAGAAGTAAGGAGGATTCCCACATGAAGCACTGGTGAGGAAGGGCAGGCAGTACAGTTACAATTACGAGCTCTCGGCTGGTGATGTGAGGGGTGCTATCTGCCAGGCTAACTCGTCTAGGAGAGCGACTCTTCTCGTCGGTCTTATCTTCAGGGAACTCCCTGAGCACAGAATCTAAAAGGAACTCGCTATGCCCACTCTCATTCACTGACCACCTACCACGGCCCAGGCATTTTACAGACAAAGCTGTGACTTTCTTCACTTTGCTAGTGGAGTAAGATGAGATTTTCAGAGGTTAAGAGACTAACCTCACAGTCACGCAGCTAATGAAGACTGGAGCCAAGGCCAATGGCTGGGGTCCATCTACTCTGAATCTGTGCCATTGATGCTAGGAGATGCAGCGCCCATCTGGAGCACAGGATTCCGGGGCTTGGGGGTGGGGTGGTGCGGAGTGAGGTCAGAGTGGCTGGGAGGCCCCCCCATGCCCGTGGAGAGGGGCCCCTGACACTAGCCATGGTGCAGAGGCCTTCACTCACCGTATCTCCTTTCTCTCCCTTGGGTCCAGGAGCACCCGCCGGCCCAGTGGCTCCCA
Organism: Neotragus moschatus; assembly: GCA_006410615.1. Classification (NCBI taxonomy): domain Eukaryota; kingdom Metazoa; phylum Chordata; class Mammalia; order Artiodactyla; family Bovidae; genus Neotragus; species Neotragus moschatus. Next base: position 472,923 of record SJYA01002028.1, read on the forward strand.
TGTCTCCCTGAGGGGCGGAAACCAGAGACAGCAGCGGGTCAGGTCCTCCGGTCAGGCAAGGCTCCCCGACACCAGCTGCCCACGGCCCACCTTGCCCCAATTTCCTGGAAGCAACTGGTTTTGTCACTACCAACTGCACCATGAGGCCAGACTTCCCACCCCTGGAGAGGGGAGAAGCGTCTGAATAACTTCCCCAACCTCCTAGTTCCAGAAGCCCACGGCAGCTTGAGATAGCAAGTTGGATGAAAGCCTCGCATGCTGGTCACCGGGAGTGGGAATGGGAGATTCCAAGCATCCTACCGGACCCAGCTCAGGCGGAGGCCCCAGGCATCCTGGAGCCCCGCAAGCAGCTTCAGGGCCCCTTTCTGGCCCCGCTCTCCTACCCACTCCCCCATCGCCCAGTCATGTCTCTTCCTGCTGCCTCTGAGTCCTGGGGACCTGGCTCCCTGTCACCCACAGGTAAATCCTCCCATCCAGAGAGGGCCTGGGCACCTGGGTCCACCAGGCCATACCTGTGGACATGACCTGAGTGACCTCTAGGTAAACGGAGACAAGGGACTCACAAGTGTTCATGCAGCCTCCTAACCATGGACAGGCTGGGACACGGATGAAGGGCAAGGACAGCTGGCCAGCCACGGAGCACCCAGACTCCCCTGAAGGCAGCAGGGTCTCTTCTCTCCTTGGAATCCCTCCCTCGCACCTTGCCTTCTTTCCCAGGGCCAGGGGGTAGGCTCTGCCGCCCACACACCCCGGATCTGTTCCACCACAGCCCTGGTATGGTTGCTCTGTGAACAGTCGCTGCTTCAGACAAGCATTTTCTACTTAGAGGCTCACACGCCCAGACGGCTCTGCTCCCTTCTTTCATCTGACAGCCGAGGAGACAAGGTTACAGCCTGGAGGTACCTGAGCAGAAACCCCCACTCTCCTCTTTGCAGAGAACACCAGGCACCCTGGATCTCAGAGCTGCTTGTGTGTGTGCGTGCGCGCGCATGTGCGTGCACACCCATGTGTGTCTGTGTGAGTGCACGCCCGTGTGTGTGTGTCTGTGTGTGTGTGTGCATGCCCATATGTGTGTATGTGCCTGCACACCCATGCATGTCTGTGTGCACGCCCATGTGTGTCTGAGTGCACACCTGTGTGTCTTTGTGTGTGTCTGTGCGTGCGTGCATGCCCATGTGTGCTGTGTGTGCACGCACACATGCGTGCATGCCCATATGTGTCTGTGTGTCTGTGTAAGTACACACCCATGTGTGTCTGTGTGTCTGTGTAAGTACACACCCATGTGTGTATGTGTCTGCATGAGTGCACACCCATGTGTGTCTGTGTGCATGCATGCCCATGTGTGTCTGTGTATCTGTGTAAGTACACGCCCATGTGTGTCTGTGTGTCTAAGTACACGCCCATGTGTGTCTGTGTGTCTGTGTAAGTACACACCCATGTGTGTATGTGTGTCTGCGTGTGTGAGTGCATACCCATGTGTGTTGTGTGTGTGCACACATGTGCATGCACACCCATGTGTGTCTGTGTGTCTGTGTGCGTGCACGCCTATGTGTGTCTGTGTGTCTGTGTAAGTACACACCCATGTGTGTCTAAGTACACGCCCATATGTGTCTGCGTGTCTGTGTAAGTACACGCCCATGTGTGTCTGTGTCTAAGTACACTCCCATGTGTGTATGTGTGTTTGTGTGTGTGCGTGCACGCTCATGTGTGTCTGTGTGTGTCCTCCCCATTCTAGCAGACTGGGGGCAGAGGGGAGCAGGGTGAGAGGAGGGGAGGTGACGGAGATACACAGAGGAAGGAAGAAGGGAAAAGACAAAAAGGGACCTTAGCAGGCGCTCCATGGTGGTTCACTAAATTTGAACATCATCCATGCAGGTGAGGGAGGGGGGAGAGGGAAAGAAAGGGGGAGGGGAAGAGTGAGGTAGGGAGGAGGGAAGGGAAGCATCCCTGTGTCTCCATGCTTACACTCAGCCCCTCTTTCTGACACCAGACCAGGTGATGGTCACTGGGCCACACTGACCTCTGCCCTCAGCCACTGTATGACCCACCCCCAGGGGCAATCCACATCTTTCCAGGTCTCAGCTTTCTGAGACCAAAACCATGATGGGAGATGATAGCCCCGTCCTGCCCCATAAATGCTCTAAACCTGGGCAGTGGTGGAGAGAGAAGAGGCTGGTCCCTGAATGAGGAAGGGGGAGCCCCCAGGGAGACACCTGGCTTTGAGCAATTGGTGAGCTTGGAAAACGAGCACAAAAATAATTTCAACCAATTTAAACAAACAGATCGCAGGTGCGATCTGTTTAAACAGACTGTTTAAAGCCTAACCCCCAAAGTTTCTGGAATATAGAGGCCTGAAAGGATGGATGAAGGGTTAGCTGACCACAGAGAACAGAGGCTGCTGGAACAAACAGGATCTGAGCCTGGGCGTGCGAGTTCCACCTTCTTCTAGCTCACACTGTCAAGCTGAGAGATGAACCTTCTGAGCTGTGAAGAGACTCAAAGGTTCTGAACTTCATGGCACTTGCTCTGTTCTTCCATCTCAACAAGCTCAGAAGAAAAACCCCACAGGACAGTAAACTAACACACCACTGTTTTGGTTACTTTTTTCTTTCTTTCTTACAAAGAGCAAAGCAAAAGATCCTTGGGCTCAAAGGACTCATCTGCAGTTCCAGTACTGACCTTTGGGCCGGGGAGTCCCACGGGGCCATCGAAGCCCTTCTCACCCTAAAGGAAGAAAGACAAAAGAAACAAGTAAGGCTCTGTCTTAATTTCCCCCTTCTCTCTTCACTGGTGGGCGATCCCTGTCACAGGCTCGTAAGCCAGTCTCCTAGTAAGCCACGTGCTGATCAGTAAGCTGGACAGAGTTCACAGCAGCTGAGAGCTCCTGATCCCAAACTGCCAACCTGCATGGGGAGCTGGGACCTGGCCTCAGCTACTGGTGGAGAGATCATCCACCAGTCGATAGGCGCCAGCCTCAAACTCTGGGGAGCATCATCCAATAATCCATTCCATCCATCGCTTCATACCCTGCCTGGATCCCACCTTCTCATCAACTCAATCATTTAATACAATGGCTGAAAATACACACATGAAACGATTCATTCTTTGCCATCTGGAATTTATGAGCTTATGGAAGTAGAGACAAGCAGTCTTCATCCAGGGTGATAACTGCCACGGTAGATGGAAGAAGAGGGAGAGAAAAGGGTCACAATGTCATGCAAATAGCAGGTGCTGAACAGATAATTACTGAACGGATGGATGTGAATAACGGAAGGAAGGATACAAGGGGGAGGGAGCTGAAAGGAGGGGAAGGAAGGAGCGGGAAAGGGGAGGACAGGAGGAAGGAAGGAGGAAAATCAGGCAATAATATGATGAGAAAAGGATTTTCTGAGGATGTCTTGAAAGAAGAGCAGGCATTAGCCAGATAAAAAGGCTGGAGCGGGGAAAGGTGTTCTAGGCAGAAGAACCTTCACATGCAAACTGCAGGCAAGGAGGATCTCGCCCCCTCCATGGGACAGGACACTCCTGCCTGCCTGCAGACTGGGAGGGGAACGCGGAGTGACATGAGGCAAGAAGGGCAACTGGGAGCTATGAGGGGCCGCACAGAGCGGAGACAGCTGGGGCAGGGGATCCAGAGGCCGAGCCGAGGAGGTCAGTGGCCATCCAGCAGGTGTCTGTGAGCTGGGGGCGGGGAATGTGGATGCTAAGAGAGGACTGAAGCCTGCTTGAGCCCAGACTTCCCCGCAGGGGCCCCCGCCATGGCAGGGCTCTGGGGAAACCCTGACCTGGGCAGAGCCCCACTGGCTACCCTCCCTGGCACAGTCTGCATGCTGGTGCGCCAAACCTCACATTGCTGCAGTTACCCTTCTCATTTGGGGTTTTTAACGGAAAACAAAGACTCCAAAGGATTTGGGTTTGGATGGTTGCTTTTGTTATGACACTGATGGGTGAGAATATGATCAGCATGTTGTCCATGGCCTGAAGCCGTGAGCGTGCCCAGGGCGCCGTAGAGGAGGAAGAGCCCTGCCTGGCACCCTGTGGGCACCCACTCTGACTCCCTCCCTGGCTTCTCCCAATCAGAACCTAGCACCAGGCCAGAGGTGCCCCACTTCACCGACTCCCCAGGAAAGCTTCAGCTCGCAGCAAGACTGGGGTGGCTCCTCGAGGTCTCCCAACAGGTAGGGCCATGGTCTGACCACCTCACCTGACTGAGAGCTCCTGAGGGGCCCTCTGGGAGGAAAGAAGAAAGGAGAGAGTGAAGTAGAACAGAGGAGAGGGAAGGTGGTAGGGAGGAGAGGCTGCCACAACGGGCAGGCTTAATGAAACACATCTGTTGGGAAATTCTTAAAGTGTGTTTATTCCAAGTAACCTCAATCACCATTTTGTATGCTGGCCTGTCTCCCAAGACCCCTGTAAACTCAGGGGGCACCCACCGCATGCCAGTCCCGAGCTGGGAGGGGTAGACAGAGTGATGGCTATGCCGAACACTGGAGATGGAGGGCCCTGGGGCCACCCAGGGCAGAGCCTAAAACAAAGCCTCGTGGAGACCAACTCCAATTTGTCATCCTGGTGTTATTTGTTCTGCTCCGACAGTGGAAATTTTTTTCTTATTAAGAAGGCCGCTGGTCTACAGAAAAACAACAGATGAAGGCCCCAGGCATCCAAGGAGACATTTCATCCAGACAAACAGGAGGTGGTGGTGCTAGTCAGAAACGTACACGGTTTTAAGACAAGAGGCGCTAAACTCTATTCCTATACACATTTAGATTACACAGCATGGCCAACAGAGCACAGAGCGATGAGAATGGACCCCACAGAGCCACCTGAACCCTCTGCCGCTGCCCTGCTGACACTTATTCTCAAAGCAAATCTGGCTGTTTAGTTGCACAGGAGTGACGAGGACACCAGGAGGCAGAGAAACTTTGGGAAGACATCATTAACTTCAGGAAAATGTTCATCCCAGTGGGGTCTGAGAGGCTCCCCTCCCAAGGCCCACAGAGATCCAGAAGAAGTCCCAGGAGCAAGGATGGCCCCCAGACCCAAGAGTTACCTGGAGCCCGGGGTCATCCTGCCCTGGCAGCCCACGTGCATGATGGGAAATTCCCAGCTCCACCGCTAGTTCTGTGAGCTCTGGACCCACTGAGCTCTGGGGCCCCAGGCCTGCGGCTGAGGGTGGACTGTGTACCTTTTCTCCAGGTGGGCAGGAGCAGTTGATGGTCTTCAAAAACCCGATCTGCTCACTGCCGGAGGTGGGAGGCGGCTGGGGCGG